>OY757905.1:116504426-116541926 GCA_963585895.1 Sepioteuthis lessoniana | reverse complement strand
AGCATGAGGCATTGGCTACCTCGTGAACGCAGAGTACATGTGTTTTAAACAAGGAGCCCATCTCCATTCGAAATGGCATTCCTCAGAAATTTGTAGATAAGTTCACGTACGTTAGCAGTAGTGTCTCATCAACTGAAAGTGATGTTAACATGAGTTAACTGATATCGATAGGCTATCGATCATATGGAAGTCTGATCTATCTGATTAAATAAAATGGGATTTCTTCCAAGCACCGGTTGTGTCAATACTTATGTACGGATGCACCAAATGGACGCTGACAAAACTTATGGATAAAAAGCTTGACAAGAACGGCAAAAGATTGCTATCAGCTATATTGGGCAATTTTTGGAAGCAATACTCTAAGCAACAACAGCTGTACCGTCTCATATCCAAGTAATATAAACAAGATACGCGGGAGACAGTTGGAGAAGCGAAGACTAACTCATAAGTGACGTTCCTCTATGAACCCCTACAGGTTTCCAAGACGGTTTAAGAATTATATATGTTATAAAAACGTATCATCACTTATCTTAAATAAATAAACACGTCATAAATGGCATATCAGGAACTTAAACCCCGACATATATAGTTCAAAATTATTTAAACATAATTCAATATCGTAGTAGGAAATGGATACGGCGACACGAGTTCAAATCCTGGACGAGACTGATTCATTTAACATAGCACTAATACCATTGGGAAAGGTATGAATCCAATTATTCTCGCTCCAGCTATGGGTAAATAGTAGGGCAGACTAGGTTCTTCAGTCTTGGTGAGGCAATTAGTCTAGCAGAAGGAAAACTCTGAATTTAAACCTGTTAAACTCCGCTTAAAAATTGACCTTGTGTCATAGTCTGCCTGAGCGGAGGGGTTGGTAAATATATACATTGATGTTTTGACCGACAGTTCATAGTTTAACAGGTGCTCTAAGGTCTGAAGGGGAGCTAGGATTAATGCCAATGAAACGGTGAACCTTTTTAATTTTTGTAGAAAAAGACAATCATAATTTTATTTCTTTAATTATCTGCAAAATGTAGATCTATATCTTTTCCCTTGAGGTCATAATAATTTCACGGATGCGTATTTCTTATCGTCTTGGGAAGACGTGGCTCTGGAGGTGACCGTGTCCTCTGTTAAGAGTAACTTACAAGGCACATTCTGGTCAAATCGCTGCGCATTTACCATGACGAGTTAATATGACATCGGGTGTTCGATATGGACAGGTAGCTCACTTGCAGAGTTTTGGCTCTGCAATGTGTGGTCGCTTGTTCGATCTCCAGTGGTGGATATCATGGTATACACCGCCGATGAGACCGAAGAAGGCCGAAACAACTGTCCAGTGTTTCAGTGTGCCGTGCGTAGGTGTTCACCGGATTTTCTGGTCATGATAATTCAATTCTCAATATAATTCCTCCACTTAAAAAAAGAAAATGTATATTTATATTTACAAATTGGCGCTCGTGGTGCCTTGTTGTGTTACAATAATCGATTTATGAAATGAACACGTCCAACGAAGTTCAAATTCTTGACGAGATAGCATGTGTTTGTTTTCGTCGAATCCATCAGCTTCCATACTACGAGCTATGGACAAAGAGTGAGGCAGATGTGGTTCTCTAGCCTTTGTACTGCAACCAAGCAAGGAGAAGGAAAATTGAATTCAAACCAGATCTACTCAGTTCAAAATTTAATCTTGTATCGCATTCTGACCATTGCAGAAGGGTTCAATAAGTACATAGACTGGATTATTCAAAACATTGAACTTGTATCTTTAAATGCAGATCCCACAGCACAAATTTTAAAGATGTGTGTGTAATGGATGCCGTCTAAAAACCTACCAGGAGCAATGGATGATAAGAACGGATGGTAGAAAAGAGTCAAGGAAACCCATACTATCAGCAGGATTTAATGATGATAATGTTTTAACTTGCACTATATATATATATATATATATATATATCACGAAACTGGCAATGGATGGACGCTGGTCACTGTATCGGCATGGAAAAACTCTGTCAATGCCTCGATAGGAGTGGTGGGAATGCTTATAAGACCAAGAACGTTAAAAACACTTAATAGCATTGAGAGAATTCAACCTAGGATGATGGCCGCAACGTTTACTGGCAACCCCAAAGCAACAATCATCTCTTGCTACAGCCCTACCAGTGTTAGTGAAGAAACCGAACTAGTCACCTACTACGAGGAGCTAACCTCCCTAGTGCGTAGGATTCCGAAACACAACTTGCTAGTCATTGGCGGAGATATGAATGCACAAATCGGGAAAAACAGAAAAAACAAATACAGCCTTTAAAACACGTCAAATACGAATGGGCAACATCTAACTGATTTCATGATAGAATATATATATATATATATATATATATATATATATATATATATATATATACGTGTGTGTGTGTGGGTGGGTGTGTGAGTTTCTATTGGTAGAATTTTTTTATTGATTGGATATATATCAGTACTGAAAATTATTAGTTTTTCTCTGCTAGTTGTGTTTTTTTTGTTTGTTTGTTTTTCCTTTTTTAGAATTATTTTCTTATATCACTTTGAATTGATATTTCTTTATTGCTTCCTTGTCAACTCCGTAAATAGGATTCAATGAGTGTAAGAGAACACATGAGACTTGACGATAATTTGTATTTTTTACATTATCTCATGCTAGAATGCCTCCTTATTTATTTCATTCTATTTTTCCTATTTCAATGTAGTAATGGCTGCCGGTACATTACCGGAAGTAGAAGTGGCACATGGCGGGAAACATATCATTAGAAAGTATAAAAAAGTAAGCAATGCCAAAGGAGTAAAAAAAAAAAAAGTAAAGAAAAGAAAAGAAAAGAAAAGAAAAAGACTCAAAAAAAAAAGAAAAAGACAAAGAAATAGAAAATGAAAGAAGTAAAAAGAAAGGAATAAAATACAGGAAATAAAATAAGGAAAATAAAGCCTGTTGAAAAAAAATCTGCTTTTTGACGATTGTTTTTTTGTGTTTTTTTTCCTGATTTTTTGTAGTTTTCGAGATTTCGAGATGTGTTTGTCTGGTCGCAGCGCATATCATCTACACAACTACTGGCTTTCCAGAAAAGAATAATTTTTGACACAGACCAAACACTTTAATCAATACATCCGTCGCCCCGAGCCGGAAAATAGCAAAGTAGCTTGATTCCCAGAGAATAAGTATAACAATATATATATATATATATGTATATGTGTGTGTGTGTGTGTGTATGTGTGAGGGAGAGAGAGAGAGAGTAAAGAATGATATATAAATATATATATGTATATATTCTAAAAAAGAATATATATATATATATATATATATGTATGTGTGTGTGTGTGTGTGTGTGTGTGTGTGTGTGTGTGTGTCGTGCTTGCATTTACACTCAAATACATACGCCTATTGACAGATAAGCAAATTCAGAGACGCACGGAGAGACAGACAGGCAGATAGACATGCAATAACACACACACACACACACACACACACACACACACACACACACACACACACATTCACACACACACCCGTATACAGGCATCTATATATTGGTGTATGTATATAAGATAGCACTAAATGTATCATATAGTAAAACATGCTTCTAAGAATGACATATACAATAAAATATTCATATAGCGAATGATTCGCAAATGCATGCATCAACATATGCATGTATATGAACAGAAGAAACAAAAGCTTGATACAGCAATGTGCTTCTTTTTCTTTCTCATTCTTTCTCTCTCTCTCTCTCTCTCTCTCTCTCTCTCTCTCTCTCTATCTATCTATCTATCTATCTCTGTTTCGCTCTCTCTCTCTCTATATATATATATATATATATATATATATTCAAAGTTTGACCAATTGATCCGTTAACTGAGACGCTGTTGTTGTTTTTTGAAATGTCATCTAATATAAACATTATCCAAATCCCGATATATATGCTTACTATATAGATGTCTACTACATATATATATATAAATATATAGTTACTATATTTATATGGTTACTATATCTATGTATATATATATATATATATATATCGTTACAATGTATATGGTTACTATTCAGTTATAAATTAAGTGTATTGACATGGAAGAAAATTGTACTGTTACTGAATTTTATTCGACTATTACAATTGCTTTCATAAATGTTACGTATATATATATATATATATATATATATATATATATATATATATATATATATATATGGTAGGGTTTCAGCAGTCTTTGATTTTAGATTGTGAATGTATATTTTTACTCTCAAGGTTCTTTTCCAGTCTTTGTTTCTCTCGCCCTCTCTCTCTCTCTCTCTGTCTCTGTCTCTCTCTCTCTCTCTCTCTCTCTCTCTCTCTCTTTATATATATATATATATATATATTCTCTTGCTCCATTCTTTGATTCTCTGTTTCATATTCGCTGCATGTGCGTCTTTTCTCCTAGTCTGTGACCTTAGATTTGCTCATTCAAATAATGCCTTCTCTTCAATTGTAAATCTTTTTACCTATTTTTTAAAAGAAATAAAATAGGAAGAAAAAAAATGTCTATTTGTATGTTAACAAAAATACTTTAAACTCCAATAATAAATTTCATTCAATAAAGTTCATGGAAGTAAAAGATCGATGACGCTTCGGTGTAAAAATATATTTATGCAAATTGATAAAGTTACGTAAACTTTAACCCAGCATGTTGCATGAACTGCAACCAATTACTCTAAAAGTCACTTTCGCACTTAGATATATTAAAATTAAAGACATTTCTTTTTGTAATGATATTTCGAATTCATCTAAATCACATCCTTTTTTTCCTTTTGTACGATGACAGACATTATAGGATACATAATGCAATGGTCTTCTATTGTAATGGATTGCAGGACTAAAACGCTTATTTTTTCATAGTTGGAAAGTTAAATAAATCTAACATATAACAAATGGCACATTCACTTCGTGCGGTCAAGTATCCTTAAAAGTTACAAAGAGTCTATGCAACTTAAGCTGTGTACCGGGCAATGTAATCATATAAAATTTCCAACAAAGTGCATATTCTCAATATTTGCCTGTGTGACTTTGTGACTTTTTTAAAAATCTATCGCAGCTAATAAGGCTTATAAGTTGTGGGTTACAAATGATTTTCATGTTGTTTTTTTTTTATTTTTCAAACAGGTACTCTCAGAGGTATCCGGTTTGTTCCAATGTGTCGGCGAATCTTCTGAAAGAGTATGCTTTTTATTTCAAATTGGACAAGTTCATTGATAATCTCTGTGTGCCCTAGGGGAATTGTCACGGTACAAAAATGTTAGCCTTCCAATATTCCAATCAAGGTAATTTTAGAGAAAATTATTCCGAAAGAATCACGAATACACACACACATATATATATATATATATATATATGTGTGTGTGTGTGTGTGTGTGTGTGCGTGTGTGTGTGTGTGTGTGCGTTGTCATCAACAGACAGACTGTTTCGTTGTATCACAACTCGTCAGTGGAGCTTGATACCTAGGACACTTCAAGCTGAGATCGAAACCTACCCAACTTTACATAAGAGTTCATCATCATTAATAATGTCGTACAGCCAGTATGGATCTCCCTGACCCTCTCTCGCCACCCATCTCTATCGTCCATCGCTCCCAGGAGGTCTTCAAGGCTATATCCTGTATCGGCTCAGAGCTGTTGTATATAAATTCTAGCGGGTGGTCCTGCCTGTGCTCGTCCATTGAAGAGGTCCACGGGGGTATATCGCTTATAAGTTCGCCCTTACTTCTCCAGCAGTGTCCCACATGTCTAGTGAGTCTAACTTTGATAGTTTTCGTGATGGGTGGTAGGTAGCCGTGTAGCTGTTTTTTGTGGGTTGTTGCCTCCAGGACTTGTTCAATATTGTTCGCAGTATTCTTGTATAATTGCCGTCAAGCTTTTTTCCCAAATGTTTAGTTAATGTCCATGAAAAAAAATAACGTTAGTCTTAGTATCATATATATATATATATATATATATATAGGGTTGAGCTCTCTTGCGAGGGATGTAAATGTGTTGCCATTAGCGTAATGCTAGGCTCTTCATATGAATCGAGCTCTTGGTAGGCCTTAAGCGGATATATGTAAAACAAAACAATTGTGATACATAACCGTTTGAATTTCCTTCGCTTGCGCTGGTTTCCTCGTGGCTGAGTGGTTGAATCTTGGATTGGCGTTTTAGTCAACCGGGTTTCGATCACAGCTTCGGGAATCTAGCCTGTCTAGCCACGCTGAAGAGTTCTGATAGAACGAAACAGATCTGTCTATGGATGACAATATATATATATATATATTGTTCGTTCAAAATGTTCCGAGCGTTTATTAGAAATAAGAGCAAAGCTTAACACCGGTGTTGGAGCAACACGCAACCACTTCTTATAAAACTAGAGAAATATGAATTAGTTTTTATAGTCTTATATGAAGTGGTAGTGTGAAACCAGAGCAAAAAAATTCAAACATACACTTCTTTCGTGATGTGATTTCGAACTTTTTAGCGACACCCGTGTCAATAATTATATATATATATATATATATATATATATATATATATATATATGTGTGTGTGTATATATGAGTGTGTGTGTGTGTGTGTGTGTGGTTAATGTGATTTTGCTGCATTTCAAAATATTGTTCTTCGTGATAGAATTCACTTATCTCTGGTGAAGAAATCTTCAATCCAAGACTCCTTCACAAAACCTTATTTTATATAGTTTTTCATTTGCACTTTTGGATATAAACTCCTGTCTATCAAATATAATCATATTTATTGACTGGTACTTCATAATCACTCTTGTCATTGATTGTTAATTACATCCGTTTTATTGAAACATCTACTAAGTAATGAGTACGATCCCACGGGGAGAAAATTGCTGGCAATTAATCTAAAACTTTTCTTCGAGAAAACTAATTCGTATGTGACTGAGTGTCACCAATCAATGAATTGACACCTCTTATAACACATATTTAATAATAAAATGACATTAAGAAGAAAATAATTTAAGATGTCTGAAATCAGTGGACAAGAAAATTGAGAAGAAACGACGTAAATCGGGATAAGACAAATCGTTCCCAACATTCATAATGATTCGCAGTTTTATGTTATTTTGGTAATCAAAAGACGTTTATTATTAGAAGGATTAATGAATGATACCACCCAGATGTTCTCACGCATGATGATATAGCCATTTTAGTTGATAAATGCGTAAGGGCTGCTCAATTAGGAAATTAATTTTTTGTTATTACTATTTATCATGTCATCCCAAGGATACGGTCTATCAGCAGTGTGGTTTGGAATTTTATAGTTGAAGCTTAAGTTTCGAAAAAATAAATCGTTGTATTAATGAATTTTCGATACAATCCATTTTTTAGAATGTCCCAATCTGCTAGGGCTGCAGAACACACCGGTTGCATCTCTACCGAGGGATAAAACAACTCCAACGAGTGTCCTGTTTATGACAATAAACAATCTGAGTGTGAGACTCCATAATGCTAGAGCTTTGGGAATGCAGGGTACCCCTTCATTGCAATCGCTCCCAGCTCCACTCTGGCCCGAAGTGGTTGCCCCTGATAAGGGCCTATCTATGTGTTAAATAGAACTAAATCGTATACTTATACTAAACTGAATCGTTTTGAAATAGAATTGTTTATTTGTATAAAAATGAATTTGGCAAATTAACAATCAACTACAATGGTTGACGTGCCATAAAACCAAATTAAACTAAACCAAACCATTTATAAGAAGTTCTTTAAACGAGTGAATTAGGATGTTCCTGTTTTTCCCCAAATAAATAAAACTATATATTCTGCTATTTCTTCTTTTTAACATACTTATCTTTATACGGCTAGACTTTACATTAAGTTGTATATATATATATATATATATATATATAACGATCCGCCGCAGGCATTGGCCTCTATGTCAATGCACACAAAACGGAATATATGTGCTATAATCACACAGGCGATATTTCCACACTAGACGGACGCTGTCTGAAACTAGTAGACAAATTCACATACCTAGGAAGCAGCGTGTCATCAACCGAAAAGGACATCGACACGCGGCTAACGAAGGCATGTACAGCTATCGACAGGCTCTCGATCGGTCAGACCTGACCGATAAAATTAAACGCAGTTCATTTCAGGCAGCGGTCGGATTGATACTGCTGTATCTACTTGGACGCTAACTAAACTTGCACTACTTGAACGCTAACTAAGCGGCTGGAAAAGAAGCTGGACGGCAATTACACAACAATGGTGCGAGCAATATTGAACAAGTCCAGGCGGCAACACCCAACAAGACACCAACTATACGACCACCTGCCTCCTATCACAAAAAACTATCCAGGTTAGACGAACCAGACATGCAGGACACTGCTGGAAAAGCAGGGACGAGCTCATAAATGATAAACTCATATGGACCCCCACATATGGCCGGGCAAAAGCAGGACGACCAGCTCGAACATACATTCAGCAGCTATGTGAGGATACGGGATGTAGCCCTGAAGACCAGCCAGAGGCGATGAACGATAGGGAGAAGTGACGAGAGAGGGCCAGAGATATCCATGCTAACGGCACGACATGATGATGATGATGATACATACATATATATATATATATATAGAGAGAGAGAGAGAGAGAGAGAAAAAGACAGAGACAGAGATTGATCCAAGTCTAGATAATCTAAACACACAGAGATCCACCAAAAGTATAGGTGTGTTTAATGAGTGGGACATAAATCCTGGCGTTTATATATGTACCGGTCCATTGGTCTATTGAGTAGAATGTCCGCCAATGGTCTTGGAGACCGGTGTTCAGTCTCAACTTTAGTCCTACCAAAGTTTCAAAAATGTCTACTTCATAATGCCTTGCTTAACACTCGGCATTTTAAGTAAAGGGTAAAGTGGAACAATCTAGTGAAAGAAGTAGTGCCCTCTCCTCTTCCTCATTGTCGTAGCTATTGAAAATTAAGACATCGATTAAGGTAACCAATTTTACACATAAACACAGCACGCAAAATACATATTACCTTGTTTTCTATCTATTTTGTAATTTAAAAAAATATTATCACTGAAATGATTTACAAAAGATAAGCCATATTTTTGTATTGTATTAAAGCAAAATTCATATAGTTTACATATTTTCGTTTCCAAAATGCAAGAATTTATCCGCCGCATGGAAAAAATTATCCAAAATAATTATAACAAAGTGACCATTTTCTTGTATTTTTAAGAGCACACAGATATTATAAAAATATGATTAAATCAATTTCCTGGCAATAAAATTCACAATACATGAAGTAATAAGGCAGTCTCATCCAATAAATCTTTATATTTTTTTATCTGTTGATTCCATTACATTTGATTTAACATGAATGTTTCAGCATATATACATTAAAAAATATTGTATATATATATATTGGTTTTAATTCGTAAGAAAACGAAAGAAAAATTAAATTGAAATTGAGATTAAAATTACATTTATTATTTGTTTATATTTTTATTTCGTCACTCAAAAAGCAACTCATGTTTTAATTATTTTTAATCAATTTTTCTTACAAAAAACTTAAAAGAAAGTTTGGTTGGTTTGGTTTCTTTTTTTAATGGCATATCAATCTTTGTTGGTTATTCAACGCCAAAGCAATTCTCTTAGAAGAACAGTAGTGGTACTTTTTAACCCATTACTGGGAGGATTAGGGGGTTCATTCCTTTCCCAAGGATATTTGCCCTAAAGTGAACGTAATAGCGCGACTGGAGTACGAACTCGCTTACTACGATTCCGTAGTCCATAAAGGAAAGTTTGTAAGCAATTTCAATTGGAAATTTCAAAACCAAATACGTGAACATTATTCGTTTTTCAAGAAAAATATTCCATAAAAAACTCTCTCGAAATATGCATTGTCTAGTCCGCTGGGGCTGTAGAATGCATCGTTTGCTTCTCTGCAAAAGGTTAAGACCCGACTAATGAGCGTCCTGGATATGGCATGATGAGGTTCTAGTGATGCTGGACCTTTGTGGAATGCAGAGCACCCCTTCATTGTCATCGCTCATAGCTCCACTCTAGCCTGGGATGGTGGCAACTGACAGGGCCCTATCTGTGGGTTAAATAGCACTAAACAGTGTACTTATGCTAAACTGAATTGTTTGATATAGAACTGTTTATCTGTATAAAAATGGATTTTGCATTGAATAACCTTCAAAGGTTGATATGCCTTAAAATCCAAACAACCCACCAACAACCAAATGTACATGTGTTTGTTTGGTTTACATATGACTTTGCCTACAGGTTTACTTTTTCCAAAAGGTTTTGAATTTTTGCATTCGAAAAGTTGGCTGCACCTACAAAAATCATTAATCAAATTTAGCGAATTCTTTTTTAATAAGAACGAATTTTTAAAAGAAATTTTCTACAAAAACGTCCAAACCCTCTTTTTAGCGTATGTTTTTGTTGATAATATTTTCGCAGATTTTGACAAGAGTTTTAAGATATGATGTGGTTGTTTTTTTTTTTTCGATTTTTGTTTGGTATGTGAACTCATTTTTGACCTGAAAACATCAATCTTTGAAAAAAAAATGCAGAGATTATTTTTAAGCTTAAGAAACAATTCTTGCGGTAGGGGGCAGTCCATATGTGATGGTTAATATGATGGACTGCGGAATCGTTGTAAGCGAGTTCAAATTCCAGTCGCACTATAGCATTCACTTTTGTACAAATACGCTTTGGAAAGGTATGAACCCATTTATCCTCCCAGCTATGGGTTAAATACAATTACGATTGTTATTCTAGATGAATAGATTGGGCATTAACCAACCTACAACGGTTGATATACCGTTCAACCAAAGAATTCTTCCGGGATCGTCTTATCCGAAGAATTCTGCCAACATGTTCATATTTCTTTTCATTAACCCCTTCTAGAATGTCACCAGACTCCAGAAATATTGAATTGGTGAATTCTACCAAAGAGACCTTTTCTATATATACCATCGTAAAATTACTATATTAAAAAATCTGGCTATAAAGTAAATGAACCTGATTTTGAAGCCCAAATTCTGCAGTGACATGGAAAGTAACTGATACAAGATTCCTAATCATCTAAGTGATAAAAATATTTTTTAAATTCTCATGAAAAACATGAAAAACATGAACAAAGAATGCCAAATAAAACTTCAAAGTGAGAATGCTTGATTGCATTTAGCAATGTCACTTTTATTATTAATTCAAGACGAGTCAATTTAATATTTAATGCAATTAAGTTGATATATGACCAGCTACAATTAATGACACAGAATAAGTTTGATTATTCAGCAGAAATGATGATATTGTCTTCATTGTTGTATCACAGCTTACCTAGAGGGGACAGGCTGTTAAGAGACATCAAATAAATAATTTCACCTAATTTTTAAAACTATCAGAATACTAATCGTATCAGTCTTTATGAATCATGTCATTGAGAAACTTGATAACAATTTTTTTTTTATGTATATCAGAATCATGTTAATTTACTACTGCAAAAAGATATCACAGTATGGGTACTTATTCATGAAATTCCCCAAAAACCTTATTTTGATGATAAAGGTGGTGATGCTGTTGACTTATCTGAAAGAGCCAGTAGAGCTGTTAATTAGTGTATTCTCACAATACTAGAAACTTTTGCGTGTTATGCGAACTAAATGTCTTAAATCTGAGAATTTATTTGACAGAGACAAAAGTGTAACGATTGCTTTAGAGGAGATGGGCTTTTGATTAATATCAGTCACAACAAATATTAATGCTATAAATAAGATAGCTATGTCTTTTTCTGTAGTCATCTGAAGCTTGAAATTATATATACACTTCTAAATCCAGATATTCAAATCTGCCTCTCTTTCCTTCCTATTTAACTCAGCTTTTATATCAAAATTTATTGGAAACAAACAGTTGGATCAAAAAGGTGCAAATAAAGGCATGTTATTCCCCTAGTTTCTTCATAATAGAAATCATAAAATAGCTCGAACCAAAGTGCAATATTTCGTATTTCACAAAAACCTCATGCCTTGAAATTCTAGTCAATGTTCAGATATTGATATAAATTGACCTCAAACGCATTTTCTCCATCTAATCACGAAGATAAAATGTTACTTTTGTTGTGCAATTTTTTAATCAATACACTACTCAAGGACTGCCGACCTTAGGGAAAGATAAATGTTTCCCTAACTTTGCAGAAGTTGCAGAACGCATAAAATGTTCCGCACTTAGAGGACAATACTTTATGTTAATAATACGATATAAAGGTTGTCGGCTTGGCAATAAACATGTTAATCCACTTTAAATGAATAATAAAAATACATGCTTTTCAATTTATTCTTCAAATGGGTAAAATATTGGAATAGTATATATTAAAATAATGGGGAAAATAACAAAGGGAATTTTCGTAGCTTTGCATTATACTAGGTGTGACGGCAAATTAAAATAAAAGGATCCCCGGATGAGCAACTATTTAAAAGCGTATGGGAACTGGTGCATTTAAATATTGTTATCACCAAACGGGGAGTTATTTTTTTTCGCACATGTGAAGACGGGGCGGTCTGGCACTTGATCCCTCGTAGAATAAGTCCTTGTTCAGAGTCCTTTCTCGGGCATATAGGAACTGGCACATTATGTGGGGGTTAATTAGGGCTAGACTGACCGCCATTGGCAAGAGGTTTCGAAATTTCACACTACACACATACCCACCTAAGCCACAAGTTCTTCCTACCCCTAGAACAATGGAAGATATTGACCTCTAGGTTTAGATGTAATAATATTAATTATAGTAGTCGACAACTCCGGTTTCCCGTATAATATTTTAAAAAGGAATTTATAGGAACATTTAAGCGAGAATAACGTAAGGCGAATAGATACTGAAATAGAAACATGAAATAGCAACTTGACAGAGACGACACAAATGAACAACTTCAACACGTGGGAACATTAAAATATATCAATCTTTTTACTACACACGCGGATACACATATTCAACGTGTCGGCTATATTATTAGCGGACAATACATGATTCTAAATGCCTTTCTTCTTTTTTCCTTTCCTTTAGTCTTTCTTTAAATTGAGAGAGAGAGAGAGAGAGAGAGAGAGAGAGAGAGTATAATTGGGTACAGGGAGAAACAGTCTCATAATTTACTTATCTTTTCTGATGGATTCCTGTGGAGAATATTTTCTCTTTTACGGGCTGACGGACTTCATGTTATATTTAGTTTTGGCTAGAAGGTATGGCTTCTTCTTCTTGTCCAGGATTCTTCCCACTTTCATGACCCGGAGTTTTGGCATGAGACTCGCGTCCTTTCACGACGACCTCATCTTCAAAACTGATTTTTCTTATTCCCTATTTCCGCTGACGGAAGAAGAGGGGCTATTTCCGCTTTGGGATTCTAGCCAATCATTTGGCTTCTATCTTCTTCTTTCCCCTGGTCACTGAGTGCAAACATCTGTTAGCTTTCACTCTGACCCACATTCTTTACTTTCTCCGACAGGCCGTGAGGAATTGACCTATATTACTATTCTGTCTTAACGGTCATTCTTGGGTGGCCTGCTAACTCAAATACGGAGGGGTAGGGGACATTCTTTATATCTCTCCCGTCAGTGGTCGACTACGTGATACTAGGTATGTAATTCGAGAACTAAAAATAGCATATGCATTACCTGACAAATGTCAAACGGATCACCTTGAAGAAAGGTCTGACCAGTATCGGAAACTGTGTGGATCAGTATAATATCTCTCTTCGTTTCGTGTTTGTGTGTAAAAAATACCACAATTTTGCCAGTTTTATAAGGGAAACCATCATTTAATAAAAAAACAGTATAGATTGGAACAATTAAAAAGCTTAACTGGGAAGAAATGACAAAAGAGCAAATGTTAGATATTTATAAATTCAACTAAAATGATGATGATGTCAGTCAATGTAGTGAAGTTCTACCTGTTAGCAAGTTATTGCTCATATGAAATTCAGAAATTCAGCAGTTGCAAATATCCAGCATAGATTAATATCCAAAAGAGATAACGTAGAAGAAATCCATGAAATAAACGGCTATTTTCAGTGGATTAATAAAGGTTCTGTTCTATATGTTAATGATACTATTACAAATGCCGTTCTCTAAAATAATGTAATTATTGGTACACTGACCAAAAATGTCGTTTTCTTAAATCAAAGGAAATTAGTCAGACACATCAATTTGAAGGTTTTGGCAGATAATGACCATCTTTTTCTTGCTGACTAAAATAATGGCGTACAAAAAATAGATAGAATAATATACTGGTGCTCTTCCTAAGCACTGCTGAATAATTTTTGTTCAATGAAAAATACATTTATAAATAAGAACAAGTTAACTCCAAAAAATACTTTCAGGTAAATTTTCCATATATCTTTTTAACATATTTTTCTATAAATAATTAAAATATTGATTGATTATATTGATTGATTTTAAATCATTGATTTATCGTGTGTTTGTTTTTACTGAATGTTTTTTTTTTGTTGTTTTTCTTTTATCAATGCATTATTTGTAATTTAGTTTGGTTGGTTTTGGTTAATGGCATATCAACCATTGTCAGTTATTCAATGCCCAGTCTTGTTTATATATATATATATGAATATATATATATCATGATCATGCCGTGCCGCTTGCACGGATATCCTTGACCCTCTCTCGCCACTTCTCCCTATCGTTTATCGCCTCCGGCAGGTCTTCAGAGCTACATCCCGTATCCTCACATAGCTGCTGTATGTATGTTCGAGGTGGTCGTCCTGCTTTATTTCGATCATATATGGGGGTCCATAGGAGTACATCACTTATGAGCTCGTCTCTACTTCCCCACCAGTGTCCTGCGTGTCTGGTTCGTCTAACTTGGATAGTTTTCGTGATGGGAGGCAGGTGGCCGTATAGTTGGTGCTTTGTGGGGTGTTGCCGCCAGGACTTGTTCAACATTCTTGTGTAATTGCTGTCTAGCTTCTTCTCCAGCCGTTTTGTTAGCTTCCAAGTGGTTCATCCATATAGCACTATCGACACGACCGCGGCCTGGAAGAAACTGCGTTTATATATATATATATATATATATATATATATATATAAACGCAGTTTTTTCCAGGCACCGGAAGAAGTAATCGTGTTGCCATTAGCGTTCATTGCAAGCCTCATCGTATATGAATTGTGGTCTCGGCAGCCGTTGAACGGATGTATGTAAACAATAGTAATTGTGATTTATAACCGTTTAAAATTCACTTCGCAGCTAATGGCTCCTCGTGGCTGAATGGCTAGTGGTCTTGGCTTGGCGTTTGAGTCAACCGGGTTTCGATCCCAGCTACGGGAAGCTACTGTGTAGCCACACTAATGAGTTCTGATAGAACGAAATAGATCTGTTTGTGGATGACTATAGAGATATATACTCCCCTACCCCCGTAGGGTTGAGTTCTCTGGCGAAGAAGTAATCGTGTTGCCATTAACGTTCATTGCAAGCCTCATCGTATATGAATTGAGGTCTCGTCAGCCGTTGAACGGATGTATGTAAACAATAGTAATTGTGATTTATAACCATTTAAAATTTACTTCGCAGCTAATGGCTCCTCGTAGCTGAATGGCTAGAGGCCTTGGCTTGGCGTTTGAGTCAACCGGGTTTCGATCCCAGCTACGGGAAGCTACTGTCTAGCCACGCTGATGAGTTCTGATAGAACGAAACAGATCTGTCTATGGATGACTATATATATGTGTGTGTGTGTTTGTGAAATTTATATGATTTGCAAACACATTTAAATTAGCCTGAGCTCAATTTTTTCACACACAGGTGTGCTGTTAATGGGGACCGTAGTTGGGGGTGACCAGAAGGCACCCTTTTTAATATCTACTACACCGAAGTGTAGAGGAGGGCGCTACTCCTTTCCCTGGATTGCTCCACCTTACATTTGATACGTAACTTATATTGCCGAGGGTTAGAACGAGATATCAAGTACCATTTTTAAAGTCTTTGGTATGACTTGACATGGGATTGAACCCAGGCCTTCCGGAGCATTGGCGAACTGCACACAGGTAAACGGTATCAATTATTGCACTGTATCACAAACAATTTAATTAAACATCAGTGATTTGATTACACACAATTAAATGATGTTAAAGTTGTATTTCTAACAATTTAATTCAGCATAAGTGTTTCACTTAGAAACAGTTTAAATGTCAAGCAGTTCTATTTGACCCAATAAGAGGACCCTCTCTGGTGCTAGTAGCGTGGATCTGTGAGCGATGGCAATGAAGTTGAACTTCGTAATCCCCAAATGTTGCTTCACCATCAAATTGTTAAGTGCCATATCCAGGCCAGTCGTTGGGGGAGTCATACACTTTTGCAGAGATGCAGTCGGTGTATTCTACAGCGCGACCCAACTGGGTTAGTTTGTAATTTATTTTGTGTGTGTGTGTGTGTGTGTGTGTGTGTGTGTGTGTGTGTGTGTGTGTGTGTGTGTGTTTGTGCTTTATTTATTTATCATTCTCTGCTTGTTTGCTGTTGATAATAATTTAGTTATTCTATTTGAATATATAGATTATTAATAATCATGCTAGCGGGAATATTTTGTAGACAATAAAAAAAGACAATACTATACTTTTACATAATAATAAACATGTTATAAAATATGAATAAAAATGTCGATTATATTTTAAAGAAAATACTTTTCAAATAATTTTGTGCAATCAATGTTATGTTTCATGTCGATAAACAGTCATTAGATATGAATCCCAAATTAGAGTGAATATAGAACAATCAAGTAAGTTTGCTTTGAGTTCATGTCTCTCTCTCTCTCTCTCTATATATATATATATATATATGGAGGAAGTAAAATAATACAGAAAAAAATGACATGCTATAGTGAAGTTTTTAATTAAACCAAGGCATTAAACAGTATTTAGTGAATGAAGAAATATATAACAATTATTTTGTTCGATCATTAAAATGTTTGATATAATGGAGCTAAAGTAGATACGAAAATCAAATTAGAATTCTTTGCTTTTCCCTTAAAGGGGGCATCAATATCGCCTCGAATCGCAATTACAACAAGTCACTAATAAGTTTTTGTTTAATTAGGAAAAGGAATATAAATATTCCGTCTTTGCTCATCTAAATCTATTTATATAGGCAGTTTGTATAAAGGACGTCTGTGTTTCACTAGTTTTCGAACTAGATAAGACTATCTTCTCTGAAAGATCTGCATTCAATATAACGGCTATAAGTACGATGTTATCACCCATCATTTTTACTGATGGAACTGCACAGCAACTTTTTTTACGATCTCCACCAAAGAAGATTGTAAATGCCTAAGGGATTTCATTTTATGCCTTTGGGTTTAGTTAGGCTGAGAACCTTTCGGCTCAGTGCATGGGTTACTTAGGTGCGACATTAACGCAGGTGTTCACGCGTGCGTGTGCTGAGCAGACGTGTCACTCAGAGATGTCACAATAGCTCAGATGGGAAACGGGGCTAGAGAGTGCGAGTGACGTCATGCACCAGAACCGCGCGAAGGATTTTGGGAATTTTGAAGAAAGTCAGTTGGGTTGAGAACTAGACACCGAACGAGAAGGGATTACTTTCGGGGCTCGCAGAGGCCAGACGAATTTGCGCGCTACGGGCGCCGCACGAGATGGGGTGCAGATGGAAAAGTCATCATAGAAAGATTGTGCATCTCTCTTTCTTATGTCGAAACCTTTATCTCAAAGGTAATAAAAGGTTTCGTACCTGAACTAAGAAGTCGTTACGTGTTTTTCATGTTTTAAGGCTCCAATGTTCTATGTATATATGTTATGAACATTCTATGTACGTTTCATACATATCCGTATCTGGCTATGGTACAAGATAACCAACCGAAAAGAGAAATGTTACCAATTTATAGAGCTCATTAAATGCTTTTTTCAGTCTTCAATATTGACACTTGGGGGAGGCTATTGTAGCCATATTTTGGGATTCATTATGTCTTTAACAAATAAGACTGAAAAATGAGAATTGAAAGATTTCAATTAACAATTTATTCGTATAACTCGTTTCGCCTATATGGCTCCACCAGATACCACAAAGTTTCATATAATGTAATAAGATGTTGACATGAATTGTGATTGAAACGGATTCTGATTCCCAGCTGCTTTGGAGAATACCTTTATTGTCATTACTCCCAAATCCACTCTAACACGAAATGGTAGTATTTGATAGAGACCAACAACAAACTTTGACAATCACTGTCATCTTTCAATATACATGAATATTTATTAGGTGTAGCTTATTTTTATGATAAGTTTTGACAAATCTTCATAAGAATGAATATATACCACAAAGACAGATTAGGAAAAGTGGGGGTTTGAATATAAGATTTGGGCTTGGATCAATGAAAATAAAAAGATTGATTACAATTATTCTGAAACACAAAATATATCCTCCAAAGTTCCTCAGATCTTTGCTATTTTTATTTTCCTAACGAGTTACCTAATGATAAAAAAATCTAATATAACAATTTGCTGATCCTATGTTCTAACTTGTTAGACTACAATAAAAAGAAACAATACTTATCTATCTAAATAAATTGTGATGTTGGGAAAATATTTGAGAAGAAAAAATTGATTCAGAAAAATGTAAAGTCCGATCTATTGGATCCAAAAAGATTAAAGTTGAATACGGATTAAGGAACAAGGCAATCAAATAGTGAATGTGTAATATAATGTTGGTCTAGTTTTGATGATATATTTCAAGATGACAATCATATTTTGTCAATTGTAGAGAGGACAAATTGAATGATTGGCTGGATGGTTAATTTTATTTATATCAAGTGAGGCACATGTTAATTTTATATCAAATGAGGCAAATGTTGTTTGAAAAATGTATAAGACTCTAATAAAACCTCATATAGAATATCATTTTTCGTTTGAGGTTCCAGTGTCAAAACATGGGAATTGAAGAGTAATATTGTGATCGAAAGTCATTCACAGAAGGGGAACAAACATAATAGAAGATTACAGTTACAGACATAGATTAGAGAAATTAGAATTAACTACTTATGAGAACGAAGAATAAAAGGTGATCAAATTGAAACTGACGAAAATAGATGGTTTTAAAAATTACTTTTATTTCATGGAAGTGTGTGAAAAAAACCCATGAATAAGCAACACTGTAGAATAAAAACATGAACGTTCAATTAATGTGATTACCTTAATTCTACGCATAAAATAATCTATATAAAGTTTGTTTTATTTCCTCTGCAGGAAACAGAGTCAGTGTTTTCAAACCTCCGTTAACAAGGCCAAAAAATAATGTGGGTATAAAGATATTCACTCTATCATATTCCTAATAATATCGTGAAAAGCTGATTTAGTTTGGCTTTGTTTAATGACATATCAATCACTGTAGGTCATTTAATGCCAAATCATCTTGAAACATATATAAATACAAATATATAGAGAAAAAATTGATAACAAGGTAATCCAAGAGAAAGGAGAGATTTATTGAGAAGCAAAGTCAACACGATAGCGTTTTCGTTCTAAGAACTATCATCTGAGCTGTGAGGGATGATATTAGTGATGTTAGATCACCGATGGATGTTTAAAAGTACAAAATACAAAAACCTAGAGAAAATTTGTATAAAGACAAAAAGCTGGCCGTTTAATGAATGAATCAGCGTTTGTTTGTGTTAAATTACGTCATTTGACTTATTAGAAATATTGTATGGAATTTATGTTCCGTTTGTTTATCGAAAATGATTTCGAATCAAAGGGAGTTAGAGAAAAAGAAAAGAAAAAGAAGAAAGACAAAAAAAAAAGAGAAAGTGTGAAATTATGATATATGTGGAATATATTAACTAAAGATGGAATATATTGCAGCTATTTAAAATGGATTTGCTCAAGCAAGGAGAAATATTATAAAAGCCCGAATGTTTATTGACGGAAATACAGAATGAAATAGCACCGGTCTCGAAAGTGCGACTAAGTCTTTTATCATGAAAGCAAATGAGCAGCTTTGCAGAATTTAAATCAAATTTATGATTAGATTGAAAACTGTGTTGAATAATGCATTGTTACTGTGTTATGATTTTTTTTTCAATAAATGATCGGATCACACTCCATTGTTTTAAACTTGGAAAAAATGCCAAAGAAATGTATGGAATGCTTCAGACTGCTTTCGGAGCATTTTGCATGAATCGAGCATCAGTTTTCGAGTGGCATAAGAGATTCAACGAAGGCAGGGAGTCTGTGAGGGATTATGAGAGGTGTGGGAGGAGTAAGGAAGCCAGAACACCAGTTGATTAGCTAAAGAGTTAGGGTTAGGATTACTACGTTGAGGTTTTATGGAAGTTCAGGAAGAGATTCCGTCGGAAGAGGCCAGCACTCTTCAAATCGAGTCAGTGGCATTTCCACCAGGACAATGTACTAGTTCACAACTCCATCCTTGTCACAGACTATTTGACAAAGATAGGCATCAAGACAATTCTTCAGCCTCCCTATAGCCCAGACCATGCTCCCAGTGACTTTTGGTTATTCCCTAAGCTCAGAGGCTGTCGTCATGAGAAAATTGAGGAGATGAAAGAGGCTGTGACGAAGGTCATTGACACGATCACACAAGAAGACTTCCATGGGGCCTTCCAGAAGTAGTTGAAACGGTACAACAAGTGCATTGCAAGCGGAGGAGATTACTTTGAAGGGAACTAGAGTTTCATGTGTGTTCTATCAATAAAAATGTCCATACGAAAAAAGTCTGGAAAAATATCGTATGCACCTCGTACATATTGTTTTCAGTAATATCATGCAACGATCTGTGAAAGAGAAGAGGGTTTATTCTAATCCTATTTCTTTATAGAGAACGGCGATTGCTACCTATCAACTTATAGCTTGAGAGAATATCAATGTTGCCACGAAATCATCTCCTGCCTCATGAGAAGCGATCAATGACAAAAGTGTTACATAGTACCTAAAACAATTTTGGATTTTTGGACCAACAATTCAGCCCACAAACCAATTATAAATAACTGTCACAATTACGTATACGGTTTCATTCTTCAGGATTGGAATGTCACTTACTACAATATTTGCGATTGTAACAAATATTCATTTTGTATCTTATAATATTCCCGGGGGGAATCTAAGTTTCAGCGCTCGTAATTCGTTGTTAGGCGTCCGAATAACTCTTGTCTCTTCTTCCCTATCAATGTCTCCATTGTCTCGGTTGTTCATTAAATAAAGTATTGCGCATTTATAAAGGAATTTGAATTGTAACTAAAATGCAAGCATAAAATGTCGATATCGTTCTTACCGCGATATTTGAAACGAGCGGAAGTTCCATTTCATGTAACTGTATATTCGAACATATATATGCTTGTATACTGAAACTAGCCGAATTGAACAATAACGTTAATACATATATATACAAGGTTGATCAAAAAAACGAACAACTGTTTTTATTTTTTCCAAAAAGAATTTATTAATTTAAATAAAACTTGATGATATGTGTTTTCTGGAAAGAAGTTTCCAGTTACGTAATCAGAAAAATCCGTTTGTTTTTAGGTCTGGGGCTTCACTAAAAATTCACAAAGCGATTGCCGTCCATTGGTGTGGACATTTCTCCAAATTCAGGATTGTTTTCATAGATATTTGAAAGCTGATCCCACTTATATCATTACTTACGATTCAAATGGTTCCGGTTGTCTAAATTTCTGAGACGAAGCTTGATGATTTTTATCATTAAGGGTTTTCGGACTATTGTCTTCATCTTTATTCTTTTTTCCACTGCGTTTAGGCTGATATGTTATCCGGCCTTATTCAGGTGTTTTTCGAACTAAGGAACATTCACGGAAATTCGAACTATGCACGGGTGTCGCCTGTTCTGGTTTTGTTAGGCATAACCGGGTACAAGTGTTAAGTATTCCTGTGTTGTTACTTGCCTACAGTTAGGATTGAACCAACAACCTCCAGATGATTGTCTCCTTAGAAGCTTAGGGAACCTACGCCTATAACCGTTACGCCATGTGTCCAGCAATTTTTTAATGATAAAAATCAAATGATTCTACTTAGAATCTTGTTGGAACATTAAAAAAAGCTTTTTAAAAAATTTTGTAGAATGCTGAATCCTTTTCCTCACTAGCCTTATTGCTGAGATTTACATCGGTTAACTCATGGCCAAAGACTTCTGTTTACTACGGACATTAAAATTTTAATTCTTTCATCTCCATCAAGAAACCATTCGCTTTTTATTTTATAATCTATTAAAATCAACCACCTCCCAAAGTTGTTTACCTTTATTTTATATTAACATATACATACATCCATATACATACAAACATACCGATTCAGTCGGCTGAGACTGTAAAATATGCCGACTGCCTCCGTGCAGAGTTGTAAGACCCCTCTCAACGAGTTTCCTGGATATGACATTAAACAATTTGATGGTGAGGCTCCAGAAATGCTGGAACTTTGGGGAATGCGCAGTACCTATTCTTTGCCATCACTGCCAGGTCCCCTCTGGTCCTATATATGGGTCAAATAGAGCTGTTTGACAATTAAACTGAGCGCAAATAAATGACAGGCTAAATTTAACTGTTCGATCATTTAACTGTTTGGAAACAAATGACTGATGGTTAATCCTATTTACCAACCCCTCCACTTAGGCAGGATATGACACAAGCTCAATTTTTTTAAGCGGAGTTTAACAGGTTTCAATTCAGAGACTAATTGCCTCACGAAGGCTGTAGAATCCAGTCTGTCCTACTATTTACCCATACCTAGAGGGAGAATAATTGGATTCATTCCTTTCCCAGTATTAGTGCTACGTGAAATGCAATCAGTCTCGTCCAGGATTTGAACTCGTGTCACCGTGTCCATTGCCTACGACGATAGCCATTACACCACGGGCACCTGACTGATGTTTAATTGTATTGTTAGTGATACTCGGAACCATTTGACGTTTTTGACTAATACTAAAGTGGATTGTTAGAAATAAAACTGTGTGATCATTTGACTGTGTGTCTCAACAAAATGTATATACAAATGATATTTAATATATGTAAAAACATGATTTGGTATTCGATAACAAAATATGGTTGAAATGTCATAAAACCAAACCGAACTTTACGTACATTCATACATACGTGACAACTGCATTATCTTTCACAGATCACTGACGCCCCTAATAATCTTAAGCACCCATAATCAGCAACCTTCCTTGTAGCTGAGCAGTGTTTTCCTAAAGAGACCTGTTCAGACACAAGAATTTTCACGGTGATCAGTCCTTGTCATAGCAGGACACAACTCTGATAGGTTAAGATTCCTGCCGCTCATATATAGATATTTATCTACATGCTTCAAATAGGTGAAGACTGTATAGCTCTACACACCTTTATCGCCATTCGTCCTTTTTCGAGGGAACGATTAGAAAATGAAAAAATGTTTCCCTCGAACATTTGTACATCATGGTATTATCATGGCTAAAACTTGTACAACAGGAATAACACTAAGGTTTCATGATTATTATCCGGTGACAAGCCGAAGCAAGAATACCAATAATCACGTCAACCGTAGGTGTGGTATCAGAATTGTCGTTCTCATAGTTGGATAAAATGACAACAAATAAGGGGTCGGGTTGGACACATGCAGAAAAATTGTGCTTTATGGTCGCTGAGGGGAAAGCTTCTTTTGTTATTTGACAGGACTTGTTTTTCTTTTTGCACAGAGTCAACCTACCCTCCTCACCAGACAAACTTGATAGAGGTACCGATGTAGTCGTCGATGCAACTGCTAAACAGATACTACTTGGTTACATAACACCAGTACCGCTTTGAGCGACCTGAGACAACCTATATATATATACATATATTTTGGACGCGCTCATAGTGTAATGGATATCTTCATAGGAAATGGAAACGGCAACAGGAGTTCAAATCCTTGACTAGGCTGTTTACGTTTTACATAGCGTAGGTACTCTTGGGGAAATATATGATTCCGACTGTTTTCTCTTTAGCTATGGGTAAAATAGTATGGAAGACTGGGATCTTTTGCATCAAAATGACATCAGGTATAGGAAAAGGAAAACTGAATTTAAATCTATTAACCGCCACTTAAAAAGCTGACCTGGTGGCACATCGTGCTCGTGCAGAGACGACGTTAGATAGATTCATAGATGGATACATACATACATACATACATACATATCACTTATGCACACGTAAATTGGCGCAACATAAGATGTGCCTTCAATAAGCTTCCAGACTCATTGTACTGGCATTCAAAATTGTTGTAGACTCTTGAAAATTCACTATATTATTTCTATACACCTTATGAGATGACTGACGAATCGTTATGGTTTTATGTTCAAATGAACAGCTACAGTAGCAATTGGAATACACCCAACTAAATCCTGATTGTCACAGCTGGTGAATTTCAAAAATGCAATCTGAACGTGCGGACACTTTAGAAGAACGATATGCAATAAAATTCTCTTTTAAACTTGGAAAAAATGCCACAGAAACGTATGGAATGCTTCAGATTGCTTTTGGACCATTTTGTAGGACACGAAAATCAGTTTTTGAGTGGCATAAGGAAGGCAGGGAGTCTGTGAGGGATGATGAGAGGTCTGGGAGGCGTAAGGAAGTAAGAACAGCTGTGTTGATTGGCCAAATAAAGAATTTCATGGATAAGGACCAACGTGTGTCTATGGAGACAATAAGTGTACAGTTTTATGTCAGTGTGGGAACTGTACACACAATTATTCGCGTGGAACTGAAGATGCGGAAGATTTGCGTTAAGTTTGTCCAAAGGGTGCTCAGAGAAGATCAGAAAGAAATACTTTGTCATCACAGCAGGGAGATGGTCGAGCTGATCAATTCACATCCAGCAGTTCTTGATGTTCTGGTGACCTGCGATGAAAGCTGGATCTACTGCTATGACACAGAGACCAAGAGTTCCCAGTGGAAGCATCATGGCTCTCCTAGATCCAAGAAGGCCAGACAGCGCAAATCCACCCACAAACTTTTGATGATTCCTTTTTTTGACAACAGTGGCATGATTTACATGGACTGGATCCCACTGGCCAGATACTCAACAAAGAATACTATGATGAGGTTTTAAAGGAGTTCAGGAAGAGATTCCGTCGGAAGGGGCCAGCACTCTTCAAATCGGGTCAGTTGCATTTCTACCAGGACAATGCACCAGTTCACAACTCTATCCTTGACACAGACTATTTGAGCAAGATGGGCCTCAAGACTTCTTCACCCTCCATATAGTCTAGACCTTGCTTTCTATGACTTTTGGTTATTACCTAAGCTCAAGGAAAACCATAGAGGCTGTCGTTATGAGACAATTGAGGAGATGAAGGAGGCTGTGACGAAGGTCATTGACACACTCACACAAGAGGACTTCAATGGGGCCTTCCAGAAGTTGTTGGAACAGTACAACAAGTGCATTGCAACCGGAGAAGATTACTTGGAAGGGGACTAGAGTTTCATGTGTGTACTATCATTAAAGGAGGCCCTATAAAAAAATCTGGAAACTTATCTAATGAGCCTTGTACATATACGCCTAAATATATACATACTTATAACTTACGCTAATTCATATCTATACTGATACGCTTGCTCCCCCCAAACATATATATATATATATATATATATATATATATATATATATATATATATATATATATGCATAGTCTACGCCTATTTTTATATATATACCAATATAGACACGCTCATTCCCACATCCATAAGCATCACTGCACCTAAATATGTGTACCCATGTACAGAAGAGCTATCAATAATGAGTTATTAACGACAGAAAATGCTCAACATAGTACAAGCATAATACTGCAATATATTTCTGATTCGTCTATAAAGAAGTTCACAATAATCTAAAAAAAAAAGGACACGAGAAATATTTCCGAGATAATTATTTAAATGTCAATTGATAATACATTTAATTGAACTAGTATGTTTCATTGCGAACGTTTTTCCTTCTTCAGATCTTTTAAAAATTTCTACAGGTTTTATTGTTTGTTCTATCCTTCTTTTAATTTGTTTTATTTTCTTTTCCCTCTGTCTCTTTTGTGACGGGATTCTTAATTGAACTTTATAATAAGTCCATTCGATGACGATAAAATGGAGACGCCAATGGGACAATTATCGTCTTTGCTTTTTCAAGTGGATTCAAATTAAAGAAAAGAAAAAGAACGGAAGATTTTTTAAATGAAATGCAGCAAACTAAAAAAAATAACATTTCTCATCTGATGGTTGCTACACACGTACGATTTTCATCAGTAATTCTTTTTTAATCAATTGTACGACTAATAAATGTCATCGTTTTTTTCACCATTGTATCTCAAGGATCTTTCATTAACAAACAATCGGTATTTGATGCCAGAAATTAAACTTAAATCTCGTTTGGCTCATGATGTCAATTATCAAATACACAATGGACAACCATCAAAATCTGCAGTTACTTAAACCAAAACATTGACGATTGGCGTCAGCAAAAAATAGGATACTTCATTGCACAAATAATAGAATACTTTTTGCTGCTATTCCATCCAATAATTCTTGTGATATCATATTTACCAACCCCTCCGCACGGGCAAGATATGACACATGGTCAGTTTTTTAAACGGAGTTTAACAGGTTTTAATTAAGAGTTTTCCTTCTCCTAGACTAGTTGCCTCACCAAGGCTGAAGAACCCAGTCTGTTCTACTATTTACCTATAGCTGGAGGGAGAATAATTGGATTTATACCTTTCCCAAGGGTATTAGTGCTATGTGAAATGCAATCAGTCTCGTCCAGGATTTGAACTCGTGTCGCCGGGTCCATTTCCTACGACGATAACCATTACACCACGGGCAATTCTTGTAATATAGTAAACATTTTGATCGCCAGTTTGGCCGACAACAAAGACTCATCCATGAGAACTCATGCGGTATAATTGGTTTAGTTTTTATGGCATATAAACTATTGTTGGTTATTTAATACCAAATCCTCTTTATACATATCTATCAAATGTTTATGATTTTTAAATATATATTTGATAACATTTTATAAATGAACCTGAGTTCATTTTTTTTGCGCCCCGTTAAAAGGTTTCAACTATTGCTGAATAAGAGCCACACTCATCAGTCATTTCTTTGCACACATTTATATAGATATACTTAATATGTAAGAGATGTTTGTCGGTAATTTACTTTTTAAATGAGTTCGAACTAATTTGTTTGCGCACTAGGATTGCTATTATTTCTTCACAATTAAATCGTTTCAATTATTGCTATCTAGCTGTAATAATTCTATTCAACATTACTCATTGGGTTGCAAACATTTAAATGGTTCCAAGAATTTTTATGTATCACAAACTATTCAATTAAACATCCGTGATTTGTGTACGCATAGTTAAATTATCGAACTATTCTATTTCAAAAGATTTATTTTTGCATGTCATTGGTTGGCACTCAGTTTAAAATGTTAAACACTTCTATTTGACCGATACATAGGACCCTTTCAGGTTCTACCATTCCGGACCAGAGTGGACAAGGAATGAATGGCAATGAAGGGATACTCCGCATTCTCCAAAGCTTCAAGGGTCGATCCTCACCATCAAATGCTTTAGTGTAATATCCAGGACACTCATCGGGGGCTCTTACCCCTCTGCAGAGATTCAGCCGATGTATTTTACAATCCCAGTAGTCTGAATTGTCTCACAGTATTCCCGAAAAATAGTCACAAGAGAGTTGGGGATTTTGAAAAGGCATTGCTCGTCAGTTAGAGACCGCCTGAGAACAACTCAGTAGCTTAAACTTAGGAGCTTTTAAAACCAACCACCCTTGTGGTGAGTGATTATTTATGGGTATCTATCCAGCTCAAAAAATAACACTACATATAACCCTATTTTGAAGCAGGCTCGGACGTAAGTTAGACGCTCCAATGAATTGTGTTGCTTTTTTTCTTGAAACATTAGTAAAACATTTCCTTTTTCAATGAAATCGTCGGTATCTTTTCATCTCGTCAGTATCTCTGACAGCTTTCGTTGAGACCCAGCTATTATTGTTACATTTACAGCTGAAATTTTAGAAGCAAAATACAACTATTATATGACAGACGTTACATTTTCTAAAGTTAACAAGTTTTTTTTCACGGACCTGAGAAATTTGTCCTGACATTCTATTCAGGCAGATGTGTAAGTATGTAGAGTACACCTTCATTACGATTACACCAACGTCTACTCTGACTTCACATTGATGCATATGTGAGGGTTCTATTAATGACTCAAATGAATGAATATGAAAATTATAAGTACTAGATATATCTACTTGAAGCCATATCACACGGTGTGAACAAACTATTATTAAATACGAATAATTACGTGAAGCCATATAATTGCTAACAAAAGATTACAACTGGCATTAGATTGGATTACTTGAAACTATATAACTATGTGTAAACAAATTGTTATTAAATAGAAAGAGTTACTAGAAACCATCCAATAACTACAAATTATGGGAAATAATATTAGAAGGGAGCGACCTTGTAGCATAATTGATTGTCTCGAAGTAAGTGAGTTCTAACTATTACGTTCACTTTTGTACTAACACCTTTGGAAGAATCATGAATCATCTTATCCCTCATGTTATCGGTCAAAGAGAATCTCTACTGGTCGTCAACAAGGATGGCTATGGCATTACATAATCCAAGAAGGCTGATAAAATAGCAGTAAAGTGAAAACCAAACGATAACATAAAAATTCATGTTTATAACTGTATTAAAACTGTTTTCATTTAGAATAATTAACTGAAGTGAAACTGTTTACTAATGGCTGTTATAAGTTACTTGAAATCATATAAATGTATAAATTATTTGTCACCCTGTATACGCCGACTGCGGCCATTGCAGATGGATGTGACCTTACGAATATGGGTACACTTTGCACACACTGAACTACATATGGTGGTGAGGATTTAGAACAGGAGGACAGTGTGGAGTGCCTCTTTATTGCCATTACTCCATGGTCCTCTTTGATACCTTTTAAGGTCCCAAATCTTCGAAGACGTAGCCCTGGAGGTGACCGTGTCTTCTGTGAAGAATACAGAATTTACTTACAAGACACATCAGATTCATTCGCTGTGCAACTGCCATGACTAGTTGATTTGGGGCCACTTCAGTGCGATGTGGACCAGTAACTCAGTGGTAGAGTTTCGGCTCTGTATTGTGTGGTCGCTGATTCGATCTCCAGTCGGGGATTTCAATCAGCAGAATCTAGTTGATGGGACACACGGCCGGCTGTAGCATCAGCGGCACGGATCTGGTCGGGTGTGTCTCGTCAGTGGACATACTTCGAGTCTCAGGGTGCCGTCCCCACGACCTTTAACCCTCCTCGGAGGGGTTAGGCCGGGCGCCTGAGGCGCCTCGTCTTAGGGGAACACCAACGGGGCCAGAGGTATTTTGGGGAACACCGGACACGTCTGGGCTAGAGCCTTGCGACCGGACCCACCTTAAAAAGGCCTTGTGCGGTTGGTGGGACGGTCGACAAATACCGCTGACGAGACCTAATACTCCTTTACCAACCCCTTCCGCTCGGGCAGAATATGACACAAGTTCAATTTTTAAGCGGAGTTTAACAGGTTTCAATTCAGAGTTTTCCTTCTTCTAGACTAGCTGCCTCACCAAGGCTAAAGAACCTAGTCTATCCTACTATTTACTCATAGCTGGAGGGAGAATAATCGGATTCATACCTTTCCCAAGGGTATTAGTGCTATATGAAATGCAATCTGTCACGTTCAGGATTTGAAATCGTGTTGCTGTATCCATTTCCTACGACGATAACCATTACACCACGGGCACCTCCTGATGAGACCTAATAAGCTCGAAACAGATGTCCTGTAGTTCTGCATGTTGTGGGCAAGTGTTTTCTTGACATTCTGATCATGGTAATTCAATTAATAAATATAGATACTTACTTAAAACCATATAATCGTGCATATTTTTTAAGTATTAGATACAAACACTTAATACTATATATAATTGTTTATAAATTCTGAGAATGGAATATGAATGCAAGAAACCATACAACTGTGCGTAAATGGTTTTGATTAGATAGAAACACTTGATAGGATATAACTGTGAACAAAAAAGCGAAGGGACATTGAAAATATAGCTATGCTATAGCAACATTTTTATAGATTAACGACAAGATAACCCATGATGTTTAATGGAATTGTTAGTGATATATAGAAATACTTGTAGCCATTTCATATATATCAAATTGAATTGTTACAAATAGAACTGATTGATCAACTGACTGTGTATCCAAAAATGTGTTTACAATTCATTTTTTAAATATATATGTAAACACAGGATTTGACATTAATTGCAACCAACGATTGTTGAAGTGCCATAAACCAAATTTAAGTTTTTTATATTAGCTTTAAAAAAGTTTGAATAATCAGTTCGTGTAAAACTGCCTTGAAGCCACCCCCAACCCATGGTGTTTATTTTTATTACTTGATCTGATTTTCCAGCATGGATATATCAATCTGCTAATATTATAAACTAGATAAACTTTGAATCCAGCTTCGTACAATAATTCGGCCGTCTTCCATTTGCAGTAAACTTTTTTTTTCCGGCTTTGTGACCAACAACAAAGGAGGTGATCACGAGAATTCTTGCGGTTAGCAAGAGAAATAGTGGCCCATGAAATGCGGTGATTTTCGGAACGGACAAGTCTAATAGTAATTTGCAGAGTGATAAGGAACGACTTACATTTACGGGGCTAGCAAATTTCTCCTCCACCATTCTATCTTTCTTTCGTCTACTTGAAAATACCATTCACATCCTCCTGATGTGAAACCCATCCGAAGTGGCGTTACAAGAGAAATAAAAAAAAGTAAGACGTATTTTTCTGTCACCACGTATCTTTTTTTTTCTTTTCCTTACGTTAACTCGCCGTCATCTCTTCATCTCGTCTTTATCTTTAAGACCACATCAATGCCACACTTCGGCAGATGCTGATAGTATTTGTCTGCATATTTAAGTTGGTGTATTTTGCACTGTTCTCAGTGAACTTTTTTTTTCTGTTTTCATTAAATTCTGAGCTAATTTATTGCATTCTTTTTTTTTATTTATAATTTTCATGTCAGTCTCAAACACAAATTGGTAATTTATCTATCTATCTATCTATCTATCTATCTATCTATATCTATATATATATCTTTAATGTTCTCCGTGGAATGATATTCATAACGATGAAGTTTCGTTATCAAATTTTCTTTTATCATGCACATACCTTTGAGTTTTCAAATCAATAAACGAAGAATGTTTATGAAAAGAATATATTTCCCCAAAGAATCAGAGGTCATTATGTTCTTGTTATGCCTTTAAAGGTTTTTTACGAGGTGAATCCGTTGAAATTTCTTGATTTATTCAATTTACTCAAATACCAGACTGTCACTGAATTGCAACATTTTTGTCGCATTGGTATGATATCTAATCGTGAAAATTTGATCAATACAAGTTTGAATTTTGTAATATATATATATATATATATATATATAGTCATCCACAGACAGACTGTTTCGTTCTATCAGAACTCTTCAGTGTGGCTAGACACGCAGGACGCTCGAAGCCGGGATCGAAACCCGTCCAACTTTACGTTAGACTGTGTTTCGCATTAAATAACCCCAAATGTTAATATACCACAAAAAATGTCTTCTACTGTGATGGGGAATTAAAAAATCATACAGACTTCAAAATTTAGAGTAACGTTACGATATAGTGTTATACGTTCTCCAAGTGTTCATTATTCCTGTCATCACATTCTTGGAATAACCCAAAGGTGAGTTAAAAAGTGAATAATTCTTTGAGTAACTTTATTAGAAAATAAGAACTAATATTACGGGGAACACCTGGGAAATATTCCAACAATCTGTTGCCCAGTTGGCTGCTGCTGTAAAATACACCGACTGAACCTCTGCAGAGGGGTAAGACCCCCCATCAATGAGTATCCTCGATATGACACTTAACAATTAGATGGTGAGGTTCCAGTGACGCTGGATCTTTGGGGAATCGGGAGCACCCTTTCATTGCCATTGCTCCCTGGTCCACTCTGGCTCAGAATAGAAGCACATGGTAGGGTCCTATCTAGAAGTAACTGCATACTTATGCTAAACTGCATGGTTTGAATTAGAACTATTTAACGAAACTGAATAGCTTGAAATAGAAATGTTTTTGACAATTAAACTGTGTACTTACATTTAAACAGCGTACTTATACTAAAATGAATTGTTTGAAATCGAAGTGTCTTTAATATTGAAACTGTACTTACACTGAACTGAATTGTTAGATATAGAACTGCTTTGACATTTAAGTGTGAGTAAACAAAATCTATACTTATACAAAACAGAATTAGCTCTCTTTGACTAAACTGAATGGCTTGAAATAAAAATGTTTTTTGACAATTAAACTGTGCACTCATGCTAAAATATATTGTTCGAAATAGAACTGATTATTTGTATAATCATGGATTTGGGGTTAAATAACCTTACAAAGTTTGATATGCCATAAAATTCAACCAACCAACCAAGAATCAATAATCTGTTGAAAGGAATAACAAATAGTTTCGAATTTTTGTCATATCATAAAGGAACTAAATATTATAGCTAAAATTCTGGGAAATACCCTGCAAATATATAGTCATCTACAGACAGATCTGTTTCGTCCTATCAGAACTCATTAGTGTGGCTAGACATACTAGAATCCCGTAGCTGGGATCGAAACCTAGTTGACTCAAACGCCAATCGAAGACTCTACCCCTGAGCCACGAGAAAAACAGCAGCAACGAAGTAAATTTTAAATGGTTATGAATCTCAATTACTATTGTTTACATACATCCGCTAAACGGCTACCGATAGCTCAATTCATATATGAAGAGCCTTGCATAAACGCTAATGGCAACACGATTACTTCATTCGCAAGAGAGCTCAACCCTACGGAGGTGGGGGTGCATATAAATATAGTCCTCCACAGACAGATCTGTTTCGTTCTATCGGAACTCGTCAGTGTGGCTAGACATACTAGATTCCCGTTGCTGGGATCGAAACCCGGTTGACTCAAACGCCAATCCAAGACTCTACCCCTCAGTCATATATATATATATATATATATATATATATATATATATATATATATATATATATATATATATATATATATATATATATATATATATATATATATATATATATATATATATATATATATATATATATATATATATATATATATATATATATATATATATATATATATATATATATATATATATTCTTTGGATAAAATAAATTGACAGGGGAAAAAAAGAACTTTTTTATTATTACCACAAGGTTGGATGAAATTTCAATAGCTTAAACATACAAAGGAAATCATTATTTTCTTGATTATTTTTTTGAAAGAATTTTCAGAACTAGAGTTTTTTTTTCTTTTGCGATCATAAGTTTTGTCATCTTTTAAGTCTTCAGTTAAAGATCAATTAATAAATTAGGGCGAATCAATTCATTTGTTCATGCCAAAATTTTAACTGTTTCAAACTCAAAAAACTGTTTACAAGCCATTAGCGGAAGAATTCATTCAAATTAGAATATAAACCCAATAAAAAGGCAATTATTTTAAACTTCCTATTTCGGGTATATCTGAGATTTTTCTCGTTAAAAAAATTATCACAGTTTGCCACAAATAAGGGAAATTTGATTATTATAATTAAAGAAAATCATCACTTCGTCTATTTGCTTTATGCATTGATGTTTCCTTGAAATATGAGGTTCAGTTTTATCATTGTCTACTTTGGCTGCAATTCTCTCTCTCTTTCTTTCTCTCTTTCTCTCTTTCTCTCTCTCTCTCTCTATCTCTGTGTATATATATAGAGAGAGAGATACAGACAGACAGACAGAGACAGAGACAGACAGAATTACATATATCTATATATATATATATATATATATATATAACGTTTTAAAAAGTTTTGATAAAATTTACGGCAACTTAAAAATTTCAGTCTTGGTCCACATGACCTTTGAGCCTATCACTTTTTCCCGAATGAAGAATTATTACAAGCACAGAAAGACAGCAGTGATATCAACCTCCTCCTCGGTGTCCTCTCTACTAGCTTCATCGTGTCGTTCCTTTGGTACATTCGACCAGCCATTTCTCTTTTTGATTCATATTCACATCGTTCATCGAACGAAAAATAGGTTGGATGAGGGTAGGCCAGAGAGGCACGCAGATAAGAATGAGCAGAGGTTGATTCCTCCTTCGTGTCTGTGGATTATCAAGCAAGACGATCGGACGGACAAGCAGCTAGCAAACCAACTAACGAGTCGACGTTTTAACCTCGTTCTCTTGCTCTCTTACACGGAGACTACAAGTTAACCAATCTGGTAATAAGATTGAGAAAAAGATGGTGGGGGAGTCGAAGACGTTTGAATGGGCTGTGGTAGGCTCCACTGTTTTGATGGAGTGAGGTAATGGCATTTTTGGTTTTCGGTCTTTTGTGGCAATCCAGGCTTTGCAGAGTTGTGACATCTGGTTTAAATAAAGCTATCGCCAAAGAACGTTTTATCGATACCGAGAGGGCGGACGAAAAAATTGACAAGACGTAAGTGGAAATAACGACCATTTTCGCCGGAGAATCTGAAATTGCAAGACTTATTTGCACAGATATATTCGTACATATGCACTTTTCCTATTACGATGCACATGAAAGATGCAATGTTTTTAATGTTCTTTGCAGGGCACATTTTTAGGAAGAAGCTGGTAGATGCCTGTTTGCGAGTTCGATACTCACTGGTCTTGCATCAAAGTAAGCGACACCGACTAAATAATTATTCATAACAAGAATATTCATCATATAAACATGATGTAAAGAAATGTTTTATTAATATGCTCTCGTAATAACAATATTCTCTGTTGATATTTCTGTAGGGTAATAAAGATTATCGTGATTACTATTAATATGAGTCAATAAAAAAATTACTCGTCACGAGTCATTCACCATAGATTTTTGGGCGAAATTCATTTTGGTACCGTTAGGATTGTCCTTGATTTGTAATGCTCTCATACTCATTCACTCACACACACACACACACACACACACACATACACGTTTATATATATATATATATATATATATATATATATATATATATATATATATATATATATATAATTTTAAAAAGGTGTATTTAGGCAGAATCTTTTCATTTAAACATGTTTGATAAAATAAAATTGAACGCTTGTAATTATATATATATATATATATATATATATATATATATATATATGTGTGAAAAATCAACGGATTTTCCACCTTAAGATATATTACATTTTGTGCAAAAATAGGCTTGGGAATCTGCAATTTGTGTATTTTTTCATTCATTCATCAATCTACACTTCCGCATTTTTTAATTTTTTTATTCCGATTTTACAGATGGTGATATTTCATTTGCCGAGTAAAAGTTGAAGGATCATAAGCAAATATAACTTTTAAAATATTTCCCTCCTAGATCGTTAAGACACATTTTATTACTTATTAGCTTTGTTCGGTTCGGTTTGGGTTGGTATTTGTCACTTGGCGTAGCAACCATTGTAGGCTATTTAATGCCAAATCCAGTTCATGCAAATATTTTACATATATATGTATGATTTGTAAACGCATTTTATAGACAACATTCTTAAACGAGCCTAAGGTCTTATTTGCAAAGAGATGGTTTCGTTATTGCAATATATCAGTCACAATTTGACATTAGTCATTTGTTTGCACACAGTTTGTTCTATTTCACCCATAGATATGCCCCTATCAGGAACTATCCCTGTGGATTTAAGTAGACCTGAGAGCAATGGCAATAAAGGGTTACTCCGCATTCCCAAAAGCTCCGACATAACTGGAGCCTCACCCTCAGATTGTTTAGTGTCTTATCTTTGACACTCATTGGGGGAGTCTTACGCCTCTACAGAGGTACAGCTGACTGTGCCAGTGTGTTTAGGTTTTAAGCATTTGGAGTGCACTGATAGTGATATGTAAAAATTACTTCCAATGAAATCTTTTCAATAATCTCAAAGGGACCAAAGTATTAAAAGACTACTTAATGCCTTGTTAAAATCACCAGATAGAAAAAAGGAAAAATATCACATCCAAACTTTGATTTATAGTATTTATCTGAACATAGAAAACAACCTTTTTCAGTTATTAGGTCAGAAAATAGCTATGTAAAAAACAACTATATAAAACCTGTACAAGTTTGGTTTGTAGGGTTTTATGGCATATCAGCCATTCGAGATTATTCAATGTCAAATCCTTTTATAAATTTATATTAAATGTATATGATTTATAAACAAATTTTATTGAAAAAAATTTAAACGGGCCTGAGCTCTTTTGTACACAGATGGTTTCAAGTATTGCTATATAACAGTTACAATTTAACATCAGTATTTTGTTTGCATTCAGCATCTTCTGTTTCACTCATAAATATGACCCTATCAGGTACTACCACTCTGGATGTGAATGGACCTTGGAGCAATGACAATTAAGGGGTACTCCGCATTCCCCAAATCTCCAAGGCTGGAACCTTATCATCAGATTATTTAATGTCATATCTAAGACACTCGTTGGGGAGGGGTCTTAACCCTCTACTGCGATACAGTCGGTGTATTCTATAGCCCGAGCTATAATAAATTAGAATCATCAACATTTTATTCTATTTAGAGCCAACCTCAATCTTATTATTAAGCGATGAAATAGTAAAATCTTGGGCCGATTTATAGAATCATTGTGTAAATCTGTTAAAAACTTTCGACTTCATTTTAGTAAAAATCTAACATTTTGTCCTTTCAAGATGCATTTAATTTCAACATCACAAACTTATTTTCATTTGAACAAAATACTTTGTTTATTTAAATAAGCTCATAAAATCATTACAATCTTCGCCAGCAGATACATTTTTCACTTCATTCTCAGATATATCAACGCATAATATAATTTCTCTTCTGTTGTGAGATATGCAGTTCTGTAAATAGATGTTTCATACAAAGATTTGGGCACTTATCAACTATATATATATATATATATATATATATATATATATATATATATATATATATATATATATATATATATATATATATGTGCGAGGTGCTTACAATAAGTTTCCAGACTTTTTTCGTATGGACATTTAAAATTGTCGTAGACTTTTGAAAATTCAGTAAATTATTGCTATACATCTAATGGGATGAATGACCAGTTTTTATGGTTTCAGGTTCAAATGAACAGCTACAGCATTAATTTGAATACACCCTTCTAAAACCTGATTATCACAACTTGAGAATTTCAAAAATGCAATCTGACACTTTAGAAGAACGATATGCTATAACATTCTGTTTTAAACTTGGAAAAATGCCACCGAAACGTATGGAATGATTCAGACTGCTTTTGCATGTTCG
>OY757905.1:116494203-116504226 GCA_963585895.1 Sepioteuthis lessoniana | reverse complement strand
GGCACTTATCAACTATATATGTATATATATATATATATATATATATATATATATATATATATATATATATATATATATATATGTGCGAGGTGCTTACAATACGTTTCCAGACTTTTTTCATATGGACATTTAAAATTGTCGTAGACTTTTGAAAATTCAGTAAATTATTGCTATACATCTAATGGGATGAATGACCAGTTTTTATGGTTTCAGGTTCAAATGAACAGCTACAGCATTAATTTGAATACACCCTTCTAAAACCTGATTATCACAACTTGAGAATTTCAAAAATGCAATCTGACACTTTAGAAGAACGATATGTTATAACATTCTGTTTTAAACTTGGAAAAATGCCACCGAAACGTATGGAATGATTCAGACTGCTTTTGCATGAATCGAACATCAGTTTTTGAGTGGCATAAGAGATTCAAGGAAGGCAGCGAATCTGTGAGGCATGATGAGAGGTGTGGGAGGAGTAAGGAAGCCAGAACACCAGAGTTGATTGGCCAAAGGGTTAGGGTTAGGGCTACTATGTTGAGGTTTTAAGGGAGTTTAGGAAGACATTCCGTCGGAAAAGGCGAACACTCTTCAAATCGGGTCAGGGGCATTTCCACCAGAACAATGCACCAGTCTCCAACTCCATCCTTGTAACACACTATTTGACCAAGATAGGCATCAAGACAGTTCCTCACCCTCCCTATAGTTCAGACCTTGCTCCCTGTGACTTGCTTATTCCCAAAGCTCAGAGGCTGTCGTTATGAGACAAGTGAGTTGATAAAAGAGGCTGTGACGAAGGTCATTGACACACTCACACAAGAGGACTTCCATGGGTCCTTCCAGAAGTTTTTGAAACGGTACAACAAGTGCACATCAGCCGGAGGAGATTACTTCGAAGTGGACTAGAGTTTCATGTGTGTACTCTCAATAAAAGTGCCCATACGAAAAAAGTCTGGAAACTTATCGTATGCACCTCTTATATATATATATATATATATATATATATATATATATATATATATATATATATATATAGCATAGTAGTACCTCATGAAAATACTGTTTATTCTTATATTTTATTTACATTTATCTTCAACATTTAACCCCCAATTATTGACTCGAAATACAGTAAACTTTTTAAGAAATATAAAACGACGTCCATCCATTGCAAAATGAATATAGAATTCACAAAAAAATTGCATTTAGTTACAGAAAAATAGTCAAAGCAGTGTTTTAACTTTTGCTGAAATCTGAGAAATAAATAATTTTCTCAGATATCCAGCAAGTCTCTTAGTATTCTAGCTGAACTTACCAGTACTGTGGCCTGGATGGTCTTGATTTTTTTTCTTTAATCACCACTTCTCCTTTATACCTTTTCTCTTCTTAAGAGACCATTCAAACTGCTTCTTGACAATTGGTAATACTGTCATTTTCATAACTCATAGTTAGTTTATACCTATCTAGAAATATCTACGATGTGTTTTTTTTTTATTTTAGTCCTTTTTTTTTTAATTTTTCACGATATTCTATTTTCATTCATGCAATCCCTAATCTTATGTTCTTTTTAATTAATAGTTGTTCTAAAACAATCACTTCCGGTATTAAATAACCCAGAAGGTTTGATATGCCATAAAAGCAAACCTGAAGTTTAAATGGAATGTTAACGATGCATACCAATACTTGTGAAAACGAATGAGTAATTTTGAATACAATAATTAGCGTTAAATAGCAATACTTGTAACCATTTCACTCAGCAAGCAAATGATTAATATTTAATAGAATATGTGTTATATAGTTAAACGGTTTCAATTATTGCTATATAGAAACAATAGCAATACCAGTGTGCAAACAAATTTGTTCTTACTCATTTACAAAGAATTACCGACGAAGTAATTTCTAACATATCTTGTATATATATTTAAACGGCCCTATGTACAGGTCAAATCAAACTAAACTGTGTACTTATACTAAACTGAACGGCTTGAAAGATGACTGCTTTGATATTTAAACTGCGTGCTAATGCTAAACTGAACTGTTTGAGATAGAACTGTTTTTGACTTTGAAACTATGTACAAATTCTAAACTTAATTGTTTGAAATAGAATTGTTTTGACATTCAACTGCTTGAAAATAAAAAAAATATAATTATACTAGACTGAATTGTTCGAAAATTATTCGGCATTAGATGACCCAAAAAGGGTTGATACATAGTAAAACAGAACAACCAACCAACCAACCAACCAACCGAGGATTCACTCAGAATCGGAATAAACCTGGCAGTAATGGTAATAAAGCAGAACTTTTCAAACTCTCAAGCTCTAAAACTGAAGACTCGTCATCAAGATTCATTTTAAAGTCTTATCTGAGACAATAATTTAATTCAGGTCTTACCACCCTGAAGAGTACTCAATCGACATATTCTAAGTCACAATAACAAAGCAGACAACTGATTTATTTGTATAATGGCATATCAACCTTCATGTTTTATTTATTACCATGATTATTCTTTTAGAAAGATATTACTGGTACTATATATATATATATATATATATATATATACTCTATCCATCTATCTATCTATCTATCTATATATATATATATATATATATACATATATATACACTCACCTCCTCACTTCAATTAATTTCACTAACTTTTACAAAACATGATACTCAGAACAATTCTGAACAAAATGAACGAACCTCGGTGAATAAATAGTAAATTACATTGAATATTTCTTTGGTTTGTTTTTTCTTTTCTATCAAAAATTGTTATCTGGTGAGTGTATTTTTTGTAAAAGAGCCTAAAAGCAGAAGTAAGGAAATTATCATATAGATTTTGGTAAATGTACATTTATTCTAGTTAAAACCTGCCCTACTAACTAGTATTGACCATCTTTCTGATTTATAAAAAAACGTTTTAGAACTGTTTCTTTATCCACTTTTTACATGTGTGTGTGTGTGTGTGTGTGTGCGGCAATTGGTAAACTGTCACTATGGTAGTTTTTAGTGCATATACGTTAATGGTTTCAGATTTTGTCTTTTGTGTCGCAAACTAGAATCAGTTGGACGCCGTCTGTGAAGAAAACAGTATCATGACGCAAATCACTCCTCTGAAAATCTTGAAACGGCATACTGTACTGTTGGCATTCACCCAGAAACACCAATATGAATATTTCAAGTTATTTGGGTGTCAATGTAAGGATAGATATTCATATTGTTAAAAAACTAACACCCAGTGCAAATCATGGTGTTTTGGGTGCTCCTTAGAGAAGGTGGCTTCATGTCTCCATTTTATCATTCCACATGGCTTTGGACTTAACACGGAGGCAAACATTAATTTTTTTGAAGAGGTTGTATTCTCTGCATCAACAGAGTGGCTTGTGGAAAAACCCAAGTCTGATAACATGATTTTGTACCATGCTACCCCAGCACAAGAACCCTTTGTGGGCTGTAAGAAAGTTCCTCCGGCCACTTCCCCCAAGCATCTCGTTGCTAAACACACCATTGCAATCCCTAATCTTATAATGAATTTAGCGTGTTTGTGCGAGAGACCAACAAAACTTTATGAAAACCCATGTAATATCTGAAGAGACGGATTATAGCGACAAAGTTAAACAAGAATATCATAATGGATCCTGAAGGCCATAGATGAAGCCGGTGGTTATTTTCTGAATAGATTTAATCTATAGAATCTCAAGATATTTTCAGGTGATTTTTGGTCAATTTATCTGTGGAAATGAGATAGTTATGTTATTTTCATTTGGCGGAATTTACACATCTTATATATATATATATATATATATATATATATAGCAGACAAAAGTAAACACACTCCAGGAAAGAGAAACAGCGACCCCTATATAGACCAGTTTAACCAACCAAGGGTCATTTATACTGGAAACAAGAGTGAGTTCAAGTCTCATTGACCACCCCATTAAAAGGCCTTGCGTCACATATGTTCTCTGACGAAAGCAACAAGCTGGAAACATACATATATATATATATATATATATAACACGTATGTAAGAAGAAAATTAATAAATTCAAAAAATACAAATCACTTTTTGGACCTTCCTATTTTAAAATATATACTTATTTTTTCTTTGGACCTACAACAATCATCTTATATATATATATATATATATATAATCTGCGTGAAAAATCTGCTTGTGATCTCCTTTTAAAATCGAGAGAGAGAGAGAGAGAGAGAGAGAGAGAGAGAGAGAGAGAGAGAGAGAGAGAGAAAACAGAGTTGGAAAATGTTTTAAATTTTGTTCATCTTCAGAAATTTATATGTATGATTCTGTCAGAAAAAATCCAGTATACAACTATATGCTGTGTTTTATAGTCGAACGCAAGACCTACCCCTGCTTTCCATGACTAATTCTGTGTAAATTCTAAGTTAGTTTGGTAAATTTACTTATCGACCGTTCTCGTGTAAAGGCAATAAATAATAGTCTGTTGGGTCTGCTCAAATTTTGACTTGATGTAATTAATTCCATTATTGTTAAACAATTCTAAAAAGAACTTGCAAAAACACAAATAAAACTTAGCAGCAATGACGAAGACAAAGAAGAATTTCTTGGATCGAAACTGAAGAAAACATAGACAGGAAAAAGACATACTATACGGTGAATAACAAAATCAGAATTGGGAGGATGAAGCTAAAAGCAAGAAGAACTAGAAGAGGAACAACAACAACAACAACAACAACAGCACTACCAAATTTCCCACTACCAGCCACAAAAACAGCACTAACACCACCACCACAACCAACAACAGTAGCATCACTAACACAACAACTACTACCAACTATAACAACAACAACAAAGTTTAGGGTTATATGAGAAAAAAATAAAGAAAAAGTGTTTGAGTTAGACCAAAGAAGAAGAAGAACAAGAAGAAGGGTTAAGTTTTGACGAATAAAGAAGAGGCAGACTTTGCAATAACAACAAATGATCTAGTTTCAGAAACAAATGAATCCAGTTAAAAAAAAAGAAGCGAAAAATCTTATGTTGACAAAAGAAGTCGTAGGATATTTACTTTGGAAAATACACAACTTTCCTATTTGGGTTAATACTGAAAATAGAATCTTAAATCTGTTACATTACTGTTGAACCCGGTTTTTGTTATGTTTTTTAACCTAACGCAGAACCATTTCTCGGTCAACAAATAGGTATTTTCCACTAATTTCCAACAAAGACCGTCTCTTTTAATTTCCCCTGTGACATTCGCTTTATGAGCAAATATTGCAACAAAAAAATCTATTTGTTTTCGATTCAGTTTTGAAACCAAGTGTAAATTAAATCCTTTGTCGCCATTTCTTACAGGATGTCATTTATAGGGGAAAACAGTATACGTTAGGGTCCAAACTATTGGTCGAATTAATGAAATCATTTTTTTAATGATTTTGAATTTCAATGGTCCTTAAATCATTGAGATTTTAACTATGTATGAAAGAGAATACTAGTTTTAAATTGACCAGTCGGCTGTGACTGTAGGACACACCGACTGCTTTTCTTCAGAGGGATAAGACCCCCACAATGATATGACATTAAATGTTCTGATCGTTAGGTTCAAGTAATGCTGGAGTTTTGGGGAACATGAAGTACCCCTTCATTGCCGTCATTTTCAGGTCCACTCTTGCAAGGAGTGATAGCACCTATGTCTTTATGATAGACTGAACTATTTAAAATAGAACTGTCTGTGAACTTTTGCTCAACTGAATTGTTTGAAATAGAAGTATTTTGACATTTAAATGAACTGTTTTGATGTTTAGCCGTTTGTAAACAAAGACAATTCTTAAACTTAACTGAATTGTTCGAAATTTAATTAAGTGTTCGTTGACTTGAAAAAGGTTGATATGCCGTAAAACAAAACAACCAACCAACCAACCAACCCGCCAACCAATTTTAAAACCATGTGTAAAGTATATAATTTGTTGTCATTTCTTACAAGATCTCATTCACAGGGAAGTGTTGTATATGTTAAGGTCCAAACTATTGGTCAAATCAATGAAATATTGTTTGAATTTCAATGGTCCTTAAAGTATTGATATTTTAACAAAGTATGAAAGAGAATATCAGTTTAAAATGATTAAGATATATTTTTGTACCGTATATAATTCGTGATCATAATTGTGAAACTGACTTCGGTATATAGGGACCTAGCAAGGTATGAAGTGAAAATCTAATCTGATTATCATATACGAACTAAAGGAAGATTAGAAGCCGAATAATTGTGTGATGATCATTTGTATCAAAAATGCTTACTTGAAGTTACAGTTGTTTGGAAAATATTATTATTATGATCAGATACACGAAGCAGAGTAGATCCCAGTTGGCTCGGACTGTAAAATACACCGACTGCATCTCTGCAGAGAGGTAAGTCTCCCCCAACGCATGTCCTGTATATGACGCTAAACAAACAGATGGCGAGGCTCCAGTAATGCTGGAGCTTTGGGGAATCCGAAGTACCATTGCTCTCAGGTCCACTCTGACCTGCATTGGTTACCCATATCTATGGGTCAAATAGAACTGTATGGCATTTAATCTTTGCGCAAAAAATGACTTATGCTAAATTGAACTGTTTGAAATAGAACGGTTTAAATCATTTAACTATGTGTAAACAAATGACTGATATTTAATTGAATGGTTAGTGATACATATCAATTCTTGTAACCATTTAACTTTGATTTATGCTAAAATTGAATTGTTTGAAATAGAACTGTTTGGTCGTTTAACTGTGTATAAACAAATGACTGATGCTTAATTGGTTTGTTAGTAATACATAGCAATACTTACGACCATTTAACTTTTTTGACTTATGTTTACAAATCATATTTATCCAACATATAGGTATAAATGGCATTTGGCATTAAACAACCTACAATGGTTGAGATGCCATAAAACAAAAACAAAAACGAAGCATTAAAACTTGGGATATATTGATATCCCGTGAGACCAATCAACCTTGAAAACACAACTAAAAATAACCGCTTTTTAATACGTAAATACACAATGCATAATAACCAAATATATTATCAGTAATATCTAAAACACAATTCACGTTGTTTTACTGACTATGCCCAATATCCAGGATACAGTTCAGTCAGCTGTGTCTCTAGACTACGCCGACTGCATCTCTCTAGACGAATGAGACCCCTCACCAATGGTTGTCTTGGATATGACTCTAAGCCAACTTATAGACCGGATCGATTTCTGGGAAATGTGGAGTACCCTTTTATTGTCATTACTCCCAGGTCCACTCTGATGCGGAGTGGGAGTACCTGACAAGCTCCAATTTATGAGTTAAGTAGAACTGTATGGAAACAAGTGTCTGGCGTTGCATAGAAGTATTAGCGTTAATTTGAAATTCTTGTAATCGTTTAAATGTGTGCAAAGATTGAATCGTTTCACAGACCATACTTGAATTCATTTAACTATTTGTAAACAATAGCAATACTTAATTGTATGCAAAAAAGTTATTTCAACTAAAAAATTAAATGTTCCTTTAAAATATTCACAAACAAATCAAGTATGCATAATCCTTAATGTGTGCAAAGAAATAAGCTAGAGCTCATTTAAAATATCTATGAATTATTTTTTAACAAATCATTTACGAAGATCCTTCAATAAGTTTCAAGATTTTTTTGTATGGGCATTTGAAATTGTCGTGGACACTTGAAAATGCAGTATGTTATTTCTATACACCTTATGAGATAACTGAGCAGTTCTTATGATTTCAGGTTCAAATGAACAGCTACAGTTGCAATTGGAATACATCCTACTAAAGCCTGATTTTCACCGCTGGTGAATTTCAAAAATGCAATCTGGAAGCGGGGACACTTTAGAAGAACGATATGCAATAAAATTCTGCTTTAAACTGGGAAAAAATGCCACAAAAACCTATGGAATGCTTCAGACTGATTTTGGAGCATCTTCCATGAATCGAGCATCAGTTTTTGATTGACATAAGAGATTCAAGGAAGGCAGGGGGTCTGTGAGGGATGATGTGTGGAAGGAGAAAGGAAGTCAGAACACCAGAGTTATTGGCCAAATAAAGAATTTCATATAAGTGCACAGTTTGATGTCAGTGTGGGAACTCTACACACTATTATTCACGAGGAACTGAAGATGCGGAAGATTTGCGCGAAGTTTGTCCCAAGAGTGCTCACAGAAGATCAGAAAGAAATGCTTTGTCATGACAGCAGGGAGATGGTCGAGCCGATCAATTTAGATCCCGCTGTTCTAGATGCTCTGGTGACCTGCGATGAAAGCTGGATCTACTGCTATGACCCAGAGACCAAGAGACAGAGTTCCCAGTCGAAGCATCATGGCTCTCCCAGACCCAAGAAGGCCAGACAGAGCAAATCCACCTACAAACTTTTGATGATCCCTTTTTTTTGACAGCACTGGCATGATCTACATGCACTAGGTTCCTGCTGGACAACAGTCAATAAGGAATACTATGTTGAGGTTTTAAGGGAGTTCAGGAAGAGATTCCGTCGGAAGAGGCTAGCACTCTTCAAATTGGGTCAGTGGCATTTCCACCGGTACAATACACCAGTCCACAACTCCATCCTTGTCAAAGACTATTTGACCAAGATGGGCATCAAGACCGTTCCTCAGCCTCCGGATAGTCCAGACCTTGCTCCCTGTGACTTTTGGTTATTCTCTAAGCTCAAGGAAAAACTTAGAGGCTGTCGTTATGAGACAATTGAGTTGATGAAAGAGGCTGTGACGAAGGTCATTGACACACTCACACAAGAGGACTTCCATGGGGCCTTCCAGAAGATGTTGGAACTGTACAACAAGTGCAACATCAGCCGGAGGAGATTACTTCGAAGGGGACTAGAGTTTCATGTGTGTACTCTCAATAAAAGTGCCCATACGGAAAAAGTCTGGAAAATTATTGTATGCACCTCGAATATATATATATATATGTGTGTGTGTGTGTGTGTGTATGTATGTATATATATAGCATAGTAGTACCTCTTGAAAATGCTGTTTATTTTGATATTTTATTCACATTTCCCTTCAACATTTAACCATTGGAGTTATGTTTTGATTATTTGCTCTGTCTCTTTCTTTCTCTCTCTCACTCTCTCTTCCAATTATTGACTTGGAATATAGTAAATTTTTTTAAGAAATATAAAACGACGTCCATCAATTACAAATTTTAAATAGAATTCACAACAAAAATTGCATTTAGTTTTAAAAAATAGTCGAAGCAGTGTTTTAAGTTTTGCTGAAGTTTGAGAGACAAATAATTTCCTGAAATATCCAGCAAGTCTCTAAGTATTCACGCTGAATTTACCAGTAAAAAGTCTGGAAACTTATTAAATAACCCTTGTATATTTAGTATATGTAGGAACAGACTTTGGCATTAAACAACCTACAATGGTTGATATGTTCAAAATACTCCATTATATCCAGTGTCGACCAACAATTAGAGAACATCATAAAGATCTAAAAAAACGTAGAAATAATTTTTGTAATTGTTACAATGATTTTGACAAGATTGCCATAATGTTTAAGTTTTCGCCAGTGGTCGGGGAGATTGCTGATCAATCTCAGATCGAGTCATACCGAAAAACTGAAAAATGGTACTTGATGCCTCTTTGCTAACACTCAGCATTATAAATACGGATCAAGAGTCAGTGGAGCAATCCAGGGATAGGAGTAGAAGTCTTTCCTACAAATCAGTGTTGTAGCTATTGAAAAGTGCGCCTTCAGGTTGGTTGGTTGTCTTGTTTTACGACGTATAAACTTTTTTCGAGTCATTTAACGCCGAAATTAATCTCAAACAATCCAATTAAGAATAATTATAGTTTTTGTTTACCAATAGTTAAATGTGAAAAGAGGTCGATTTCGAACAATTCAGTTTAGCATAAGTACGTAGTTTCAATGTAACAAACAGTTCTATTTCAAACAATTCAGTTTAGCATAAGTACACAATTTAGTTCTATTTGACCGATAGGTAGGACCCTATCAGGTGTTACCATTCAGTGCCAGAAGGGACCT
>OY757905.1:116459203-116489203 GCA_963585895.1 Sepioteuthis lessoniana | reverse complement strand
TAATGTTCTATAAGGAAGGCTTTGTCATTAAATGACCAACAAAAATCTAATATTCTATTAAACAACGACACCATTAAAACAGATATTATCAGGAACTATTTTTTACAAAACAATAGTAAGGTTGACAACCGTATTTGAGGGTGACCCGAAGGCTTTATTTTTATTAACTACTACACCGAGGTGTTGAGGAAGCCGCTACTCCTTTCCCTTGATTGCACCACTTTATCCTTCATTCCTACCTTATAATGCTGGGTGTAAAGCAAGAAGGCATCAAGTACCATCTTTTGAGCCTTTATGACACAACCTAGGATTGAAACCCCATCACCCAGCTTATTGGCGAACACTCTACCCACTGTGTGTCTAAAATTAAGACGATGTATCAATTCAAAAATAATTACGCATCTTTAAAAGAAGTTATTTTAAATCAATGATTTTTATCGAGGGTTTTTTTTGTACTTTTTCTTACAATCTTGATTACGTCACTAAATAACATCATTAAATGATCCAACTAATTAAATTACTAATCACATAACTAAAAATTGAAAGCGGTTACTAGAATGTTTTTTTTTTACTACGATGTATCATTTCATATCTGTCTTCTTGGATACTATTCTTTATTTAGAAGAAAACATATTGTTTATCAAAAATTGTATGAACGTCATTATTCATGGACAATGGTATGGAACAGTTTTTTATTTTTATTTTCGGAGAATTTTCTATCATTATCTTTCATTGATTAGGACAATAATTTCCGTTAATCTTTTAATTTCATGATTCTTGCTTGCTTGATTGATTGATTAAGTGATTGATTAATTAAGTTATTAATAGATTCATTCATTGATTCATTCAAACGTTATGAGCAAAGTCAGTTGGTTGGGCCGTCGAATACACCAACTGCACCTCTTCAGATCGGTAAGACCTTCCAATAGGTATCATACATATAACACAAACGGATCTGATGAAGAGGATCTAATACTATAAAATCAGAAATGAGGAGTATCCCGTTATTATCATTTCTCTAAGGTCCTTTTTGACTCAAGGTGGCAGTACCTGCAAGAGTCCCATCTGTAGATCAAATAAAAATATCTGATTGTTTTCAATGCTTGAAACCATTTAAGTAAGCTCAAGCAAATAGCTGATTTCAAATTGAATAATTGGTATCATATAGTAATACTTGGAGCCACTTAACTGGGTGCAAATGAATCAATATTGTTCAATAAAATTATATGTGTTGAATGCCAAAAGCATTCAGCTGAGTGCAAGTAGATCTATTCTAATTACCACTCGTTAAGCAGGATGTCCTCGTGATGTAATAGTTAGGGTGCAGGACTGCGGGATCATAGAAGGCAAGTTCAAACACCAGTCGCGGTATTTGGTTAACTTTCGGGCAAATATCCGTGGGAAAGGTATAAACCCTCTTATCCTCTCAGGTGTGGGTTAAATAGTACCACAAATGTCCTTCTTGACCAGGGATTTGACATTAAAATAACCGAAGAAGACTGATATGACAACAAACAAACTCTATTTAAAATTATTTCAGAGTGTGTAAAGAAATTTTATACATTAAGAAAAATTACTGGAGTTATATAACAATACTTGATATATTTTAACATTTCCCAACAATAGCAAAGCATGAGACCACTTACTTACGTGAAAATAAATTACTTCCTCATCTAAACATGAAACTACTTAAATATATTCTCTTACAATTCATAATAAGGAAACATATGGCAATGGTTGTAAGGAAGTAAATTATATCGTCAAGAACGTTTAATGGGTCAAAATCTTTAGTGTTGCATTGTGACAAGAGGTGAATGGTGCTGCCTTATTTAAAGGAAAAAAAATCACCAATCGGCCCACAAATAAATTCAAGATGAAGAGCTAATTGCAGACGGCGTAATGATCCTCCTTTGAAGTTTATGCTGGACTATCTAAGAATTTAGAATAGATTTTTTAGTGGAAAATAGGATAGTTCTCATATGGTCGATCAGATAGTATTCAAGTTCAGTCGGTATTTGGCCGTCAGATAAGGTGGACGACCAAGAGAATGAGAGAAAGAGAGTGTATTCGACCAGCAATCCGGAAAGCCAAGAAAAGTTTGATAACCCAAATCAAGGAGCCGAGTAATTGATATCAAAATGAGCAACGAGAGACATCTTAATATAATACTCTCTCTCTCTCTCTCTCTCTCTCTCTCTCTCTCTCTCTCTCTCTCTCTGCTTTGCTTCATAAACCAATCATGAAATTGAAATAGAAATTCCTTCTGTTAGTCTCGGTGAGTCAAAACGTGATAAGTTAATTATCTTGCATCCAGAAAGAAGACAGAAACCTGCTTGCTTCTCGGGAAATCAAGCAACGACGAAAATTCTTCAGAACTCCGCATAATTAATAGGTAAAGATCTACTACCCGAAAAACCTTCACTCGACCTAGCTGTCTGGAGCGATTATCCTTCACATACTCCTCGAATCAGAAGACACAGAAAATTTACCCTTGCAATTCCAGCATGACAGGAATACTAAGGTACCCATGCTTATTTCATCCTTTTAGGGTCGCTTACGTTTCACAACTTTTCGTTACGGACCCGGCGTCTTTCGGGAAGACTTGCCCACGTCTTAGGGCCTATTTATCCGTGCTCTACTGCCGTTGGCATGGAACCCTTCTCCACTAGGTTCTTCAAAGGTCATTGTCCTAATGAATAGAGGGGGTGTCCTCGTGGTGTAATGGTTAAAGCGATGGACTGCGGAATCGTAGTACGCGAGTTCGTACTCCAGTCGCGCTATTACGTTCACTTTCGGGCAAATACCCTTGGGAAAGGTATGAACCCCCTTGTCCTCCCAGCTATGGGTTAAATAGTACCATTACTGTTCTTCTAGGAGAATGGCTTTGGCATTAAATAACCTAAAAAGAGTTTATATGCCATTAAACAAAGAAACCAACCAACCAAACTAATGAATAGAGTGTTTATTAATGGTCCGGAAGACCGGGCTTCAGTCCCAGATCGTCATACCATCATCATCATCATCATCATATCGTGCTGGTAGCACGGATATCCCTGACCCTCTCTCGCCACTCCTCCCTATCGTTTAGAGGATACAGGGTGTTGTCCTGAAGACCTACCTGAAGACTCGTCATACCAATGACTCAAAAAATGGTACTTGATACCACCTTGCTTAGCACTCAGCACTATAAGGTGAGGATCAAGAGTAGAGTGGAGCAATCTTGGGACTGGAGTAGCGCCCTACCCTACACTGCAGTTTAGTTGCTATTGAAAAGGAAGTCTTCGGGACACCCTTGACTATGGTCACCAACTTTACTTTTTAACGGTTTGACTTGGTTTGGTTTGTTGGGTTTTATGGCATATCAACCTTTGTAGGATATTTAACGCCAAATCCATTTTTATCTAAATAATCAGGTCTATTTAAAACAATTCAGTTTAGCATGAGTACACAGTTTGATTGTCAAAAACATTTCTATTTCAAACTATTCAAGCAGTTATATATAACAATTCAGTTTAGTGTAAGTACAGTTTCAATGTCAAAAATAGTTCAATTTAAAACAATTCAGATTAGTAAAAGCACTTTAATTGTAAAAAAAGCATTTCTATTTCGAGCTATTCAGTTTAGTCAAGCAATTCTACTTCAGTTAATTCAGTTTAGGAAAAGTGCAGACTTTTTTTTTACACACAGTTACATGTCAGAACAGTGCTATGTTAAACAATTTAGTTTAGTGTAAATACAGTTTCAATGTCAGAAAACAGTTCTATTTGAAATAATTCAGTTTAGCACAAGCATGCAGTTCAAATTTAAGCACGGTTCAATTGTCAAAACATATTTCTATTTCAAGATATTCAGTTTAGCATAAGTATGCTGTTAGTTCTATTTAACCCATAGATAGGGCCCTATCAAGTGCTACCACGCCGAGCCAGAGTGGACCTGGGGCCAATGGCAATGCAGGGGTGCACCGTAAAACCCAAGGCTGCAGCATTACTGGGACCTCACCATCTACTGTTTAGTGCCATATCTAGGACACTCGTTGGGGGTGGGGGCTTACCCCTCTGCAGAGGTACAGTCAGTGTATTCTACAGCCCCAGCCGACTGGGCAGTTACTTTTTAACATTTCACTAGTTTATAAATAAGTGAACGGTACATTTAATTAAAATAAGAGGAATGCGTCCAGTGAAAAAAATAAGGTTGGTAATAAGCTCGAAATGAAACTGTTAGACTAGATAAAATTGAAAGATGTGTCGAAATAATATAATATGTTTGTTGTTGTTGCTGCTGTTATTTTGTTTTCTTTTTATCGACCACAGAAGTTGAAGTTGCTGTGCGAAATTGAATTAAAAGTATTTTTTTTCTTTTGAAAAAAAAAGTATACTTTTGAAGGATTCTAATTTCAAGGGATTCAATCATTTTTTTTCATAGATTGATTCATTTGAACCTAAGATATCTCACAGGTATATATACTTGTCTTATACATACATATCAAATTCTTTATACTCCGGTTAAAAGTGTACCTGAGTGTAATGACAAAGAAGGTGTAATCCATAATCCCCAAATCTCCAGAGAGGGAGAATCACCATTGAATCCAGTTTAGTGTCCAATTCAGGACACACATTTTTTTAGCGGTTGTGTGGGGGGGTCTCATCTCTCTCTAGGCGGTAGTCAGCGTATTCTCTGCCTCGCAGATAGAGCGATGAATGAAATTTTAAAAAATGGTCACACTGCCAGCAAACATTTGTAGAATAAAATGATGTTGAAAAATAAAATTGTCATTTATTATACTGAGCTTTACTGGCTCAAGGCCGCAAATATAGAGACATTTACAGAGACTCAAACAGCAAGGTGCCAACCCATTTTGCTAGCCTTTACAACATGTAAAGCGCCCATGTTGAAAAATTTTTATTTCAAAGAGAATCAAACTTACAGCATTCTGATACCAGTTTCGTTATTTGTTTCGGTCTAAAAGTTGTTTTATAGGAGTACAGACCTTATTTATCAATCAGTGCACGTTATATGTATATATGTCGGTAGGTAGGTAGGTATTTAGGTACGTACATACGTAAGGGGAGGTGACTGGAGATTTATGAAGACGGCTGTGTGATATCTGTATTCTCTCCCTTTTTCTTTTTATTTCACTTTCGAAGAACTGAACAAGATAATAATAAAAACAAAGACAAAAAACACGACGCCCCTCTAAGTCGGCTTTCTTTGCTTCATTTATTTATGCAGCAGACAGTAAAATCCCTTTATCAGTCAGAGTAAACACAGACACGAGACTTTCGTGTTCTCCTTTTTTGCTCAGCAGAATTCAGACAATTTCTCTCGTTTTTGCTCTCTTTTTTCTTTGTATTTATCCTTTGGAACATAAGATTGGAATCTGCTCCAGGCCGCCGATTGCTCACTATTTAGTAGTGAAATCGGACGCTCTCCCTGATAATGACTTCATAGGCTTGGGAAGCGATTTCTAACAAAATATTGAAAACATTTCTTCAATTCCAGAAAACGTTCGGCTAATTTATTAAATAAACCTTCAAACTTTACTTTATATTTAAAAATATACCATATATACTAAATTCAATTACGTGTGTCTTACTTCAGTCAACAGAAATAATTTCGGTGATGTTTACAGGGCCGATGGCGATAATCGGATTAAAATTTTGAATAAAGTTTTAAAAAACTAAGTCAATAACATCAGGTTGTCAAATTGTATGTAATTAATGAGAGGTATTTGGTCAGCATTAACTTCAATGTGAATAAATTAACAAAGATGTATTTCATTAAGAGGTACATGATTGAGAAACGTATTATCTAACACCTTCATAGTTTTGAATTAGAACCTAAATGACAGCAATTCTTTCTAAATCTCCCAGACTCTTCTGAGTATTCTTGCTAATTTTAAACGTACTGAGGTATGGAAGATCTTGATTAGCCTTCTGATCCCTAGTTCACCATATCTTTTTTCAGGTCCTTGTGGACTATTTAAAAACGTCAACTACAATTTGTATCATCGTCTTTGTCATGTTTCATTGCTTGTTCAGCTTTCTGGCAAAATCCAAATATTTTTTTTACCGTGTTTAGCTTTCTTTTACTTTCATTAGAATTGCAGAATCAACTCGATAGGTTCTTTTCTTCTTGTTAATAAACAGTATGTCTAGTCTTCTGGTCGGGATTGGTGGTTCCATATTCCCAGGAAATTTTATGCCTTTCATTTTTAGCAGAGATTCTCATTCGGGCATATACTATTTGCCAGCATAAAGACATTTAGTTTTTTGCACCATTTTCATTTGGTCACATTTCTAAACCTGTCATCTATGTATTTTTTTCCTTTTTGTGTCAGTTTGTTATACGGACTTATTCTATGATTATTAATTCAATCTCTCTAACCACATAACTTACACTTCGTATTCTAACATATATATATATATATATATATATATATATATGTGTGTGTGTGTGTGTGTGTGCATTATTGAGAAGTATTTTCTAATCACTTGTAGTTGATACTCTTCCTGTAGTTTGACCACAAAAGATCTCCTAGTCACCTTTTGAGGTTCTTTAGAATTGTTTCTTGGTCTACAAATATGATTGCTACCACTGCTGTCTTTATCTCTACCTAAATTCTTCAGGATTGAGGCAAGGTTGATACGTCATCATTTTTTCGTTTTTCCTTTACTTTAACTCCCTGCTCCCTCGGAATAGAGAAGTTTACTTGTTGAGAAGTTCTTTTCTTTTTTCTTTTAATTAAAAATATACATTCTCTACGGGCCAGTTATTTCTATATTCTTCTAAGCAGCCCAGTCGGCTGAGGCCCTAAAATATATCAACTGCATCTCTTCACAGGAGTAAGACCCCACCAATGTATGTCCTGGAGCTGACATTAAGGCATCTGATGGGGAGGCACCAGTAATGATGGAACTTTGTGAAATAAAAGAATGTTGGCTTGTGCATGTACCATTCAGAAGTATGGTCAAATTTCAATTCTTATACAATTCCTAGAAAATTCCTTTTCTTTCCCAGTTGCGCCTTGTCTTGTACTCCCTTTGCGCTTATTGGCTGATCAACCGTTTCATATGTGTCACCACATAACCTATACTTGTTATTCTGTTGCCTGTTATCGATTTTAACTTCCAGCTAATTGGGCTTCATGGCATTTTTCTGCTAGTAGAAGAGATTCAATTTCTCTCTTTACGTTACCATTCTTTAACCATGCCCAGATGTTCTCTACTGAGATTTCGTTAGTTTGTCACATGAAATATCAATACAGTTGTTTTTCTTCCCATTTCTGTTTCTTGGTTTCTGATTATTTTTCACTCCTTGTAAGTTCGTCACCCTAACGTTAACTGGTAGTATTTTACTGGAGTCTGAGTGACAGCAAGTCTCTTCAAGTCTCCAGGACATTCCTAACTATTCTAGCTGATCTTAACAGTTGCTTGGATGGTCTCGATTTGTCCGACTTCCAATGTTTCCTGTTCTCTTTCCAACTTTTACAGTTTTCTTTCCAACTTTTGCAGTTTTCTATCCAACTTTTCTTAACCTTTTCCTAATCCGTCGGTGGAGGTTCCAAGTGTATCAATCATAATTGGCATCACCTGTGATATAATTGCGGAATGATATTTTTTAGATTATCATTTTTCGTTGGTTATTTCTTCTCATTCGGTTTAGTTAAGTTTAGAACTATTCGGCTTCGGTACACACATTGAGCGCAGGTGTTCACGCTCGCATACGGAGGATGTGACAATCACAGATGTCATTATAAAAACCTCTGATAGGAAAATGAGACTGGGGTGCGAATGACGTCATGCCCGGAAGCGATGAGCTGGGATTCTTTGGGATTTTGAAAAAAAGCAGTTAGATTTAAACCCGGGTGAGTTGAGATCCGAAGCTGGGCGAGGCTAGTTGAGATTTGAAGCTGGACGAGGCGAGTCCAGTTTGTGGCCTACGGGATGCGCCGCGCGTTTGTTGGTTCAGATGGAACGGTCAGCATAGTAAAAACTCTGTCTCTCTCTCCTCGTGTCGAAAGACTAAGCTCAAGAAGTCAGTAAACGTTTCGTACCTGAACTAAAAAAAGTCGTCTGTGTTTCGGGATTCCAATGCATATGAATATTTTACGTATCCATGTTTTACATATATGTATATGCTATATAACCGTCACTCTCATGCTTCACAGCTTTCTTAGTTCTCTTGCAAGGTCTAAGTATTTATCTCTCTTTTCGTTTACTTTGGTTTTTACTCAGACAAAAGCTACTCTACTGCAATTTCTCTCTTTCTATTTTTTTTTTTTTTTTTTTGTAAATTATCGGTAGATCTAGTCTCCTGGACAGGATATTATTATTATTATCATTATTATTATTATTGTTGTTGTTGTTGTTGTTATTTACTCCTTGAGAGTTTTTCAAATCCATTTCAGCTAATAGTCTTTCACTAGAGTTTGAGATACAGCTAGTCCCCTCAAGTCTCCAGGACTCTTCTCAGTATTCAGGCTATTCTCAATATATCACTTTTATTTTCATTATTATTAGATTGGAATATGTCTAGATTTAACGACTGACGAATTTAAATAGCTCTCTCTCTCTCTCTCTCTATATATATATATATATATATATATATATAGTATTATTCGTGTTCCTTCGTGTTTTTGGTTCACACCAGAAACTAAAAAACAGGATGGAAATAAATTTATAATCCTAAAATTACCGGTCTTTGTTTTTTTCTTTAAAGATCTATATATATATATATATATATATATATATATATAATTATGACCATGTTTGTATGATTGTGTGTGTGTGTGTGTACATGCAATGAAAAATAGATACGTAGATATGAAGTAACTGGTTTCTTTGTCTTTAGTCGACATCTTCTTTTCGGCTTCATTAAATCTTTGTCAATTTGCAAACTTCCTTTCTTATGTAACCAATACTACGAGCAATTGGCACAAAATCTATTTGCCATGGTTCAAATTAGATTCAAAGTATGAAATGAAAATATTGCATATATATATATATATATATATATATATAGTAGTAATCTGAACCAATCTCTTTTTCTATCAATTTGTTTCTCCAAATGTTTAATGAAGATTACTTTCGGTTTCGCTATAAAATATAAATTCATTACTGGAATCCAAAGAGATTTGGTAATAAAATGAATTACTTGGATCTGTTTTGTCTGTCTGAGAACTTAATAGAAGGAAATGAGCATTTAGAAAAAAAAATTGTGCTATTATTCAAGTAGGAAGTGAAATTCTCCATCCAAAATACATGGCACAAGAAAAGTACAAATAGAAGAAATATATCTTTTCATGTATATATTAAGTAATAAATATCATTTGATAATTTCAAGGAACATCCAGAGTATCAATATTCTCTATTTCCTTGGAAATAAACAACTACGCTATATAACTTGTAGTAATCTATTGGCACTGTAAACGCTCTAAATATTTCGCTGGTGATGAAAAGACGTGAACAGAGTTTTGAAATTTGAAAAAAAAAACAAAAAAAAAACAAAGATTTTATTTCATATTTACTAGAAAAAGATACTCGGATTTTATGTCATTTTCTAAGGGATCGAATCCGCTACAAAGAAGAGCCAAAAGTTTTCCAATATTCCGACATGTGTTCATTTGCAGGACGTATATCACGTGACCAAACAGTTCCCGCTATGGATGATACCCGCTGTTATGTGTAGTATCGTGATAGTAAGTACATTGACACTTTAGATATTGCTCTAATCTGTACAATTGATCACTCGGATTTCATTTCATTTTTTAAGGTAAAGGATAATATGCTATTTTCTTATTATCGATTGAAACTGTTTGAAAAATCTCCCCAAAATTCACGAGTGGTAAGCCAGTGTTTAAAGAAGAATGTATTGTTCAAACTAAAGCCTAATTCTAAAAGAACAATGGGAAACCACACAAATATAAGAGATAAGAATTTTCGTAGTAATACGTCACTGAAGTGAAAAATAACCGGAAATATCGTTGCTTAATTTCTGAACAGACCAGTTCTATACGTACATACTTACTTTTCTACAGGCCTTTTGTTTGAAATCTCACAAAAAAGTGAATAAAGTATTCAGACTCCTGGATCTTGCCTAATATTGGAAACTGGCCTCACGAGTCTTAAATGAATAAGCAGCAATCTTGCACAGGAGACAAACACGGCAAATCGTAACCGGAAGGAAATTGAAGCTTCCCGAAAAAATATTCTTTAAAATGCACGAAATCAAAATCCTCTGTGAGAAATAGTTTTTGGTTTGGTTTGCTATCATAGCATATCAACCCTTGTAGGTTATTTAATGCCAAACCATTTTTATACATATATATTAGATATATATGGTTCGGTTTGATTTGGTTCGCTATCATAGCATATCAACCCTTGTAGGTTATTTAATGCCAAACCCTTTTTATACATATATATAAATATATATGATTTGGTTTGGTATGGTGTGTTGTGGTGGGTTTTTATGGCTTATCAACCATTGTAGGTTATTTAATATCAAATCCTCTTTATACATATATATTATACATATATTGTTTGGTTTGATTGGGTTTTATGGCATATCAACCATTGTACGTTATTTAATGCCAAATCCTTTAAATACATATATGTTGAATATATGATTACTAACCACATTTAATAGATAATATTCTTAAACCAGCCTGATTTCATTTTTTTACACATTTAAAAGGTTTTATTTAATTCTCTATAATACGAATTATTCTATTTACTATTAATCATTTGTTTGCACACAGTTAAATGTTTTCAAGTATTGTTTAACACTAACAATTCAGTTAAACATCAGTCATTTGTTTACACACAGTTATATGACCAAACAGTTCAATTTCAAGCAATTCAGTTTAACATCAGTCATATGTTAGCACTCAATTAAAATGTCAAAGTACACAATTTAAATATCAAAAAGTTCTATTTGATCCAGAGTTAAGTGGTACTCTGCATTCCCCAAAGCTCCATCATTCCTGGAGCCTCACCATCATATTATTTAGTGTCAAATCCAGGACACTCGTCCAGGGAGTTTTACCCCTCTGCAGAGATACATATTTACCAACCCCTCCGCTCGGGTAGGATATGACACAAGGTCAATTTTTTAAGCGGAGTTTAACAGGTTTGAATTCAGAGTTCTCCTTCTCCTAGACTAGTTGCCTCACCCTACTATTTACCCATAACTCGAGGGGGAATAATTGGATTCATACCTTTCCAAAGGGTATTAGTGCTATGTGAAATGCAATCAGTCTTATCCAGGTTTTGAACTCGTGTTGCCGAGTCCATTTCCTACGACGATAACCATTACACCACGGGCACATCTGCAGAGATACAGTCGTTGTATTCTACAGTTCCAACCAACTGGGCCGTCAGAAATAGTCAAAAATCAAAGAGTGAAAAGTTTTCGAATCTTCTGGCTCGTTCTCATTTGCAGAGCGTATACCACGTGACTGAAGCAGTTGAAGCAATGGGAGATACCCGCTGTTATGTGTGATATCGTGATTGTAATTACACTGACACATTTTGCATTGCTTCACTCCGTACAATTGATAATAAGAGAGTAGATGGTTGGGGTGCCCGTGGTGTAATGGTTATCGTCGTAGGAAATGGACACGGCGGCACGAGTTCAAATCCTGGACAAGACTGATTGCATTTCACTTAGCACTATTACCCTTCGGAAAGGTATGAATCCAATTATTCTCTTCCTCTAGCTATGGGTGAATACTAGGGCAGACTGGATTCTTCAGCCTTGGTGAGGCAACTAGTTTAGGAGAAGGAAAACTCTGAACTCAAACATGTTAAACTCCGCTTAAATATTGACCATGTGTCATATCCTGCCCGAGTGGAGGGGTTGGTAAATATGATAAGAGAGTAGATGGTCCCAGAAATTTTTCTAGAATTGCAAGAATCTCGTAGACCAGGCAAGGTCAGGATGCCTGAAAACCGTGGACTTCAATACTGAGCTCCAAGCCATGGTTTTAAATCTGGCAAGTAGCGCTGGGATATAATCAGACAAGCTCGGCATGTCACAATCCAATTTGTTTGGTACCTTCACATGCTCGATGAAAGCATCAAAACCGAATTGAGCCACATATTACCAAAATATTACAAAATCTTTATTTCCCCAGAGAGTAAAAATTACATTTTTATTCTTCACTACCTCGTCAGTTTCTTATTTATCTCAATGTATTATAATAGATAGTGTTACGTTGTTTTATTTGCCATTTAAAATTTGATTATGTAGTACTCTGAGCATATTCTCAATTGAGATCTCAAAATTTAATCAATGATAACTCATATCCTTTGTCATAATCCGGATATTTTTAGTATATTTGACTTGTCTCTTTTTATTCCATTTCCATCTAACCATTTTGGGCACCATATGAAATTTTTTGAATAAATACTCAACGGGATTATATTTTGGATATTTGAAGTCTTAGACCATCTCACCTATCGTAGGACGGGTTTTTTTCAGCACCTTTTCTTACTGGGATTTATCTTCTTATATTTACCAAGCCCTCCGCTCGGGCAAGGTATGACACAAGGTCAATTTTTTAAAGCGGAGTTTAACAGGTTTGAATTCAGAGTTTTCCTTCTGCTAGACTAGTTGCCTCACTAAGGCTGAAGAACTCAGTCTGTCCTATCTTTGGAGGGAGAATAATTGGATTCATACCGTTCCCAAAAGTATTAGTGCTATGTGAAATGCAATCAGACTCGTCCAGGATTTGAACTCGTGTCACCGTGTCCATTTTCTACGATGATAACCATTACACAACGGGCACCTGGGATTTATCTTCTTCTACACACACACACACACACACAAACACACACACACACACACAAACACATACACACACACACACATATATATTCTATTTCTTGGCTAGACTTCGTGAACCAAGATTTATGGAGGAGGCTTTTCAGGTTGACTGTAGGCATGCTGATGGTTCATTAGGCCGATGCAGGACAAACAAGTCCGACTGCAGCGAATTCAGGTAAAGGTCTGGTCTGGTATGGTTGTTGAGGCTGCCTAGATCTTCCTCCCGCGGCCTTTCTCCCTGAGGTTTGCTCTGCAGGAGAACTCATAGTTGGAGACGATCTGGTGAACGATGCAGCGCCAGGCCTGACGGTCAGCAGCAAGTGTCAATCACTGCTGGTGGTCAGTGTGGCAGGTACCGAGAGTATTCTTGAGGGAGTCTTTAAAACGTTTCTTTAAAGCCCCGCAGTCACGGTAGCCAGTGGAGAGGTCATCATACAGGGCTATCTTAGGCAGGCAATGGTTCCCCATTCAAGAGACATGTCGTGCCCATCATAGGGGTGACTTCAGCAATATGGCCTCTAAGCTGGTGATTTCTGCCTGACCAAGGACCTCTGCATTGGAAACGTAGTTACTCAAGTGAATGTTAAAGATGGTGCGGAGACAGCGCTGATGGAAGCGCTCAAAGAGTCGTAGATGGCAACGGTAGATTAACCATGACTCAGAGCCGTAGATCAGGATGGTGAGTATTAGGTTTGATACTATTTACCAACCCCCTCCGCTCGGGCAGGACATGACACAAGGTCAATTTTTAAGCGGAGTTTAACAGATTTGAATTCAGAGTTTTCCTTCTCCTAGACTAGTTGCCTAACCAAGACTGAAGAACCTAGTCTGTCCTACTATTTATCCATAGCTGGAGGGAGAATAAATGGATTCATACCTTTCCCAAGGGTATTAGTGCTAAGTGAAATGCAATCAGTCTCGTCCAGGATTTGAACTCGTGTCGCCGTGTCCATTTCCTACGAGGATAACGCTGATATTACTGTCCTTCTCCAGATGCTTGTTGTTCCATACCCTTTTGTAGAGTCTGTCGAAAGCGCTGTTTGCCTTGCCCAGTCTGTTGTCTACTTTCCTGTCGATCTTGGCGTCAGATGTGATGGCCAACCCCAGATAAGTGAACTGATGAACTGTTTTTGGCTTAGTTCCATTAATGGTGATGTGGGGAGCGTGGTATTTTTCATGGGGTGCAGACTGCTGAAGGACCTCAGTCTTCTTCAAGCTGACCTCGAGTCTGAAGAGCTGGGCAACCTCTGCAAAGTGGGAAGTTAAGTGCAGCAGGGCTCTTTCGGTGTGGGCAATGAAGGAAGCGTCTTCAGCGAAGAGGAAGTCACGGAACAGCAGCTCAAGATTTTTTGTGTGGGCATGCTGTCTCCTGGGGTTAAACAGACTGCCGTCAAGACGATAGCGAATGTATACTGCACCGTCATCGTCAAGGACTTCTGAAATCTTTTTAATCATCATACTGAAAAAGATGCTAAACCGAGTCGGTGCTAGAACACAACCCTGTTTCACGCTGTTGATGATGAGGAAGGATACAGAAAGGTCACTGGTCCTCCTAACTTGGCCACGCTGGTTTTTGTGCCGTTGAATAACCATGCTGAGGAATTTTGGGAGGCAGCCAAGGGGCTCTATGATCATCCACAGTCCCTTTCTGCTCACTGCGTCAAACGCTACATACAGTCCTTTTTTCTGCTCCCTGTATTTCTCTTGAAGCTGTCTGAGGACGATCACCATGTGTGTGGTGCTCCTGTTGGCTCTGAACCCACACTGAGTTTTTGGTAGATGCTTTTAAGCGATGCTGGGTACCAATCTGTTTAGGAGCACGCGGTCAATGATTTTTCCTGCGATGGAGAGCAGAGTGATCTTCCGATATTTGAAGCAATCTGACTTTTCTACCTTGTTTTTGTAAAAGGTGAAGATGACTGAATCACTTGGAAGTTTGCCCTGCTCCCAACAACAGACAAGGAGTTCGTGGATCTTACTGTGAAATGCTGGTCCTCATTCTTTCCAGAGCGCTGGTGGAATCTAGTCGACTCCCGCTGCCTTGCCACTCCTTAACTGTTCTGTGGCTTACGATGGTCATTTAATAGATGATTACATTTTTTCCAAAACAAACTTTTTTCAGATGTTTTTCGATAAATGGGAAGTCTACTTTATTTGAAATTGGTTAACAGCCAAAGGTTATTCGAATCACCCAAAAGTATTTGCTTTGAGGAAATGCAAAACGGTAACAAATCTTACAGAGTGCTCAGTCTTAAACAGAAGTGTGCAATCAAAGTTTTGGCGTCTGACAACGGCAAATCGTGTAAAACGTACCAAAAAATGAGTAATTCATAAGAAGTATTATGTTTTAGTAAAAAACATATCTACAAATTGGCAAAGCATGGATTTTCAACTATGAGCTTTAGGCGAAAGGAAAGGCCATGGAATGGAAATACACAAACTTAAAGTTCCGAGAACAGCGTTAGTAAAGAAGGTCATGTTGAAAGTCTTCTGGAACATGAAAAAGCCCATTGATTATGATGGTACAACTGTAAACAGTGCTTGCTCATTCCAACGCCTTAAAAAAATTCACCTCATTTATTGAATGACCCTCTGACATTTTGTCCTCTTTCTGTTTAACGATTTTGTGTTCTGCATGAGACTTCACGTGAAGAACTCAACTAGAAATTACTTTCGATATTTTTTAGTTTTTGACCAGTTCTGTCATAGAAGAATTGGTAAATTTATGATAAAAATAAAATAAGAAAAAATAATTACTAATATCAAAATTCAAAAAGTTATTAATATCAGTTTTAAGGAAAATATAATTATTCTTTTTTATCAACATTTTATGAATTCTATTTTCATTTTTCTACAAAGATAGCAAATAGTTTCTGTGCAGAAAAAATGTGATTTACTGTTCAAAGTTATCAGGCAGACAAGAGATAAATTCTGATAATGAAAAAATAAAAATCGTCTGCAAGTACGGACGCTACTGTTGAAGGTTTTCAAGATAAACAAATAAGTTTAAAAATCCAGAAATCTAATCCAAGAAATTTCATGTAACACAAAAAATATAAAGAGATATTTGCTTAAAGGTTCTGAAGCGATATCTTGCAGATAAACAATTAACAGTTTTACACCATCGCAGGCAACGAAAGAAAAGTTTTATATTTCAAATAATATTCTAATCTTGATATTTTAATAAAGCATAAATAAAGACAATTGTTATAAAGAGTTTTTTTCCTTTTTTATGTTTCTTAATATGAAATAAGTTAGAAAAAAACTCTAAAATATTATAGTATTAATTGTTTTTTTATCAACCGATACTACAAATGTAACGTGTTAATTACAGCAGTAAAAAAGGTATCATTCACAATATTAATCTTTAACAATATTTGCCAGAGATTTTCATTTTAAAATGAACTTAGTTTCGATTAATATCAGAAACACAAGAAAAATAATCAATCAGGATAAAAAATACGTTTGTTACGTACGTATTGAAAAAGAGTTTTTTAACTCTAGATTGTCATCTTTTCTATTAAAAATTAACGTGCTTGTTCAAATTATAATAAAAGATATAAATAAATATAAAATTAATAATGTATAGAAGTTATGATAACAATAACGATCATAACTTTATAAATATTTAAATGACGATTTTTTTTAATATTACGAAAAACCGGAGAAAGTTACCTGTACACCTAAACCGAACAAATTTAATTTATTTTCTGTCATTGTTATTGCTTGAATTTGAAACGCCGGAGATTGGATTTTTCAAACCCAACACACAGACACAGCGTTTCATCACTTGTATAACAGTTACTCAAGCGGTCAATTACATTTTCTAAACATCTAAAATAAAAAATAAAAACGCCTGCAATAAGATAAAAAAATAAAATAAATTAGTGTCTGGGAATGAATTTCTATATAATTAGATAAGAATATTTTTATAAATTTTCCTGAAACCTTTCTTTCAGGCATTTATATTCTTTGACTATATATATGTATATATATATATGGGAGGGTAACAATTTTTTAAAAAAGTAATCCAATGTGATGAATTTATTGTGAAAGTAAGTCGACACAATAACGTTTCTGTTTTAATAAATCCTTATCAGGACATTAAGAATGATGATACCAAGTGTTCATAGATCAACGATAGATGTTTAATGAATGATAAAAACAAGGGAGGAAAGAATATATTGAGAGAAAGAATACACGACCGTTCAATCGTAAAATCAGCGTTGACAGTATCGCATGGTTGTGTAAGGCAATGATGTAAAACAAATGGAGCCATCAAGAGATATAATGGATTAGAAAGAAAGAAAGAAAGAAAGAAAGATATCATCATTCTAAAAGTCCTGATTATGTTTTGTTCAAATCAAAGCGTTATAGCGTTGACTTTCTTTCACCATAAATTCATCACTTTATATTACTTTGTTTTTCAATTTTTTCCCATACCGTTGGATTCTTTTCTAATATTTACTTTTATATATATATATATAAAATATCTTACGGTGTGTTTTTCTTAGTTGAGTATATATATATATATATATATATATATATATATACATACACTGAACTTAGAAAAACACATCGTAACTGATTCTACTCAAGCAGCTCAGTTAAGATAATCTGATCTAGAGCAGAAACCAATTTCTTGTCTTTTAAATTGAATGCTAATTTTGTGGATTCATGTTGAGCGCTAATTTTTGACTCATTCACACTCTTGATATAACGATGATAACAATGAAATCGAAATGTACACCTCACCTAGCTAAGGTGGCAGTTCATTGTAAGAGAGTTCGATTCTCACTGAGTGTTTCATATTTCTGGTCTTGTGCCAAACTTGGACCCACTAAGTACATGACAGTAATGAAATGCTAAGTAAAGTTGTTCTCTGCTTTCTCAATAAAAACACCAATGTGCATCTCTTTTAGGGGTAACTTATACGATGCTTAGATCGTCTCGTCAAAAAATTAAGGAAAGATAAGAATTTTATCGGTATTTGGTCATCATTCTAAGGAACTAACATATAGCTTGAGATATTTTTAATATCGTAAATCCATGAATAAAATTTTCTTTGCGTTTTTTTTCGTTTTGGAATCCTTCGGGTATAAGGGAGCCTATCAGCTTGAGTGCAATACAGAGGTGCTGCCTGGGGTAAACACAGCCTGGAGCATAAGAGGGGGGAAATTATTAGTCTTTGGCTACGAACGAACAAAGACAGAGATTTATTACTTTTTTTCGCCTGGAGAATGTGCTATTATTACAAGTTCTACGTCTTGTGGGTGTGATTTACAGTACACAGACAGTATCTTCTGCAGAGGTGTAAGACCTCATCCCACCTGCAAAAATACGGGCCTGGCTATTGCACTAAACTGCATCTGATGGTGAGGTTCCATTTCTTGAGCTCTATACTATTAATTGCCATTAATCCGATGTCAACTCTGACCCGAAGGGGAGAATCAGTTAGAGTCCCATCAATAGCTCAAATAAATCTCTTTACATGTTAAAGTATTTGAAATACTTGATGTTATATAACTGAAGATTGTTTTTATGAATGGTTATTTGAAGCAATAATTATTTACAAAGGATAATTATTTGTAACTGGAACGGCATAACTAAATGACTATCATTAAACAGAAATAATTACTCGTAGCTATATATAAATTAGTATTAGATGTCAATATTTTAAACTAATCAACTGTAACAGATGACATTTTTTTAAAGAAAAAACGAATTCAAACCATATAATTATGAGTATCAGAAAGGAATCCTAGATGTCACATAACGGTGTGAAAATTATTGTTAAGCAACCACAACATAAAAATGTCGATATAAATGTACAACGAAGGTGATAACCTAACCTCTTAGCATAAAATGATCACAGACGAGTTGACATGCCGTTGAAATAAAGCATGCAATTATTCATTTAAAAATCAGTAAAACATAATCGAAACAAAGATAACAGAAGTTTCGAAATATCTATAACAATAAAATTAATTCATCGAAACATTTGGAAACTGCAATGTGTTTGATAAGTGAGCAAATTCCCAAGAGGAAAGATTTGACATACGGCCATCTTATTGCTGTGGTGCCACACGTAAATCAAGACTCATGCATGGTAGCAAAAAATACTTGATCCCGGTAGTATTCATCAAGTAATGAAATCTGGTTTGCAACGCATGTATTGCCTGAGAGTAATTCCGCCAGGGACCAGGCGGTTAGTACAATTACCCCCAAGACAGTCGGCCGGAGCTGTAGAATACACTGGCTTCATCTGTGATGAGGAAGCAAGTTCCCCCCTTCAACGAGTGTCCTGGATATGAAACAAAACCATCTGATTGTGAGGCTCCAGTCTTGAAGTTTTGGGGAATGTAGAGTACTTATTATTTGCTGTTGCTCCCAGGTCCACTCTCACCGGAAAGTTAACACCTGATAGAATCATATCTAGGAGTCAAATAGAATTTTGTTACTTTACTGTGAGCAAACAAATGACGTATATGAAATTGAATTCTTAGAAATGGAACCGTTTGATCATTGAACTGAGTGTAAACATATGAATGATGATTAATTAAAATATTAGTGATACAAAGCAATACTTGGAACAATTTAACTATGTGCCAGCGAATAAATAGTATTCAATTGAATAATTTGTGTTAAATAGTAATACTTGCAACCACATCACTGTCAGCAAAATCATGATTAATATTGAATGAAAAAAATTAGTGTTAGATAGCAATCTAACTGCGTAGAAACAATAGTTATATAAGTGTGCAAATAATTTAGTTTTAACACATTTAAAATGAAATTTCCTACAAATATTTCCGTTTCCAATAATATGTATATCTATAGAAACTGCAAACAAATGTCTGATCTTAAAATGTTACCGTTACATAGAATATATATATATATATATATATATATATATATATATATATATTTATATATATATGTGTGTGTGTGTGTGTGTGTGTGTGTGTGTGTGTGTGTGTGTGTGTGTGTGTGTGCCTATATATATATAATGTAAAACTATATATATATATATATATATATATATATATATATATATATATATACTGCCCATTTATTCAGATCTTATACGTACGTACACAATTCCCCGCAGTTACCAAAAAATTTTCTCGGCTTGTTATTAGTAAGTAGGTATTTTAGCTTATTAAATAAAAGATGACACTTTTGGTTGTGAGATCTAACTCTTAGTCACAATTTAAATTCTAGCCGTATAGAAATAATATTATAAAATTCTTTCAGATATTATGTTTGGAAGTTACAATTAAGTATTGTTTTTTAAGAAGACGGAAGGTATGGCTGTTAGTCCAAAATACAGTCGCTGGTGTTAATTAGAAACCGTGAACATCGAAGGTGCAAATATCAACGATATGCGTTTTGTATTAACAGATAGTTTTTCTACCCATGACAGAAGTTATGAATTTATGATTTTAACTTCATGTTGTTGTCACTTTTTGCAGTAAATAAACTAAGATCAGAAAAGACTACAAAAAAGTTTTCTTTAACAGCTGAAAGTTCACCAAATAACGTCTTTAAAAAAGCTACATCAAATTATCTAAATTGCAGTTATAATTTTTTGTCCAGCCTATACAAACGAAAATTTGGAGGATTATAGTTTTCCCCGCTAAAGAAAACATTAGAGAACATCCCCTTTAGTGTGCTAATTCAATAATATTTGCCAATTTGCCAGGAGTTTTGTGTATATATATATATACAAAACTCCTGGCAAATTGGCAAATATTATTGACTATATATATATATATATATATATATATATATATACAAATTTTTGAATTTTGAAGAAAAAATTACTTTTGTGTGTACAAGGGAATGACTTATATGATAGTATAGATTAATGTTACTTTTCAAAACAGACGGGCAAGCACCCATTCTGAGAATTAAAAAATGCTATTCATTGACACAATTTATATAATAAATGTCTTATTACCCTTCCTCAAGTTTTTATTATAGTCTTTATTCGATCAGGGAAATTTTTGTTTCTTCAATGGTTAAACATTTTACTTTTATCTAATATGTCTTAAATAAGAGTCTATCATTTAGATATCTTTTTGATATTTCTTAGTAACTTATATTTTTCTGCTCGTTGGAGAGTGTTCTACGTGATATCAATTTCAAAGTGTCATAGGTGTTTTTGTGACTTCCAACATCAGACCCAACAGTTTTGTGTGTCTTAATCAGAGTTAATTGGACTTTGGTTCAAGTTTAATGGCTGGTTACTCTGATTTGAAACGAAAGAGTTTTATACTTTCCTTTGTAATTTACCCAGTCGGTTGGGGCTGTAGCATACATCGACTGATTCTCTGCAGAGGGGTAAGACTCCCCTTCCCCAACAACGAATGTCCTGGATTATGACACTAAACAATATCATTGTGAGGATTCAGTAAGGCTGGAGCTTTCGGAAATGCAGAACTCCCCTTCATTGGCATTGCCATCTGGTCCACTCGGGCCCGGAGTGGTAAGACCTGATAGGATCCTATTTATGGGTCAAATGTGAACTTATGTTAAAATGAGTTGCTTGAAATAGAACTGTTTATATGTATGAAATGAATTTGGAATTAATAACCTATAATAGTTGATTTGGCATAGAACCAAACCAAACCAAACCAAACCTTCTTTGCAATTAGTCAAAGAGCTTTTCTCGATTTGTTTTCAGTTCTATGTAATTCATTCTTGAATTAACATAAGACTTTTTGACATTCTTTTTCAACATGCTTATTGAGGCACTTATCTGGTGGGTAAGCTTTTTCCTCTTTTGAGGAGATCTTTGGATCCAATAATCAATGTTCTTTTATATTGTAGGTGTTCTGCTAATTGTATTTTTGTTTTTTGTTTTTTGTAGGGACAAAAATTAAGAAAGAAATAAAAACATGAATAATCAAACTTCACACTTTCCAAGAGACCCCCTTCTTCTGGACATTTTTTTCGTTGGCTTCCGATATTTTCCGAATTGCTTTTCTTGTCTCTTTTAAAGATATTAAAGTCTTGCTTTATGCTTTACCCAGGCGTTTTCCTTCAAAGACCCAGAACCCCCAATCAACAAGAGAATATATTTAAAAGAAATCCGAAAACACTGAGAGTAACAGAGGACGCTTTTCTGAAATCAAACAAAGTTTGCAAGGGTGGAATAAATTACAAGTGAGGCAAAGATAAGATGGCTATTTATTTTATACAGCAATGAATTATGGACAATTGCTTCAAATAATGAATGAAAAAATTGAAGCAACTGAGATGTTGATTGAGTTGGGTTCATTAACTTTTCGAACAGCTATAACGGTTATTTTATTTCAAATATTTTTATTTTATTTTTCAGGCGATCACAAGTATCAAGATCATCATCATCAACTTCAACAACAACAACACTAATGATAATAATAGTAATCCCGTGTAAATAATTATAACTTCAAGTAACTATTCATAATACAAAGGATCTTCATTGCCAAGTCGGCTGGGACTATAGAATACACCAACTGTTTCTACTACGGAGGAGTAAGACCCCCACCACCACCATCGAGCGTCCTGATATGACACTAAACAATCTGATAATGAGGTTCCAGTATTGCTGGATCTTTGAGGAAGGTGGAGTACCCTTTTATTGCCGTCGCTCTCAGGTCCACTCTGACCCGGATTGGTAGCACCCGATAAGGGTTCTATCTCTGGATCAAATAGAACTTAACTGTGGTTTAGAGAGTTTACTGCTTTTGCATTTAAACAGCTTATTTATGATAAACTGAATTATCTGAATTAAAACTGTTTTTAAAATAGAACTGTTTAGACATTTCAAATGCGTACATATGCTAAACTGAATTGCCCGAAAGAGAACTGTTTTGATATCTAAACAGAGTACTTATACTAAACTGAATTATCTGAAATAAAACTTTTTAAAATTTTCAACTCTGTGTATTGACCAGTCGGCTGGGGCAGTAGAATACGCCGACTGCACCTCTGCAGAGGGGTAAGCCCCTCCCACCGAACGAGTGTCCTAGATATGACACTAAAGAATTTCGAGGTGAGGTTCCTGTGATGCTGGAGCTTTGGGGAATGTGGAAAACCTCTTCGTCCTCATCGCTCCCAGGTCTACCCAGACCCGAAATGGTAGCACCTGATAGGGTCCTATATATGGTTTAAATAGAAATAATCTGCGTACTTATGCTAAACTGAATAAATTGAAATAGAACTCTTAATATTTAAACTGCGTACTTCTGCTAAACTGAATTGTTTTAAAACTTTTAAAAATATATATTATACTAAACACATTGTTTGACTCAGAACAGTTTGATTAAATTGAATAGCTTGAAATAGAAATGTTTTTTACAATTCTAGTGGGTACTTACATTTAAACTGCGTACTTATGCCAAACTGAATTGTTTGAAATGGGACTGTTTTTGACATCGAAACTACTTACGCTAAACTGAACTGTTTGAAATAGAACTGATTATTTGTATTAAAAAATTGCATTAAATAGCATACAAAAGTTGATATATCAAAACTACCAATCAACCAAAAGTTCCCCATTAGGTTATATGGCAGCCCAGTAGACTCGGTCAGTAGAATATACCGTCTGCATTTCTGCTGAGTGTTATGAACTCACTAACAAATGCCCAAGATAAGACACTTTACAAGCTGATAGTGAATCTCCAGACTTGGAGCTTAGGGAAATGTGGAGTACTCCTTCATTCATATTGCTCCCCGATCCACTCTGACCCGAAGTGATAGTACTCGATAGGGTAATATTTATGGGTCATATAGAACTGTTTGTCATTTAAACTATGTGCAAATAAATGACTTACACTAAATACAAATGACTTGAACTAAAATGAAATGTTTTAAATAGTACTCTTTGATCATTTAACTGTGTGAAACAAATGACTGATGCTTGATTGAATTGTTAGTGATACGTAGCAATACTTGAAACCAATTATCTGTATACAAACGAATGAGAAATGTAGAATAGAATTAGGTTGGTTGGTTGGTTGGTTGGGTTTTATTCCACATCAACCTTTGCGGCTTATTTAATGCCCGATCGGTTTTTAAGCGAATTGTCAGTTTAGTTCAAACAATTCAGTTTAACATGAGTACACAGTTTAATCGTCAAAAACATTTGTATTTCAAGCTATTCAGTTTTTCCTCGTTTTCTTTTATATATATATATATATATATATATATATATATATATATATATATATATATATATAGCAATGTTTTATAAACTTTGGTATTGAGTAATTATATGATATTTCTATTCTTTTTATAACAAGAAAACTTAGACGAAACTCAATAGTGTGTGTGGGAGCGGCATACAATAATCCAAATTCTTTCTTTTCTTTTTTTACTCTAGATATCTTTTTACCCTGTCGGCTGGGACGGTAAAATACATCGACAGCCTCTCTGCAATTGCACTAAAGTGAATGGTGTTAATTAGAACTATTTGATTAAACTGAATGGTTTGAAAAAGAAATGTTTTTGACAACAAAACTGTATAATAATGCTAAACAGAATTGTTTGAAATGGAACTGTCCATTTGTATAAAAATGGATTTGGAATTAAATAACCAACAAAGGTTGAAATGCCGTAAAACCAAACCTAACAAACAAGCAAAATTAGTAGTTTTTTTTTCTTTTGTCTTTATTGTTTTATTTTTTATTTGTATTTTGGTTTTGATTTTGTTTATTAATGTTTTTTAAAGAAATATTTCTTATGGCCATATTTTTTTATTTATATTTCAAAACAATCTAACATCGTCTGCTTTTCTACACATTCTTCAGATTCTTATTTAGCAACAATATTTATCTGAAAATCTTGGACAGTGCGGTTTCTAAATTTTCCTTCTTTGTTTTTTTTTCTTTCTTTTTTCTCTTTTTTTTTCTGTCTTATTTCAATCATAAAAATCATCAATTAATTCACCAGAATTCCTCCATCCACGTTCTTCATCTTCCATCAACTTTCTCCCTCCTACTCTCTCTACTCCTCTCTCTCTCTCTCTCTCTCTCTCTCTCTCTCTCTCTTCGCTGGCACGCTCTGTCTTGCTCACTCTAAAACCTCAGGTTCTTTTCTGCCAGCTTTCTTTTATTCAATGCTTCACAACAAATCGACGTTCTCTCTTTTCTCCCACGAGTGCAGTGAGATAGCATTTCAAATGAAAATTGAATTGTTTGTTTATTTCTTGATTCTCTCCGCCTCGAGAGATTGAAACAGTCTGTGGTTCAAAAAGACATTTCTGCTTGTTTAAATCCTTAGAGCCCGATAGCCGGAGACCAGAGGTGATTACTGTTCAGTCTTTTTGTTTCAGCCATAGAACAGAGAAAGTAATATCAACAACAACAAAAATAGAAACGATTGATCGCTTACTAAATATATCAACGTACAGATTATATATATATATATATATATATATATATATATATATATATATATATATAAAGGCATTTTGTTGTTACAAAGTAATTAGTAAAGTAAAATTGAGGATATATACAAAACAGAGGAATATGAACACACACACACACACACACACACACACATATATATATATATATATATATATATATATATTCCTCTGTTTTGTATACATCCACATTTTACTGGTCTAAATATTTTGTAACAGTAAATGTCCTTATATATATATATATATATATATATATGTGTGTGTGTGTGTGTGTGTGTGTGTGTGTGTGTGTGTGTGTGTGTGTGTGTGTGTGCATTGTCATCCATAGACTGACTGTTTCGTTGTATCACAACTCTTTTGTATGGCTAGACACGTAGGACAATTGAAGTTGGGATCGAAACCCGCCCAACTTTACGTCAGACTTAGTATCAGACAACAATCGTACCACGTGACCTATGGAATTAAAAGTACTTAGTTGCAGCTGCGGCAGTTGCGTTCGTTCGTTTACATTTTATAACTTACCGGATACCAGAGTGCTCACTTCGTTCGAAGAGCTTTGCATTATGCGAACGGCAGCCTTAAATTCTTTAGCGAGAGTGCTCAAACCCCATAGGGGAGCGTATATATACATATATATATATATATATATATATATATGCACACAGGAAAACATACTCTTAAAAACATACAGATGTACACATATATTAATTCATAAACATATATATATATATTGATACATACTCCGATACATATATGTAACGCCAGGATTTTCTTGCAAAGTAAATAAATGGGTAGTATAGAAGTATATAGAAGTTTGAATGCATATCAAAGAACCTATATACTTGCACGTGCACACCTCTATATACACATATGTGAATAAATATAATAACATGCAGTATATAAGCAAGGATATATATATATATATATATATATATATATATATATATATCAGTGGTGACTCTAGCCTATTTTTGCTACTCGTGCACCCCCCACCGCCCTCTGTCAACTTCAGTTCCCAACCCGTGGTCCGTGGATCCAAAGTAAGTCATCATAGTTGCTATTGCGTGATTCTCCATTGTATAGCACAGATTAACAAACGTACCATGCATGGTGTTTTTTTTTTTGTAAAAAATCAAGATACTATATAATTTGTAGTCTTGTTAATACAGTAGATAAGATTTTTTTTTCCTTTCAAAAGTATAGTAGAAAAAAGAAGATGTTCATTACTATGACGAGAAAAATATGTTTATTAGAATAGAATTGATGACAATATACACAGACACGGCTAGTAGTTTAAATTTGAATTTGGCTTAAAATAAAGATTATTTGTTGAAACTGTATTCAAATAAACAAATTTTAGTTACAGAATGTAATATATGCAACATTCATTAAAGAAATAGAGATCTGTTAGTGAAAAAACGAATTAAAACACGCTGTTTAACCAACATTTACCTTAGCGATGATGATGACGTCGGCGACGGCTATATTCTGCTATCCCCCCCTTCTCTCTCTCTCTCGGTCCCTCTCCCTCTTCCCAAGACAGTTGTCAGCAGTCACATTGTGCTAATTTTTTTGAGCACGGTATTCTGGCTTGCTTTTTCTATTGGCTACAGCCAAAAGCGAGATTTCGCTAACATTACTGTTATTATAAGGGTCTAGTGCCTGGCACGGATTACGCGTGTTCAACATTATAGCCGATTTTATGGGATGTTCAATCGATCTCTCGGTGGCCGGACAAAGACCATCCGTTCAAATAGCATCGTTGTATTATTCCCAGATATATTTATGAACTTTTGGCTACTTAGTTATCGAAACTTCAATAGATAAGTAATTTAATTGAGATCAGACTAAGTATGTTTGCTTGAAATTAATGGATGATTTTTAATCCATTTTGAATAACATTGGCCGAGTTATTGGTCTTGCCGGGCACGAGTAGCACTAGTCCCATCTCCGCCCCTGATATGTATATATATATATATATATATATATATATACCAACACAAATATTTTACGATATAATATAAATGGAGTAATATATATATATATATATATATATACAATCACGTTTTTTTATGGAAATATGTATATATATGCTCATATGCAAAAAATGTCTATATACATTATATATATATATATATATATATATAAGCACACATATATATTATCGATAAAAATAAAAAGAAAGAAACTTAAGTAAGATTTAATCAGTGAATCTATAACAGGTTATATATATATGTAGTCATCCACAGACAGATCTGTTTCGTTCTATCAGAACTCATCAGTGGGGCTAGACATACTAGCTTTTCGTAGCTGGGATCGAAACCCGGTTGACGCAAAGGCTAATCCTAGTCTCTACCCCTCGGCCACGAAGGAACCAATTGCGGCAAAGTAAATTTTAAACGGTTATGAAATACAATTACCATTGTTTACATAAACGGCTGAACGGCTACCGAGAGCTCTATTCATAGATGAAGAGCCTTGCATGAACGCTAATGGCAACACGATTGCTTCATTCGCTAGAGATGTCAACCCTACGGGGATAGGGGAGCATATCTATCTACCTATATATATATTAACGGCTACCGATAGTTAGGGGAGCATGTGTATATATAAATATATATGTGTGTGTGTGTGTGTGTTTGTATACACTTATTTAAGCACTGAATAAGAAAATGTATTGATGTCAAATCTAAGCATTATATTTTTGCGATTGAAGACAGTATCATAAAATCTTTACATGAAGTTTTGTTTTCACATCAATTTGCAAGCATGTTAAATCTTATTTTGATTTATCCACATCATCATCATGTCGTGCCACGAGCACGGATATCACGGACCCTCTCTCGTCACTTCTCCCTATCGTTCATCGCCTCTGGTAGGTCTTCAGGGCTACATCCCGTATCCTCTCATAGCTGCTGTATGTATGTTCTGGCTGGTTGTCCTGCTTTAGCTCGTCCATATGTGGGGGTCCATAGGAGTACATCACTTATGAGCTCGTCCTTGCTTCTCCAGCAGTGTCCTGCGTGTCTGGCTCGTCTAACTTGTATAGTTTTCGTGATGGGAGGCAAGTAGCCGTACAGCTGGTGTCTTGTGTGGTGTTGCCGCCAAGACTTGTTTAATATTGCTCTCATTATTCTTGTGTAATTACTGTCTAGTTTCTTCTTCAGCCGTTTAGTTAGCGTCCAAGTAGTCCATCCATAGAGCAATATCGATACGACCGCTGCCTGGAAGAAACTGCGTTTCATTTTATCGATCAGGTCTGATTTCCATATGATCGAGAGCCTATCGACAGCTGTTCATGCTTAGTCGCATGTCGATGTCTTTTTTGGTTGATGAGACGCCGCTTCCTAGGTAGGTGAATTTGTCTACTAGTTTCAGAGAGGTTCCGTCTAGTGTGAAAATGTCACCTGTTTGGTTGTAGCACATATATTCAGCTTTGTGTGCATTGACATGGAGGCCAATGCCTGCGGCTGTCCGTTCCAAACTATGTAGTAACGTTTCGGCTTGGTTAGGTGTATTCGCCAGAAATGCTATGTCATCGGCGTAGTCGGCGTCGGTAATTGTTTTTGCGGGGTATCTTTTGCTTCTTCTCTTAGTCAGCTCGAAGCCATTTTCTCTGATTTTGTCGATCGAAGTTCTAAGCACGTAGTCTAGACAGATGATAAAGAGGTATGGGGCTAGCGTGTCTCCTTGTAGTACTCCTGCAACAATGTCGAAGTATTCTGTGTCTCCATCTGGTGAACGCACTTTCACTTTGGTGTTTCTGTAGAGAATCGTTATTGCTGCTACAGTTTCTTTTGGTATGCCATATGCTAGTAGGATTTGTTCCATCTTCCCTCTGTGTATGGAATCAAAAGCCTTGGTAAAGTCGACAAATAGTAATGTCGCCTGTAGGTTTTTTGCCCGTACGCATCAAGGATTCTACGGATGGTCAATATTTGTGAGGTTGTGGATCGATTTCTTCGGAAGCCATTTTGATTTTTCATAAGGATGTCGTCTATTTTGGGTTCTATGCGGTTTCGTAGAAGGGCATTGTAGATTTTGGCTGCAATAGATGTAAGTGTTATACCCCGTTAGTTCTTGTCTAATCCGAGGTCGCAATTTTTGGGAAAGGAAGGATGCATCCCTTCATCCATCTTTCTATCCTATTTTGATTAAAGAATGCGTTGCATTGTCGGAGTAATATGTCGTCAAATTGTCTGATCTTCCATACTTCTGGGGGGATCTCGTCAAGCCCTGCAGTTTTCTTATTTTTAATTTTTCTTAGAACCGAGTCGAGTTCTTCTTTGATGAACGGACCTAGTTTAATGTCTAATTGCTTAATGATAATTCTGGTGATCGGTTCCTGTGTTACTTTTGGCGCGTTTCGTATGTATTTCTTTGCGCGCGCGTGCGCGCACACACTCACACACACAAGTAAATTTGAAGTGGATGGACAATATATATACTGTAAATCATTATTTGTTTGGTCAATTTGAAAATCACAGACAAAGGCAATATTCTACAGATATTTCTCCCTTTGCAAGTACTGTTCAAAGAGAATTACTTCTAAGCAGTTAAACTCCTCGAATAGTTCGAAGATCTTTGTGCAAAACAATTTTAAGAAAATCTACACCAAAATGTCTCGCGAGATTTTTTAAACCGGGACATTGGCCCAGCGGTTAGAGTGTTCGCCAATGGCCCGGGAGACCTGGGTTCAATCCCAGGTCGAGTCATACCAAAGACTTTAAAAATGGAACTTGATACCACCTTGCTTAACA
>OY757905.1:116436703-116454203 GCA_963585895.1 Sepioteuthis lessoniana | reverse complement strand
TGTCCATATTTAGGTCTTCTTTGCTTATCGTGGAAATCCTTTTTCCCTCTCTTTATAGTTATTCACGGCTATCATTCTCTAATTGGCGAACGATGATAAATATCCGATTTCAACTTGTTACTTGATAGTGTCATTGTTCATAAAGTAAATAAAAAAATCGTACATTTTAAGACTATTTCTCCATATATATGTTAACACTCTCACAGGATACAATTTTTATTTATCTAATGATAGATAGATAACAGACGATCGTAGGTAGATAAATTGATATATAGATAACAGACTATCATAGATAGATAGATAGCAGACTATCATATATAGATAGATAGATAGATAGATATATAGATAGATAGATATATAGATAACAGACTATCATAGATAGATAATTAGATAGATAGATGGATAGATAGATAACAGATTATCATAGATAGATAGAGAGAGAGATAGATAGATAACAGACTATTATAGATAGATAATTAGATAGATAGATGGATAGATAGATAACAGATTATCATAGATAGATAGATAGATAGATAACAGACTATCATAGATAGATAGATAGATAGATAGATAACAGACTATCATAGATAGATAATTAGATAGATAGATGGATAGATAGATAACAGATTATCATAGATAGATAGAGAGAGAGATAGATAGATAACAGACTATTATAGATAGATAATTAGATAGATAGATGGATAGATAGATAACAGACTATTATAGATAGATAATTAGATAGATAGATGGATAGATAGATAACAGATTATCATAGATAGATAGATAGATAACAGACTATCATAGATAGATAATTAGATAGATAGATGGATAGATAGATAACAGATTATCATAGATAGATAGATAGATAGATAACAGACTATCATAGATAGATAGATAGATAGACTATCATAGATAGATAGATAGATAGATAGATAACAGACTATCATAGATAGATAGATAGTAAGCAGATTATCATAGATAGATAGATAGACAGATAAAAGACAATGAGATATAGATAGATTGATTGATAGATAACAGACTGATCTGAATATTCGGAGCCATATAAAAAATATAAACCTCCCAAATCTGACAACATTTTGACCTGGTAGATCCGCATTCAGTTGTGTTTGAATTCTTTTATGAACATCTGTGGCACACATGTTGCACACATCTGGCAGAGTCTCTATCGTGCCTCAACATCAAGGAGCCCCAACACGCCTCTTTTTCTTTACATCCCACAAAACACAATATTTCCGTCTTATTCACTTTTTTGGTAATGGCAGTTACAAATTCGTATAACAATTTATATGGTGTTACCAAAATGTATAGAATTACCAACGCCGACTACGCCGATGACATAGCGTTACTGGTGAACTTTGTCGCCCTCAAGTCTTGTTATCGATTCGACACAGTTAAATAGTTTCAGTTTTTGCTATCTAACACTAATAAAAAAAGTAAAGTTGGCGACCATAGTCGAAGGTGACCAGAAGGCTCCCCTTTCCATAGCTACAACACCGAGGTGTAGGGGAGGGCGCTACTCCTTTCCCTGGATCACTCCACTTTACCCTTGATACGTAACGTATATTGCTGAGTGTTAAGCAAGGAGGTATCAAGTAGTATTTTTAAAGTCTTTACTATAAATTGAGCTGGGATTGAACCCAGGTCCTCCGGACCATTATAAATCATTTGTTTGCAAACAATGAAGTGATTACAAGTATTGCTATGTATCGCTAATTGTTCAATTAAACATCTCTCATTTGTTTACACACAGTTAACAGATCAAACAGATCTATTTCTAACAATTCAATTTTACATATATCATTTGTTTGCACTCAGTTTGAATGTCAAACAATTCTATTTGACCCATTGATATGACCCTATCATATGCTACTACTCTGGGGTTGAGTGGACTTGTGACCAATGAAGGGTTATTCCGCATTACATAAAGCTCTAGCATTACTGAAGCCTCACCACCAGATAGTTTGATGCCATAATCAGGACCTCTTACTCCTTTGCAGAGATGCAGTCGGTGTATTCTACAGCTCCAGCTGATTGGGCAGGTATTATGTGAGTATCCGATGAAAAGCTACACATACTAAACGTTGCAAATCATTTTGATGCCACAGAGAAATGTGATGAAAATGCAAATAGATAATTAGAATATTGTACTGCTCAGTCGGCTCAGGGTGGAGGTTATAGAATAGGTTGACTGCATCTCTGTAGAGAGATAAGACCCAACCAATGAGCGTCCTGGATGATGAGCCTCCATTCCAAAAACTTTGGGGAATGGGAAGTTCCCACTTCTTTGCGATTACTCCCAAGTCCACTTTGATCTGCATTGGAAGTAAATGATCATATTTACCAACCCCTCCGCTCGGGCAGGATATGACACAAGGTCAATTTTTAAGCGGGGTTTAACAGGTTTGAATTCAGAGTTTTCCTTCTACTAGACTAGTTGCCTCACCAAGGCTGAAGAACCTAGTCCGTCCTACTATTTACCCATAGATGGAGGGAGAATATTTTGGATTCATACCTTTCCCAAGGGTATTAGTGCTATGTGAAATGCAATCAGTCAGGTCCAGTATTTGAACTCATGTCGCCGTGTCCATATCCTGCGACGATAACCATTGCACCACGGGCACCTCTGGCAGTAAATGATAGGTGCCAATCCATGGGTCAAATACAACTATTTACTCATTTTCCATACTCGGAACTATTTAAATGTGTGCTAAAAATGAGAGATATTCAATTGAATTTTTAGTGTTAAATAGAAAAATTGAAATCGTCTGAGTAACTTTAATATACGCTTTACTAAATTTTAGGCACCAGAGGGTGTTGTCTTGATGTGTTTTGCTGGGGGAATTTCGGGTCTTTCAATATCATACTCCTCTTGCCATACAGACCCAATCAGAGATGATCAGTCTCTGATATGCCCTCGTTAATTGAGTAGAAACAAACCACTATTAAATTAAATACTTAGTCTTACATTCCAATGCTTGGAACCATATAAATGTGAGCAAACGAATAATGTTGAATGGGATCATTTGTGCTCGATAGCATATTCTTGAAACCATTTAACTGAGTGGTGACATATGACAATTATACAGATTTATTAGCATTACATAGAAATACTTGAAACCATTTGACTGGGTGGCAACAAATAACAATTATATAGAATTATTAGTATTACATAGAAATACTTGAAACTATTTGACTGGGTGGCAATAAATGACAATTATACAGATTTATAAGCATTACATAGCAATAATTGAAACCATTTGACTGGGTGGCAACAAATGACAATTACATAGAATTATTAGCATTACATAGAAATACTTGAAACCATTTAACTGTGTGCTAACTAATAATATTGAATAGAATTATCTGTTTTTGATTGCAATATTTGAAACCATTTAACTCTGTTTAAATAAAACTGTAAGAGTTAGATAGCATCAACTGATTGTATTTAATAGTGAGCAAATAAAACTATTCGTCTCAGATATTAGGAATACATGATTATTGTATATTATTGTATGGCAAAAAATCTTTGAAGTGACAATTAGACAAAAAATATATACATGCACAAAGAACGCTATTCTGCGTCTTCTATGCATGACGTATCCATTTGCAGATGTACATGTCATTAGAGTCAGTCAATCAACTCATTAAAAAAATATGTTTCCTATAATAAAAAAAAATAAATATTATCTTACTCTTCTAAATTTCCTTAGAGAATTATGATCCTTTAAAAGTTTTTTTTACAATCAAATCCCCTTTCAAATTATATATTCACTTGAAAATATGCATTTAAATATAAACGAGACCAAGTAACCGTCTACTCGAGATGAGCTATGGTTTAAAGCTAAATATGCTCGCGGTAAAATGATTCCTTATTAGGGATAGTATGCTGTTAAGTGTTGTGTCAATGAGTTAGGTTATACTATATAAGTAAAGAAAAGTAAAGTTGGTGACCTTAGTCAAGGGTGACCCGAAGGCTCTCTTTTCAATAGCTACCACACCGAGGTGTAGGGGAGGGCACTACTCTATTCCCTGGATTGCTCTATTATACCTTTGATCCGTACTTTATAATGCTGAGTGCTAAGCAAAGCGTCATCAAGTACCAATTATATATATATATATATATATATATATATATATATATATATATATATATATATATATATCCTTGAATTATCAAAAGCCAAGTCAGCCGATGGTGAGCACGATTCTATTTTAGTATTTTCTTTCTTCAATATCCATGAAATTAAATTCCATAGGAGAGCTCAATGTAAAATAGAAATAATTTAAAATACTGAACAAATGATTACATATAAAAGAAACACTTTTGAAAATCACTCATATTTTTTGTGATAATATTTATTTCAGCAGATCCTTTTTTTTTTATGTTAGATCTCTGTTTTCAAACAAATAGTAAGAAATTTAAAAAACCAATAAAATTCCGCCCACCCAACCTCCCTGACCTAAATTTCTACACTCATCTAACTGAAACCTACCAATGCTTTCTAACAGATACGGAGGATTCTGTATCTATAAATATGGTAAACAGCATTATATATATATATATATATATATATATATATATATATATATATATATATATAATGGGTGTGGAAGCAAAATATGGAATAATTTTTTAAAGTTTTTTCTTTGGTCTGGTGAGTGCAAAAGAAACGTGATAAATATAAATTTTCATGATTAATTCTATTAATCAAGCATTTCTTATCAAAATTGAACAGAATATTAGTGGACAAGAAAATAAAAGAAAAAGAATCTAGGATTTGCTAGACGCCGAAACAAAGTCAAACAATATGTCCAAAAGAATTGGACCTTCTTTATGTTCTACATCAATCCAAGACCTTAACCCCCTTGATTATGCTTAAACAAAACAAATGTAACTTCACCACCAAATATTAATTTTCTTAAAAATGCTATTGAGGAGGAATGGAATAATATGTCTGAAGAGTTTTTTTAGAAAGCATACAAATTGTTTTGAAGGAAAGACAAAACAATTGAAGAAATGGTGGGTATATTGAGTAAATCTACTGTTTTGTGTCTATCTTCTTATTTTGTTGTTTATTTTTAAAATTGAAATAAATTTTGCATTATAATAGAGTCGTTTATTATTATAATAAAATCTTCCTAAGTTTTGTTCTGCAGTGTATACATATATATATATATATATATATATATATATATATATATATATATATATATATATATATATATATTGCAGGGAAATTCCTACGATTGCATTTATGCTGTACATACTCAGGTATCTATTTTATATGATCCGTCGGATTGCATAAATAGTTTTATGATATTTTCCATCCAACTCGCTGCATCGATAGATATATAAATAAGAAGGGAAGGAGAAACTCTAAAAATATTTCGAATCACTTTTCAACATCTTTATATGGGAGGCGAAAGACAATATATTATATATTCGAATTCTTCATTTAATGTTTAAATATTAGTGTGAAACTCGACGGATAAGTTATATATTTGGTAAAATGTCGTTCTTTATACTTTATTCTTCCTCATCTTCGTGGTATACTCTCAAACGCATAGCCTGGCGTTCTATGTGCGCGTCTCTGTGTATGAACGTACAGAGTTTTGCCAGTTATCGATTATACTATCTTCACCGAGCTTACACATTGCTCAGGTACACCAACGCGTAAGTGAGATTATTGGTCATCAACCTTAAAATGAGAGGATTGGGATTTTTTTTAGTGTGCGTGAGTGTTGTTCTTTTTTCTTTTCTTTTGTTATTTTGGCTTTTTTTTGTTTTTTTGTTTTGATTTTTGGTTTTTTGGGGTTGTTGTTTTTTTGTTTTTTGTTTTTTTTCGCTTTTTGTTCTGAACTTGTTACATTCGATTCTAAGCTGTAACTTCCTTTTTTATGACTTATTTCATTATATTTATAGTGCTGCATATTCGAGATAAGAAAATTACAATGATTCGTATCTTCGACAGTCTGCAAATTATTGTCATTAAAATAGACGCAGACCATTTAGACCGGAAAACTTCGAAGTTTCTACCGGAATCCAGTTCTTTTACGTATCACGTTCCGGAATGAAGCGAATCTTTTCATGAAATTGATTATCATTGAATGATTGTCTTGTTTCGTATTTTTGATTCAGCATTTATTTATCTAATTGTTGTTTTTTTTTTAATGTTTCCTCATGGATTGTAAAATGTAAAGAGTCATTCATTTTGATGGATAGGAAAAATAATATCCATAACGAATAAAGCTCTAAGATTTAACAAATATGCTAATAAAATAGATAGATAGATGATTGGTTGTTCATTTGGGTTTTACGGTACCTCAAACCTTGTTGGTTATTTAATGTCGAATCCTGTTTACACACACACACACACACACACACACACACACACACATATATATATATATATATGATTTGTAAACATATTGTTTATAAGTAACAATTTAAACAAGATCAAATAGTTTCAAGTATTGCTTTGAACAAGATCAAATAATTTCAAGTATTGCTATCTAAGATAAACAATTCATTTTAACAGTTATGTTTCAGTACACAATGGTTATTTTACGCATTAATAGGATTCTTTCTTTCTTTGTTTTTTTAAAAGCATATCAACTTTTGGAGGTTATTTAATGCAAAATCCATCCTTCTAGAAAAACTGTAGTGATACTCTTTAACCTATATCTGGGAGGATAAGGGAATTCATACCTTTCCCAAGGGTATTTGTCCGAAAGTGAACGTAATAGCGCGACTGGCGTTCGAACTTTCTAATTACAATTCCACAATCCATCGCTAAACGATTACACCCCGATGACACCATAGATAGGACCCAAACAAGTACTACCATATCTGGTCAAAGTGAACCAGACAGTAATGGCGATGAAGGTGTTCTCGACATTCCCCATAGCTCCAGGAATGGAGCCTCATCATCAGATTGATTAGAGTCATATCCAGGAGCGTCTCCGCAAAGATGCAGTCTGTGACAGAAAGAACTCCACCCCACCCCAGACTGATTGATAAATTAACAATTCTAAGGGATTAGAACAAATTTGTTAATTAGATGGACGAAAGGGTGTATTTGGAAATAATTTGTTTTCTTTTGGTAATACAGGGAATAAATAGATAAAATTCATATTTTTTTCTCTCTTCATCTTATTTCATTTCCTATCCTATTTTATTTACTTTTTTTAAAAATATGACCGACGTCCCAATATTCGTTAAGTGGATCTTGCGATAAAAGCAGTAATGAAATCCGTGTGGTCTAGATAGGTAAAAATTTCAAGCTAGAGATTGAGACAACATAAGTAGATTTCTCATATTTCAAGTGTTGCTTGCCTGGTGAGTATCAGCGGGGTATTAAATCCAAATGTTAGTACTTCTTTAAACAAAACGTTGGCCATATGTGGAGAAAGTTGGCTAGCTTGGCGATATACATATAATTACGCATGGGCGTGCCTACGGGTTGCCGAATCTCCACCTTCAATTTATATAAGCAGGGCTTAGCGCCTCTAGAGGAGTAGAGATCAGATCCAGGAAGACGAGAGAAGAGAGATCGACAGAAATAGAGAAGGGGTCAGTGCAGAACCAATCCGAGAATAGTCCTAGAAATTCGGGCGAAGTCAAGATTAGTCCAGAACTGGTGGTTCGAATCAAAAGCCGAGACGAACAAATATTTTCATTAAACCTTGTGTTTGATCTGTCACATTTCCGAACGAACGAATAAGTTTCGTAAGACTTTTTTCTCTCTTTTTGTATTCTATACACTTTTGTAAATACGTATATAGTTAGATAAAAACAATAGCTATGAGAAAATTGTATTATACAAAAATCGAGAACGTTGTTTTCTTTCATCTTGTGTATTTTTGTGAACCGTGACAGGAATAATTTCTCTCCAAACAGCGATTTTACTTCAGCATGGATTCCAGAAAAAGGTAGATTGACTCCCACAGCGGAAACGATCTGAGGTAGCTAAAACACCGCCATTTGGATCAAAAGTCACAACGTGGTGAATGGTAGCAGTTATTTCAGATTCCCAAGCAGAGCCGTGGAATTGAATGTTGATGACAATTCCCAGGCTACACTAGACGAGTCGGCCACGGCTGGATTCGCAACGTGAGAGGTCAACGTATTATACAGTCCCAGCAGGCTGGATTAGCATGGTTTTTAAAGGAATAGTTTGAGAATAACATATTTAAACGAGCCAGAGCTCATTTGTTTTCACACTATTAAATTGGTTTCAAGTCTTGATATTTATTGTTTGTACACGATTAATTGGTTTCGAGTATGGCTATCTAGCACTAATTGTTCTATTTGCTACAATTACACGGTTAGAAGCATTGCTATCTGATACTAATAATTCAATTTAATATTAATCACTTCTTTGCTAACAGATAAATGGTTTCCAGTATAATAAATGGTGAAACAGTTCAATTTGACACGTTGAATGGAACCTTACAGGTCTTTCCACTCTGGATAAGAGTTGACCTGGGGGTAAAGGCAATGAAGTGATACCTCACATTCCCTGAAGCTCAAAGACTGGAAATTGTCTTTCAGATGGTTTAGTAATATATCCAAGGAACACACTGGTGTGGTCTTACCCCTCTGAAGATATGCAGTCGGCGTATTTTACAGCCTCAGCCGAATGTGATAGATAGATAGATAGATAGATATGAAAGAAAAGATCCTTAAGGAATCTATAATCAATCCGACATGCATATGAGATAGATACATAGATAGATTGATAGATTGATTGATTATCCATAAATATCTGAGATCTATAATCCATAGCAAAATCTTACAAATATTTTAAACTGGCAGATGGATAAAGAGACAGAGAGACAGAGAGAGAGACAGAGAGAAAATTGCACGCATGAGAAAGTTGTAATGGTTTGAGTTGGTTGGTTTGTTGGTTTGTTGGGTTTTATGGCATATCAACCTTTGTAGGTTATTTAACGCCAGATCCATTTTTATGTAAATAATCTGTTCTATTTAAACAATTCCGTTTAGCATGTGTACAGTTTGTGAAAAACATTTCTATTTCAAACTATTCAATCAGTTGTATGTAACAATTCGATTAAGTGTAAATACAGTTTTAATATCGAAAAACAGTTCTATTTGAAGTAATTCAGTTAAGCATAAGCACGCAGTTTAAATGTAAATACGGTTTAATTGTAAAAGTCATTTCTATTTCAAACTATTCAGTTTTACTCAAACAATTCATTTCAGCATAAGTATGCAGTTAATTCTATTTAACCCATAGATAGGACCCTTATCAGGTGCTACCACTCCGGGCCAGAGTGGACCTGGGAGCAATGGCAATGAAGGGGTACTCCGCATTCCCCAAAGCTCCAGAATTGCTGGAACCTCACCATCAGATTGTTTAGTGTCATATCCAGGACACTCGTTAGGGGGGTCTTACTCCTCTGCAGAGGTGCAGTCAGTGTATTCTACAGCGCCAGCTGACTGGGCAAAATGGTTTGAGAGAAGTTTTTGTTGGGTGATGTCGTTAGCAGAAAACTTCTACTTAGAGTCTAGCCTCCTATGTTGCTTGCCCAGTTCGCTGGGGCTGTAGAATACACCGACTGCACCTCTGCAGTGGAGTAAAAGTCCCTACCCAATGAGTGTCCTGGATATGGCACGAATCAATATGATGGTGAGGTTCCAGTGATACTGATAGCGCCCTATCTATGGGTTAAATTGAACTAACGGCATGCTTATGCTAAACTGAATTTTTTTACTAAATTGAATTGCTTGAAATAGAAATGTTTTTGACAAACGGTACTTACATTTAACCTGCGTGCTTATGTTAAACTAAATTATCTGAAATGGAACTGTTTTTTGACATTGAAACAGTACTTACACTAAACTGATTTGTTTAATATAGAACTGTTTTGACATTTAACTGTGTGTAAAAAAAATCTGTATTTATACTAAACTGTATGAGCCGAATTAGAACTGCTTGTCTAAACTGAATGGCTTGAAATATTTTTTTTCCAATTAAACTGTACTTATATTTAAATTGCGTACTTCTCCAAATTGTATTGTTTGAATGAGAACTGTTTTCATAAAAACAGATTTGGCGTTAAATAACCTACAAAGGTTGACATACTATAAAAACCAACAAACCAACATCCTATGTTGCTCAATTAATTCCGGAAAAGCCATGCTCAAGGATAATAGCAGAGCCGTTCGATTTAACAGTTAGTCATCATGTCAATTCTTGTAACTAGATCACCATTATTGATATATATAGATTTGTGTATGCGAAAATGAAGCCTTGCATATAATTTGCTATCTGGCTCGTAGACCCATTATTTATTATTACTATCGTTGTTATTTTACTTTTTTGAGAGTTTTTCAGATAGCGTAAACTGATGCTTTTTCACTGGAGTGACAGCAAGTTCCCTCAAGTCTCCAAAACTCTTTTCAGTATTCTTGCCGATCTAAACAATGCTGTAGTTTGGATGGTCTCCACTCGTCCTCTTAATTCCAAAAACTCAAGTCCCTATATCAATCCTTTGGTGATTGTACCGAGCGCACCAATTACAATTGGTATCACCATCACTTTAATGTTCCATAATTTTTTCAGTTATTATTATTGTTATTATTATCTTTATTATTTTTATGTAGTCTTTCAGAGTTTTTCACATCAACGTCAGCTGATGGTTTTTCACTGGAGTTTGAGTGACAGCAAGTCTCCTCTAGTCTCCAGGACTCTTCTCAGTATTCTGGCCGTCTTCAATAATGCTGTAGTTTGGATGGTCTCCACTCGTCCTCTTAATACCAAACCCCCAGGTCCTTTAATAATCCTTTAGTTACTGTGCCAAAAGCACCAATCACAATTGGTACAATCGTCACTTACGTATTCCATAGTTTTTTTTTTCAATTCTCTAGCAAGGTCGAGGTACTTATCCTTCTTTTCACATTCTTTCAGTTTTATTCTGTGGTCAACCCGGACAGCAAAGTCAACAATTTTACAAATTCTCTCTCTTTTGTTATTTATTATACTACTACTAGTAGTAGTTGTAGTACTACTACTACTACTAGTACTACTACTAGTACTACTTACGAAGTTCTCATATCAGTTCTTACTGATAGCCTTTTGCAGGAGTTCGAGTTATAGTAAGTCTCCTTATGTTCCTAGGACTCTTTTCAGTATTCTAGCCGATCTTAGTAAAGCTGTAGTTTGTATGGTTTCTATTTGTCTTCCCATTCACAAATCTTCCTGTCCCTATTCCATATACTTAGGGACTATTTCAAACACATCAACTACTACATTGGTATCACCGTTACTCTCATGGTCAAAAGCTGTTTTAGTTCTCAGGCAATATCTGACTACTGGTCCAATTCCCTGTGCATCATGCTTCTGTAGTCCTCCTTTTGTGATTGTTTATTAAATAGTAGGGTAAACTTTTAACCTCTTCCAGACTAATTATTATTATTACTATTATAAGTAGTAGTAGTTTTGATTGTTTGAGCTCTGTAGCTGATTTTTCGAACACCGAGGCCAGGGCTCCAACCTCAGTAGGACGCGCCCCTTTTTTACCCGCGCGAAGAGCGATGCGGTTTGTGTAAGTGGTTTGAGTGTGGGTCAGCCACATTTAACGTTAGAACCCAAAATAGAATAGGACAACTCCCAGAGCTAATTGCATCGGCCGAAGAACATAAGATAGACATAATATGCATACAAGAACACAGATACACGCACTCCGAAGATATCAAATATCACGAAACTGGCAATGGCTGGTCGCTCGCCACTGTATCCGCATGGAAAAGCTCTGTCAACGCCGCAGTAGGAGGGGTAGGATTACTTATAGGACCTAGAGCATTAAAAACGCTTAATAGCGTTGAGAAAATACAACCTAGAATGATGGCTGCTACATTCAACGGAAACCCCAGAGCAACAATCATCTCATGCTACAGCCCCACCAATGTTAGTGAAGAAAATGAACTAGTCGCCTTCTACGATGAGTTATCCTCATTAGTGCGTAGCATCCCGAAACACAACATGTTAGTCATTGGTGGAGACATGAATGCCCAAATCGGGAAAAACGGAAACAACAAATACAGCCTCCACAACACGTCAAATAGAAATGGGCAACATCTAACAGATTTCATGATAGAAAATAGATTAGCATGCCTCAATACAAACTACCAAAAAAGAGAGGGCAAACTATGGACATACACGTACGCAAACAATACTAAAGCTCAGATAGACTACGTCCTTATAAACAAGAAATGGAAAAATAGTGCATTGAATTGCGAGGCATACTCCTCTTTTGATGGTGTGTCCACCGACCACCGAATAGTCACGGCGAAAATACGGTTAAGCCTACGAAAAAACGCCAAACGAACAGCGACCACCAAACACTATGACGGGCCCTATTAAACAACAAAGATATAAGAGATAAATACGTATTAGAATTAAGAAACAGATTCGAAACAGTACATGAAAAGACGGAAACAAGTACACCAAACGACGAATATGAAAACTTCGTCAATGCATACCTCGAGGCAGCAGAAAAATACATTCCAACAAAACTTAAAACTAAATATAGAGTCCCATGGGAAACTTTAGATGTGAGAGAAAAACGTGCACTAGTGAAAACAGCCTCCAAAAACTATCGAAAAAACCCAACAAACACAAATGCCTTAAAACTAAAAACGGCACAATATCAATTAGCAGGCATATATATAAAGGAACAGACAGAATACATTCAAAATCAGATAGATAAGATTAGAGACTCGGTGGAAGATAGGCAATCTAGGATAACCTGGCAAACAATAAACGAAGTGAGCAGAAGAAAGAACACAGCCAAAGCAAAACTTAAAGCAGCAAACCAACAAGAAAGAATAAAACTGTGGAAACAGCACTTCGAAAACTTACTTGGAAACCCACCAAAAATAACGCATGAACCAATCACCAGAATAATTAGCAAACAATTAGACATTAAACTTGGACCGTTCACACAAGAAGAACTAGACTCGGTTCTCAGAAAAATTAAAAATAGGAAAGCTGCAGGAATGGACGAAATTCCCCCGGAAGTATGGAAGACCAGACAATTCGACGACATACTGCTCCGACACTGCAACGCAGTATGCAATCAAAATCCGATAGATAGATGGATGAAGGGATGCATACTCCCCTTCCCTAAAAAGGGGGACCTCGTATTAGCCAAAACCTACTGAGGCATAACACTTACATCCATAGCTGCCAAAATCTACAATGCCCTACTACGAAACCGAATAGAACCCAAAATCGACATCATACTTAGAAAAAACCAAAATGGCTTCCGAAGAAATAGATCCATGACCTCACAAATATTAACCATCCGTAGAATCCTTGAAGGTGTACGGGCAAAGAACCTACAAGTGACATTAATATTTGTCGACTTTATCAAGGCTTTCGATTCCATTCACAGAGGAAAGATGGAACAAATCCTACTAGCGTACGGCATACCTAAAGAAACCGTAGCGGCAATAACTATTCTCTACAGAAACACTAAAGTAAAAGTACGATCACCGGATGGAGACAGAGAATACTTTGACATTGTAGCAGGAGTACTACAAGGGGACACGCCGGCCCCGTACCTCTTTATTATTTGTCTAGACTACGTACTTAGAACATCGATTGACAAAATCAAAGAGAATGGCTTCGAACTGACGAAGAAAAGAAGCAGAAGATACCCCGCAACAACAATTACCGACGCCGACTACGCCGATGACATAGCGATACTGGCAAATACACCTGACCAAGCCGAAACACTTCTGCATAGTTTGGAACGAGCAGCAGCAAGCATAGGCCTCTATGTTAATGCACACAAAACGGAATATATGTGCTATAACCAAACGGGGGACATCTCCACTCTAGAAGGAACCCCACTTAAACTAGTAGACAAATTCACGTACCTAGGAAGCAGCGTCGAATCAACCGAAAAGGACATCGAAACGAGGCTAACGAAAGCATGGACAGCTATCAATAGGCTATCGATTATATGGAAATCAGACCTAACCGATAAAATGAAACGCAGCTTCTTCCAGGCAGCGGTCACATCGATACTGCTATATTGATGCACTACATGGACGCTAACAAAACGGCTGGAGAAGAAACTGGATGGCAATTACACAAGAATGCTGCGTGCAATCCTGAACAAGTTCTGGCGGCAACACCCCACAAGACACCAACTGTACGGCCACCTGCCCCCTATCACGAAAACTATTCAAGTTAGACGAACCAGACATGCAGGACACTGCTGGAGAAGCAGAGATGAACTCATAAGAGATGTACTCTTATGCATCCCCACACTTGGCCGCGCAAAAGCAGGACGACCAGCTCGAACGTACATTCAGCAGCTATGTGAGGATACAGGCTGTTGTCCCGAAGACCTACCTAGGGCGATGAACGATAGGGAGGAGTGGCGAGATAGGGTCAGGGATATCCGTGCTACCAGCGCGATATGATGATGATGATGATGATAAGTAGTAGTAGTAGTAGTAGTTTACTAATCTATTATGAATGTATCAAAACACTTACCCTTTTTTATTTTGGTAATGCTGGTCCTCATCAGGAGGAAGAAAAATTAAAGAATTTGTCGATGTAATTATTGTAATAGATGTATTCTTTGATATTTCTCAAAAGAAGACTTTCAACGGTAAGGATTTGTGGACAAAGACCAACACAGACGGGGGAGCACACACTATCTCAGTCGAACCGACGGTCACACAGAAAAATTTTGAGTGACGTGAGTGCAGGCATGTACAAAGGAAACCACCGTTCATTCTCAACCCCTCATAAAAATGTATTTTACCTCCTGAACAAATAATAATAATGATAAAGTTGTTAAGTTGGTGACCGTAGTCGAGGGCGACCAGAAGGCTTCCTTTTCAATAGCTACAACACCGAGGTGTAGGGGAAGGGCGCTACTCCTTTCCCTGGACTGCTCCAGTTTACCCTTGATACGTACCTTATATTGCTGAGTGTTAATCAAGGAGGTATCAAGTAGCATTTTTAAAGTTTTTGGTATGACGCGATCTGGGATTGAACACATGTCTCCCGGACCATTGGCGAACATTCTGCCCACTAGTTCAATAATAATAATAATAATAATTCTTCACTTGTACAAATAATACGAAATTCATATTGCTGATAGTTTCGAACTTCCTTCTGATATTATTGGTTGTTTTTGGTTTGGTTTGGTTTGGTTTTAGGGCATATGAACCTTTGTTGGTTATTTATAGCCAAATACATTTTTATGTAAATTATTAGCTCTATTTCAAACAATTCAGTTTAGCATGAGAACACAGTTTGTCAAAGACATTTCTATTTCAAACTATTCAGTTTATTCAAGCAGTTATATGTAACAATTCAGTTTCATGTCAGTACAGTTTCAATGCCAAAAACAGTTCAATTTCAAATAATTCAATTTAGCATAAACACGCATTTTAAATGTAAATACAGTTTAATAGTGAAAAACATTTCTATTTTAAGTTATTCATTCTAGTCAAGCAGTTTTAATTCAGCTAATTAAGTTCAGTATAATTACAGATTTTATTTACACACACAATTTAATCAAACTATTCAGTTTAGCATAAGTATGCCGTTATTTCTATTTGACCCATAGATAGAGCCCTATCAGGTGCCACCACCCCAGGCCAGAGGGGACCCGAGAGCAATGGCAATGAAGAGGTGCTCCGTATTTCCCAAGGCCCCAATATTACTGGGACCTCACCATCACACTGTTTACTGTCATATCCAGGGCACTCTTTGGGGGGATCTTATCCCCTCTACAAAGGTGCAGTTAGTGTATTCTACAGAGCCACCCGACTGGGCAATACACAGAGTTAAATGCCAAACAGTTTTATTTCAGATAATTTAGTTCAGCATGAGTACACAGTTTAGATGTAAGATAGTTCTATTTCAAGCAATTCAGTTCAGCATTAGTACACAGTTTAATGTCAAAACAGTTCTATTTTTAACAGTTCAGTTCAGCATAAATACCCAATTTAAATGTATAAAAACAGTAAAGTCCAACCACTGTTTAGTTCTATTTAACCCATAGATAGGACCCTTATCAGGTGCTACCACTCCGGGCCAGAGTGGACATGGGAGCGATGGCAATAAATGTGTAATCCGCATCCCCCAAAGCTCCAGCATTGCTAGAACCTCACCATCATATTGGTTAGTGTCATATCTAGGACACTCATTAGGGAGGTCCCCTCTGTAGCGAAGCAGTTGGTGTATTCTACAGCGCAAGCCGACTGGGCAATGGTTGTTTTCGGGGTTCAGGGATTTCGGGTAAAAATCAGAATTTTGAATGCTGAGTTTCGAGGCAATTCAACATTGAACACTGACTACAATTCTGGAAATTCAACTTTAAAAGTTTAGACATTCAACGAAATAGGCAGTGCGTGTCTTTGGACAAATCCTGCTCGAGACGACCATTTGTTATGGATAAAAAATAAAGAAATTGTCAAAACTATCCACAAAGAATCAATTGGCTGGACGTTCTTGGATTCTGATTTTCTTCAGAGTTACTGCGTCGTATCAGTGTGAATCAAGTGAAAGTGCATGAAAATTGTTGAATATATAATCGATTAATAAAATTTTATTATGTATTAATATGATAATTCTTAACATTGTGAAAAATATGCATTCTTGCTAAAGGGTCAAGACTTTTTCGTCACCCCGTAGAAAAATTGTCATATTATCGTTAACATTTTACAACCGAATGTCAGAAATTAATAAAAACAGAAAATAGTTTAATTAACTTTTACAGAAAAGCAGTTGGTAGAAGAGATAAATTATTTCTTTATTATAGGAAAAATCAATCAGCTAATTGCTATGAAATACCAAGACAATATGGATTAATTGATTTTTAAGTTTGCAAAAAAGAAAGATCTATCTCGTGTCAGTCTGTACTTAGTGGTTCACAATTGTCGAAACAATGCAGCTACTTCTCAGATCTTTCCTACTGACGTCTTTCACTCTTCAGATTATTGCTGGGGAAACAGTTATTATGATATGTTTGAATATATTGGTAAATAGATATTATAATGATATATTGAAACAGATATAGCGAAATTATGCCTTGGGAGATAGAGCAGATCTTGTGTGCAAAGACATATTACGAAACGAACCCTTTCAAGATTTTTCAAGCAAAGTACAGAGAAAGTTCAATTTCGTCAAATTTTCAAATTGGTGAAGAGCACTGATGCTCACAGCACTTGTGAAGATCATAGAGATTGTTTATTTTTTAATGATATATCAACCTACTCAGGTTATTCAATGCTAAATCCATCCTTTTAGAAGAACGACAGTGGTACTATTTAACCCATAATTGGAAGGATAAGGCGGTTCATAACTTTTCAAAAGGTGAACGTAATAGCGCGACTAGAGTTCGAACTCACGTACTACGATTCCACAGACCAGAGATTAAACCATTACACCACAGGGTAACCCTGATCATAGAGTAACGAATC
>OY757905.1:116374203-116434203 GCA_963585895.1 Sepioteuthis lessoniana | reverse complement strand
TGAAAGATCATAGTACTCAATATATATATATATATATATATATATATATATATATATATATATATATTACTTTCTCAAATTTGCTGTTATCTTTTAAGAAAGGTTGCGTGTACTTTGGTCTTTGATCCACATACACACAAATATATATATATATATATATATATATATATATATATATATATATATATATGGTGGTGCGCGCGTCCCTGAGTGTGTGTAATGAAAGATCATAGTACTCAATATATTTATATATGTATATATATATATATATATATATATATATATATATATATTTATATATAGCTTTCTGGTATTTGCTGCTATGAATTAAGAAATGTTGAGTACTTTGATCTTTCATTACACATACACACACAAAGACACGTGCGCAGATATATATATATATATATATATATATATATATATATATATATATATATATAGTGCTTAGATTGTTTGCTATTGGTTCAGGAGATCGGGATTAAATCCTAGGTCGAGTCATACCAAAAACTTAAAAAGTCATATATATATATATATATATATATAAAGTACAAGATTTAAGTCGACTACTATTCACCAATAACTGGAAGCTGAATAGTTATATTCATATATTTTATTCAGATGGCCGCCTCTGCTGGCATAATGGTTAGCAAGCTAAACTAGCAAACCTACATAAGTGAAATCTAGTGTCATTGGTTGCCCCATTCATATGGCCTTGTGCCACATCTAAGCGGAAAACTTAGTAAATTGACCCTTTTTCTTAGGATATAACCTCAATGTAAAATGCAAGCAGCCTAATCCAGGATTTGAACTCAGGTCACTGCGTCCATTTTCTACGACGATAAACATAGCGTCAACATTATTGCGTACAATTTACCATAAATATTTGCTTCTTCTTCGTATATGAACAATCAATATTGATGGACTTTTTCATCAATACATGATTACATAACTACTCGAAAGGGTGGAGCATTCAATTTTATAATCAAATAAAAGATGTTGGCCTAATATATTATAAATTGGTAACAGACCTTTGGAAAATAACCCACCTATTTTGTGTAGATTTATATGGGAATGTAAAAATGTAAATTTTACGGCACCAATATCCAACTGATAGCGGTTACACAAAATTAAATTAAAATCATCTCGTAATTTGTGCTCAGCCGTAAAATTACTTATTACTGAACTAAGTGAAGTAATGTTGGCGACCTTAGTCGAGGGTCACTCGAAGGCTCCCTTTTCAATAGCTATTTCACCGAAGCTAAGGGAAGGGCGCTACTCCTTTCCCATGATTGCTCCACTTTACCCTTGATACGTACCTTATAATGCTGAGTGCTAAGCAAGGGACACCAAGTACCATTTTTTTTAGTTTTTGTATGACTCGACCTGGGATTAAACCCCGGTCTTCCGCACCATTAGCAAACATACTACTCATTAGGCCAATGGCCAGGTTCATAAAAAAATCATTGAACAATAGCTGATAAGAAATTGCTGACGTAAAAATGTGATTTTACAATATGATCTACTCGGGGATTAAAATTTATTCGATTATTCGGGAATAGTTCATCACGACTTATTGAATATTCTGAATATTTTTCAACTAATAACCAGGTTACTGGGGCGGCGTCTTGTTTTGTTTGTTTTTAGTTACAGAAATTATTTATTCAGATCAAGCAGTCCAGTCGGCTGGAGCTGTAGAATATTTGGACTACACCTATGCAGAAGGGTAAAACCCCAAACTTAAATAGGTCCCTGGATATGATAATAAACTATATAATAAGTGGTCAAACTTTTTGGTCGGAGGGCAGCATTTCTGGGTTATGAATTATCAAATGGCCGCATCTTTAGAATCAAAAGAAGCTAATCTCGATTCAAAAGCAAGTGTTTATTTTTTTTAGAGGCTCCCACAGAACAGTGCAGCGGGACGCACTTTTCCCACCCTGAATTATGTGAAGGTCAGGCCGTAATTCTGAAGCTTTACAGAATATGGAAAACCTCTCGGACCAGGAATTAATGATAATATATATTATTCGGAAAAGTACTATTTGTTATGATCCCGTCTATGAGTCAAATAATACTATATAATCCTTTATCATACTTCAAACAGTTTAACAGTGTGCAAATCAATTATATATGTAAATTAATAGTGTTCGATAGTAATAATTCAAACAATTTTACAATGTGCAAATAGAGAAATAATGTTTAATAGAAGTAGATAGCACTACTTGAAACCCTTTAACTGTGGGCAAAGAAAATTATTAACATTACATAGCACTACTTGAAACCATTTAACTGTGGTCAAACAAGATTATTAACGTTAAATAGCAATACTTGAAACCGTTTAGCTGTGTGCTTTTGAATAAGCTTTGGCTTGTTTAAAAATTGTTACCTACAAACTGTTGGTATACAAATCGTATATATTTATAATATATGTATAGAGAGAGTTTGGCATTAAATAACCTAAAAGAGTTTGTAAACCGTAAAATACAATCAACCAATCAATCAATCAGATCAGTTAAGTTTTCTTTGGTCTCTTTATTTAAAATCAACGTTCGTGGGTCATCCCGTGTCAAATCTTAAAATATTACTACTGTTCTTCTATAAAAATGACTATTGCACCAAATTGCCCACGAAGGTTGATAGGTCATTGAAGAAATAAGCCAAACAAAACCAATGCCAAATCCATCCTTGTAGAAGAGTGTTTGTACTATTTAACCCATAGTTGGTGGGGTAAGAAACTACATACCTTTGCTCAAGGATATCAGTTTGAAAGTGAATATATTAGTGCGACTGGGGATCAAACTCGCTTACAACGACATCAAAGTCCAATACATTAGCCCCTATACCACGCCCCCTATATTGAAATCAGTGGATAAAACGAAGACTGTAGTTTCACTGGCATATTTGTTTTATCCTAAACGTCCTTTATTGGGAGTTGCAACAAAATATGAAGAACTTCTTTTATCTATAATCTAAAGAGACGGTTATTTCCACAACCCTCACAGGAAATGTAAAACCTTAACTAATTATTCTTCAAGCATTGATTTGGATTTGAATAGAATCTTCACTTGAGGTTTTGCCACATTTTTATTTGTTCGGGGAGCGATATGTTGATCAGTCTCTCGGTCGCCTAAAGCAATACTGACTGGGACACTACATCATCTTTTAAGCCTGCATTTATAGTCCTGAATTTTGAAACTAACTTTGACATTTTGTTCCATTTTCATGATAAACATAATCAAAGAAACTTTTAATAATACAAGTCTGCCCAGCTCTACGGAAACTCTGAAAAACAAATATGAACTAAATATTTGCTCATGTTTTCAAGATCATCATTTGATTTTCAATCAACTGATTTGTAATGATCAATAAAAACAAAAACAAACAAACAAAAAGGTATTGTTTTTTAGAGCAATCATATATATATATATATATATATATATATATATATATATATATATATATATATATAGTTTGCTATATCTCCTAATGATATAAAACACAAGTGTAGCATTCTGTGAGTACATTTGTGTGTCTGTATATATAGTATCAAGAAAGAAAGAAAGAAAGAAAGAACAGAACAGAAGGTGAGGTCTCTAACTTTTTTTGTTGTTATCTTGAAAGAAAGAAAGAAAGAAAGAAAATAGAATCATGTGATTTGTATCTTGCCACATCGAAAAAGAAAGGAAAAGAAAGCAGACAAGTTGCCGGGAAAGCAGGCTGACGTCACACAGAAGAGTTTCTTCAGTTTTTGAGTTCGTCAGCTTGGCTATGTATCTTTTGAATCTACATTGACAGCAATACGAGAGAGAGAGAGAGAGACACAGAGACAGAGACAGAGACTCCATTTATTAACGACACAGACAATTTGATTTTTCAGATAATTCTAAGTTTGATACATGAAAGTTGTGTTTTTTTACAATAACATACGAGATACTTTTCATTTATTGATTTATTCTTTTAGATTCTAAAATCTTTTTAATTTGGATTTTAAAAAAGATATTTTATATAAAATTCAACCGTCATTATTGACAGGTGTATTCTAACTTATAAATAAAGAGTGCTCAATATATTAGATAGGACATATATATATATATATATATATATATATATATATATATATATATATATATATATATATATATATATATATAAATTTGCATACGGCTGATACATAATCTGATGATTACATAGGTGAGAAACTGATAATCAATGAGCACCGTTGTATTACTGGCAAAGCGATTATAAATATGTGCATATATATATATGTATAAACATGTGTGTGTGTGTGTGTGTGTGTGTGTGTGTGAACAAGTCTGGGAAGAAATGTCTCTTAATTTCTTCAGATCATCGCATTCAGTAATTTCCTTTAAAAAAAAAAAACATCAACTATAGAAAAAAAGAGAGAAAAGTATGAAATTTGCCATAATTATGTATACGGATTTGAACATGTGTTTTGTGTGCTTGTAAGCACATGTGTTTAGGTAACTCATCAAAAGACAGAAGTAGGGTTGTGTGTCTGTCTATATGCGTATGTATTTAGGTAACTCGTCGAAACATACCAGTCGGTAATGACCCTTTATTTTTCAAAGTCTTAATTAAAAACAATTTTGTGTGTGTGTGTTCGCATGTATTTCTTTTTGTGTATGTGTTTGTATGTATATCTTTTTGTAACTCACCGAAACACTCAAGTCAGGTTGTGTCTGTGTCTGTGCCTGTATACGTATGTGTTTGAGGAACTCATCGAAATACACAGTGGTGGTGTCCTGTGGTGTAATGGGTAAATCAATGGACTGCAGAATCGTAGAACGTGAGTTCGTACTCCAGTCGTGCTATTACGTTCATTTCGGGCAAATGCACTTGGGAAAGGTGTGAACCCCCTTATCCTCCCAGCTATGGGTTAAATAGTACCACTACTGTTCTTCTAGGAGAATGGCTTTGGCATTAAATAACCTACAAAGGTTGATATGCCATTAAACCAAGAAACCAAACCAAACCGAAATATACAAGTCGATTTGTGTGTGTGTGTGTGTGTGTGTGTGTGTGTGTCTGTATGCATATGTTTGGGTAACTCATTGAAACACACACGTTGAGTTGTGTGTGTGTGTGTGTGTGTGTGTGCATATTTTTGGAGTAACTCATCGAAAGATACATCGGGTTGTGTATGTGTCGGTATGCATATGTTTTTTTTTTTTGGTGACTAATTGAAACGCAGAAGTTTGGTTGTGTGTTTACATTTTGCTAATGTACTTATCAATATGTGTGTGTTTGAGTGTGTGTGTGTGTGCTAATGTGTTAGTTCATGTTTCTGCATAACTTTTTGTATGTATGTGTATATACGTACGTGAGTATTTGCGTGCTTTTGCGTATACATGTGTCTCTGCGTGTCTGCTTGTATGTGCGTGTGTAATTTCACAATACGGTAAGTGTATCAATAAAAGATCAGATGTCTGAACTCGCTGGAAAGCAAAGCAGACGTTAAAAAAATAGAATAGAATAGAAAACACGCACCTCGAAGCATACGTAATGCCGAATATACACATTGGTAAGATTATTACACCGATAATCGATACATTGTATCTGATAACGCACAATCGCAGACAGTGACATAGAATAAACTCAGACCACAGCCCATAAAGAAAGACGTTAGTAATTACAATTCAGCAATAACTTCTCTGCCATTCCCTTTCATTTTGATATCTCAGACTCCTAAAATATGATTCCTAAAGTTGAGGATTCTGGTCTTTAATTCATTCTAAGAGTTTAATTTGAATTTGATTTTTTACGAATGGACTTACTCTACACCTTTCTTTACATCGCAAACAATATAGTGTATCTCACTATGGTGTAATGTTTAGCAAGATAGTCTCAAAAATTGTCAAAAATAGAGAGTGAGTTTGAATGTATCCTGTTTTTGTAGCCTTATCCCAAATCTAAATTGTAATCTTTTTGAAGAGGTGAATTACGTGGTTAACATACTATTTTAGTAGACTATTAGTAGCAAGGTGGATTCTTGGTAATGTCTCACAATTTACTGGTTTGCGGAAAACTAATCTAAGTTAAATAAATTATTTACCTGAGCGTATAGCTTTTCACTAATTCCGCCGAAATATTCTACTAGACATTGTATGTACTGACATCAACTATCTTTTTTAAAACGTGATTTATGTCAAAAACGAGACTAAAGTTGCCAGACTGACACTGTAGAAAAAATTGTTTATATTTAAAATGAATTTCAAAACTCAAAATCGAACATTTTAAGATAGTTTCCCGAACATGTCATCATCCTCATTCCTGTTGCCTTTCAGAAATTCTTACTCTCTCTCTCTCTCTCCCTCTCTCTCTCTCTCTCTCTCTCACACACACACACACACACACACGCATAAACATGCACTAATATATATATATATATATATATATATATATATATATATATATATGGCGTATTAATTCTGAGAATAGCAGCATATTTAAACAGAAGATCGAACATCAGAGTCAAACAGGAAAGTAAAAAGAACAGTGGTTGAGCTTGGGCTTAGAAATGGACAGGACAGTTTGAAGAACTGCAAAGAAGACCTTCAAGCCGACGAAGTCACAAACACAAAAAAGATAGAGTATGTCATGTTAACAAGTGACTCGCGACTCTCCAGAGTTTCACCCATAAAACAACCCATAAAACAACTTGCCAGGAAACGCTAAAGTAATAAACAAAAAGAGTACTGCCTTTAAAATTGATGGTTGCTTTTTTATTTGCTTCTTTCACGAGACCGGCACGCAATAGTTTATGTGTTTCTAAAAAAAAGCAGCTTGTCATAGGATTCTGTACGGCTACCGGCTTCTGCTCTATAGAATACATATATATACAGTTATTTTACAGAGGACTCTGATCACAAATAGCATTGGCAAAACTACTTACAATTTTTCTTGAATAACGAATATTAGGAAGAATGATTCATGTGCATGTTACTGGGTAGGTGAGTATATGAGAATGTATCCGTATAGGCATAGATAATGGCTGGTTTTAATTCCCGGTTAAGTCTTACCAAAGAATCACAAAATGGTACTTCATGCCTACCTGGTTAACACAAATAATTATAAGGAACGGATCAAGGGTAGGTGAAGCAATCCACGGAAACGAGTTGCGCCCTTTACACCTTGGTATAATAGCTATTGATAAGGGAGCCTTTGCTTCATCCTTGACTACGGTCGGTTAACTTATCCATATATCTATATATGTATATGCATATGAGCATGAGGGTATCTATATGTGTGTTGTGAGCATAGGTACATTGTATGTGTAATATATATGTCCAAAAATACGATAAAGTTATTCACGTGCAGAAAACGTTCATAATGTTCATACGCGTATAGGAATCCGAAAAACACGAAATTGGTTCAGGTACAAAATCTTTATTTACCTTTTTGAGTTTAAGGTTTTTCGACATGAGAAGAGAGAGACACAATTTCTTACTATGCTGACTTTACCATCTGACCCCACCACGTGTGGCACCCTGCTGCAAACTACTGGTCTCGCCTCGGCGAGCTCCGAAAATCCACTACCTCCCTCCGGCATCGATTCTCAACAAACTGCCTCTTTTTCAAATGCCCAAATCCTCAGCCCATCGCTTCCGGGCATGACATCATTCACATCCCCAGTCACATTTCTATCTGGGGGTTTTATTGTGACATCTGTGATTGTCACATCCTACCCGAACGCGCGTGAACACCTGCACTCAATATGTGCACCTAACTAACCCATGCACTAAGCCGAAAGTCTCTCAGCCTAACTAAACCGAAAAGTAAGATATATAAAACAAAAAAATGATAATATAAAAAAAAAGCCTCCGCAATTATATAACGTATGTACGTATGTGTGTAAAGTTAGGTTATGTTAATATCAACCCTTGATAGCTATTTTAAGCCGTCTCCTGGTTCTCTCTCAATATATATTAAAATTCTGATGAGAATATTTTTTAGGTAACTTAAATTAGTGAGAGATCATTCGTTTGAACGAAGTTAAATGGTTTCAAGTATTGTATTCATTGTTTGTTCTGTGAAACCGATTTAATTATTGCAGTCAAGCAAGAATTTTTCTTTTTGCCTCTGTTAAATTAATTCAAGCATTGCTGTCTAACACTAATAATACAATTAAATATTAATCATTTGTTTGCACACAGTTAAATGGTTTCAAGTATAGTAAGTGATTTAATAGCTCTATTTGACCCACAGGTGAGAGCTTAATACAGTGAGTCAGTGTTATCCTTAGCATAATGGTAGGAAGAACTACTTTACATTCCCCAAAGCTTCAAGGATGGAGCCTCACTATCACATGGTGTAATGTCATACCCAGAAAATTTTTGCTGAGTCATTCGGCGTATTTTACATGGTCAGCCGACTGGGCTGATGTGTGTGTGTATGTGTGTATGCGGTAATATCAGTAGGAGAGCTTTACATGTTTGTTATCTCAGCTGATTTTAAGAGACGGTAGAATAAAAAGAAAAGGATTTCTTGGTAAGGATGAATTTTTAATGCCCATAATATGTTCAAGTCTTCGGCATTATAATGATCAGAAGTCAGTATACCAGTATATACGTTTTAAAAAGTATTTGAGTTTTAAGAGATCCACGAGGAAATGAACGTGTTTTTTTTCTTGGAAGCTCAGACCACATGTATTCAAGTATATAATCAGGAGTTGGATCTTTGAGTAACGGCCAAGTGTAGTGGATTTTGACTTTTGGACTGCACTGAGAAATTTCCTCGTTCATCATAGTCGGTCACAAGAACATTGGATAGGAGCTGGTCGTTCGACAGAATATGATAGGAATCTATCAAAGTTTTTGTCTGCGTTCCAAATCTTGATAGTGAGACATCCTAACCCATGTTCATAGTTCGAAGGATCACAAGAATATCCCCAAGCAGGATAAACTCGAAAAGAAATCTGTTTTTTTCTTCCTTTGTCGAGCTGACCCATGGTTTATACGGTTTCGACTAAAACCTTGCAACCAATAGATATTGTTGCAACGACAAATGTAGGTTGAATCCCGGGGCAGCCAAAACTATGCAGGCCACGACAAAACTATCACGGAAGCTAAAGTGGGATCTATAAGACATTTTCCAACTATGTAACACGTGAAATCAAGGTTAGTATTCTTTTTTTCTTTTTTTTCTTTTTTTTGTAATACATAAATAGCAGAATATACCCTCGCAAGAAAGATGGGATTGATCACCGTAAACTTGTTACTATAGCAGAAACAAGTTTACGGCGATCAATCCCATCTTTCTTGTGAGGGTATATTCTGCTATTTATAATTTCTATTTAGTTCTTTTATCTTAATTAATCTTCATGAAACCACTTCTATACCCTTCCTTGAATCAATGTATAAGGATTAGACTGCCTTCCCCGAGTATTGAACTCCCTACTTCAATGGTCCTTAAACATGATTAAGTAGGAGATGCGCTACTCATGGAACGTCTCTTAGAGTGAATATAGTTGATCCTATCCTTCTCCAGCAAAAAGAAATGGTCTAAATTCAAAGTTTTCCTTCTTCTAAATTGGTTGTCATATTAATGTTAAAGAACCTAGTCTGAGCTACTATTGATGTATAACAGGAGAGGAATATTGTAATCACACGATTCATAAGTTCATTAGACCTATGTGAGTTACAAACGGCTTTGCTCAGGATTTAATCTCAGATAGCCGATTCTATTTCTTTTAACGATAGCCGCAATGTTACAACAGTCTTACTAAAATAAGTGTTAACTGAAGACTAAACAAGTTTCTGCAAACGTTGTGTGTTGTTTGTTCAAAAAAATTATTATCGCCCTCTCGGCTGAACGTGAAATACACGGTGTCCACAGCATATGGGTGAGACTTCCATCAAAACAGAGCGTTCTCTATTCCCTACATAGGGGTAATAGCTCCTTCCAGTCAGGATTTCCGCTATATCCTCCATTGGGTAAGACTTCTTTCAAAACAGTGCTCTCTATCCCCTGCATAGGGGTAAGACCAAATTCAAAACAGGTGTCCTCTGTCCCCTGCATAAGGGCAAGACTTCCTTCCAAACAGGGTGACATATATCGCCTGCATAAGGGTAAGATGTCTTTCAAAACAGGTTTTTCTGTATCCCCTGCATAAGGGTAAGGCCTCCTTCAAAACAGAGTGTCCTATATCCTCTACATAGCGGTAAGGCCTCCTTCAAAACAGGGGTGTCCTGAGGATGGCACTAAACTGCATCTGATGGCGCAACTCGAGTTCTGAAGATTTGAGATGCATGAAGTACAAATTCATTGCCATTACACCCAGATCATTGAGTAACAGTCCTTATTAATGTCCTACTCATGGGTCAAACTGAAGTGTTAAGAATATTCAAGTTTGATAGGACCGAGTTAATTATGAAATGACTCTTGATTGGTAGGTTGGGTTTTATGGCATATCAACCTTGATTGGTTATTATGACATTAAAATCAATCAATAAACCAACCAAACAAAGAATCCGTAAATTGAATTTGTAGAATAAAATATATTTTCCTAAATTGTGACTGAGGATTAGTCTTGGTACTACAGTTGCGACCCGAAAACGAAAGGAAGGATCAAACCATTGGAAAAAGCCAAATCCACAAAGACCTAAAAAGGAGCGACGGGTGTTTTCCAATATCAAGAACATATTGATCTGTTCCTTTGATATGAATAAGATCTCGCACAAAATAGATGCTTCTTCGGGCCAGACGACAAATCAACAGTTTTCTTAGATATCGACAAGATCGCGTGAGAGACTGTGCACAGAAAACGATAAAAAATGTGGAGTAACGATCGTTCACCATGGCAACGCCTTCTCCTTCCTGGCCTTGTGCCTCCAACAGTATTTGGCTAAATACAGCATAGCGGATGTTCCCTTAGCCACACCACTCAACTGATCTCGATACACGTAACTTCTTTATGTTTCCTCATATGAAGCCTTGACCTGAAAAGGAACGTTTTGCTGACGTCAAAGATCGTAAAGAAAAAGTGTTGGTGGTTTTGAATTAAACCCTCATTGAAGAGTTCTAAAAATGCCTGATGCAGAGATCAAAATCAACGTTTGGATTCCTGTATTAAACGAAGAAGACATTGCTTTGAATGATTTTAAAACAAATTTGTAAGGCAAAGGGACAAGTCTGACCAACTTGAAATATTGTTAAGAAACAATATTTCATTCCTCAGTAGTCAGGGCAATTGGATTTAAAGTACGCTGACTGTATCACTTACAGAGGGTTAAGACTCCACCCTAATAAGGCGGGGGTTCTAGGTATAACACAAAATTTAATCTGACGGTCACTCTCCCATCTGCATCTCTGGGGAAAGTGAAGTAACAGTTCACTGAAATCAATCCGGGGTCCACTCAGTCGTAGTGTGGTAATAGCTGTTTGCCCTCTATCTATGGGCTAAATATATGTTTTAAAATTATTAGTGTTGTATAGTAATTGAAGTAACTAAGTAACTGTATGCAAACACATTTTTCTAAAGATTACAATTAAATATACAAATCAAATTTCGCCATTAAATTACGTCTAAGGAGTTAATTTATCGATAAACAAATAAATAAAACAATTTTTACTTTCTTTTTTTATTATTATTAATGATAATTTGCAGTCTTTCATTTGATAACATGCAATGAAAGATTTGACAAAACAACTGATCTACACAAAAACCTCAAGTGTAAAAAGGTATAAAAAGATTATCAATTATTTTATTGTGATTAAAGTGAATAAAATACATCAGTACAGAAAAAAAAGTTTTCTTGTAAGTAATATTTTTCAGAAAAAAGTGCCTCTTTATTGCCATTACTCCCCGGTCCACAGTGGCCCAAAATGAAAATACTTGTTTAGGTCCCATCTATGGTTCAATTCGGTTTGTTTAAATATTATTCCTATTCGATTGGATCATTTGCAGAAGAAAACATCTCTAAAGAAACAACATCCCAAAAAATGTACATAGGACTATATTCATACTTAATAATATATCAAACTTTGTATGTTATCTAATACTAAAGCCATCATTCAACAAGAACTCTTATTGTACTATAGCTTTATATGTACTATAGCTGGGGAAAGGAAGGGTTTCATGTCTTTCATAAGGGTATTAGTCCAAAAGTGAACGTAACTGGGAGTTCGTACTCGCTCACTACGATTCTGCAGTCCATCAAATTAGCCTCTATGTAACAGCTAATGTACAACAAACGTGATTCCCTAACATCTAGGCATAACATAACCCCAGATGTAAGTCTAGACGAGTTGGTATGCCATTAAAACAAACAATCATTCAATAAAACAACCACTCAATTTAGTAAATCAAACTTACTCACTTTGATATATAAACATTACCTCCTCCAAGCTTTTTCTTTTAATTTTATAGTATTTTTACATGATAGAATTTATTGTCTTTTTCTGTCAATGTTTATTTCACTCCCTTTCTATTGTTTCCGAACAATATTCAGCGAGAGTCAGACTTGTTTGTCTATCGTAATCATCATCATCATGTCGTGCCGCCAGCACGGATATCCCTGACCCTCTCTCACCACTTCTCCCTATCATTCATCGCCTCCGGCAGGTCTTCAGGGTTACATCCTGTGTCCTCACATAGTTGCTGTATGTAAGTTCGAGCTGGTCGTCCTGCTTTTGCACGGCCATATGTGGGGGTCCATAGGAGTACATCACTTATGAGCTCGTCCTTGCTTCTCCAGCAGTGTCCCGCGTGTCTGGTTCGTCTTACTTGTATAGTTTTCGTGATGGGGGGCAAGTGTCCGTATAGTTGGTGTCTCGTGGGGTGTTGTCGCCAGGACTTGTTCAATACTGCTCTCAACATTCTTGTGTAATTCCGTCTAGTTTCTTCTCCAGCCGTTTAGTTAGCGTCCATGTAGTGCATCCATATAGCAGTATCGACACAACCGCCGCCTGGAAGAAACTGCTTTCATTTTATCGGTGAGGTCTGATTTCCATATGATCGAGAGCCTATCGATAGCTGTCCATGCCTTTGTCAGTCGTGTGTCGATGTCTTTTTCGGTTGATGAGACGCTATTTCCTAGGTAGGTGAATCTGTCTACTAGTTTCAGAGAGTCTCCGTCTAGTGTGGCAAAGTACCGTATTTGAAGGCATTTTAGCTGGGCAAATAAAAAAAAACAAGTACTAATATCAAACATGACGGAATTAATGTAATGAATATTATCAACGATAACCCTTTTAATCTGCATAATAGTCTTTCAAATAATGACAATAGATATATGAAAGTTGCTCAAAAGTCTAAGCTAATCTCAACTGAATTTTAAACCTACATATGACATAAATGCCCAAGGGGAATTTTAAAAGATATCTTTAGTAAAAAAAAAGTGCACTTTATATGCTGCAAAATACGATAATTTTTTATATGCCGTCATTTTTTTCTATTTTCATGTTTACTTATATATTGTTTATCATTGAACACTTCTTATTCAAAGAACACTTTTTTTATTCTTGAGTAGAATTAAGATGCAAGTGATTTTCTTTTTGCGATAATAAGAGGAAGTGCGTGTTTCATAACGTTGAAAATGTACAGAAGCAATGAATGAAATCATTTGCTTTGATACGGTTTGGTTACTCTGTTTAATGGCATATCAACATTCGTGGGTTATTTAATGCCGAAGCCATCCTTCCAGAAGAACAGCAGAGATGCTATTTAACCCATAGCTAGGGGGATAAGGGAGTTCATACCTTTCCCAAGGGTATTTGTCAGAAAGTGATCGTAATAGCGCGACTGGAGTTCGAACACGCTTACTACGATTCCGGAATCCAACGCTTTAACCATTACGCCACGAGGAAACCCCCTTTGATACGGGATTGAGTCTAGAAGGAAAATTCTCTGAAAAATTACCTTTTACTGATTCTTCCTGGTAGAAGAGGGGTTAAAGTAAGGCAACACTTGTCGAATATTTCAGGGGCGTGAAAGAAACATTGTTACTAAAACCAGGTCCAGTCTGACCTATTTGGCAGTAACTGTTAGGGCACCAACTATAGATCAAATAGATCTGTTTAAAATTATTCTTCTCAGATATGACCGAGTGAAAAAGAAACTGTTAAGTAGCAACAGCAACAAAAAATAATATGAAGCACAATGAAGACGATTCTCTAACGTCTTGACCGGTTGACGTGCCGTTAGAATCGATCAATCAATCAATCAATCTTGAATAAACAATTAATGAACGCAATTCTTTTTTTGGTAAAACAATCGTCTTTTTGGCATTGAATATATTTATTCCAGCTAGTTTTATATTTCTTGAAGCTCCTCTAAAATTCTTCTGTTGATATATTGGGAAACGGCGCCGACATTTTTCTTTTAATGTCTTCCACTTTCTTCTAAGATTTTTTTTTTTTTTTGGAAACAAGAACGAGTCACAAAGAACGAGGTCTAGAGAATATAGAGAGAACTGCACTTGAAAAATTCTGTTTTTCAAAAACATTTCCTTCCAAAACTATCTAGACGAGCTTCGTCATATTTTTAGGCGGCAGTCTAAATGTCTAGACATCATCACTTGATTATATAGGTTGTTCAGCTATGAATATATCTTCATTTACATTTTTAAATCACACTCGATGCTTTTTTTTTATCACAACTCGCATAGCCGTCAAAAAATGTTTCTCTATGCTTTATGCTACAAGAAAAATTACTAAAATTTGGCGTGATAATTTTTTACAGGTTAAGCTGCCTGGACAGCTAGAATGTTGTTTAATTCAACAACAGATCTGGGATTTTTTTTGTACAGAATAAACGAAAATGACCCATACAAATAAAACGAACAGTCATTTTATAAGAATAAGCTATTTGTATAATTATCCAATTCCAAAGTAAACCATGAGATTGAAGATATAAACTAGTGATTAAGCCCCAAGACAACTGAAGTTAAGCATCTTGACTCCGTCTTCTCTCACTGGTCCTGGACTTACTCATGCCGACTGGTCTCTCTGCTCCGGTGTCGTCTCGTCTCTCTGCTCCGGTATCGACTGGTCTCTCGCGTCACCCTTCGCCAACTGCCAACTTCTCAGTCCCTTTGTCTCACTCTCTGACTGGCGTTCCCTTCCTACTTCCGGTCACTCCGAGATCTCAAGCCCAAAACCCTTTGTCTGGTTTTGCGCCAAAACAGACAAAGGAATCGTCTACTTGGCGGACCACCTACATAGTGTTACAATATCACATGGGATCAAATGTATCTGAATAGCATCTTTGTCGCTCGACAAAAGCCTATCGTTGACTAGTATAAATTACATAAAAATATGTATTTATAAATCCCTCAACACCAACAGTTTGCAACACATGGTCATTTTTAAGTTTGTCATAACAGGATTTTTCCTTCTCCTAGACTGGTTACCATACCAGAGTTAAAGAGCTTAGTTTACCCTATTATATTCCCATAGCTAGAGAGGAATTCATACCTTTCCAAATGATTTAGGCACTAAGTGAAATTCAAGCAGCTTCACCATGAATTTGAACTCGGGTCGCCGCATCCATTTTCTACAATTATGCCCTTATGCAAGCCCTAAGTAAACATTACTATCCTTGTATCTAATGATGGTACTTCAGGGAGAAAATATTATTGCGTCTTCAAAGTAACAGGGGAGGCAGAGATTTCAGAAGTTTTTGTTTCTGAGTGTATAATTCAGCAACTTATGTGCTTGGTTTGATGTTTGGGGTTATGCTGTAACTCGATCTCTTGTAATCTCCTTATCAAACAAACGTTAGCTGATAGTTTCTCACTTGTGTGAGTGACAGCGAGTCTCCTCAAATCTCCAAGACTACTCTCAGTAATCTTAACAATCTTAATAATGCAGTAGTCTGGATTGTCTTCACTTGTTCTCTTATTTCCAAGTCTTCCTTTCCCTTTACCAATCTTTAATGGATTTCCCCAAGTCCACAAACCAAAATTTGGATAACCGTCACCTTATTATAATTATCTTTTAAATTCTACTCTAAGTAAGTTTTTTTTTTTGTTTTTTTTTTTTACACCAGCATTAGCTGATGGTCTTTAACTAGAGTCTGAATGACAACAAGTCATCTCAGGTCTCAAGGACTCTTAGAATTCTTGCCGATCTCAGCAATACTGTACTTCTTATTGTTTCAATTCTCCCACTGATTTTCCGCTCTTGCATTCTCTTCTCCAGGCTCCTGGGGAGCATTTCATGCGCACTAATTACAATTGGTATTACCTTGACCCTCATGTTCCACAACTTTTTAGTTCTTTTGCAAAGTCCAAGTATGAAGGTATAATTTCGCTTATTTTTTATTTACATAGAATCCATAAGGTGATTAATTCTCTTTCTTTTTCAATTAAATCAACTCTAGTTCTGGTCTTCGGGGCTGGATTTCGTGATCTATTTCTGTCTTAAAATCCCAGAGAAATTCATGAGTATCATTCTCTAAAACTGCTTCAGGTTTTTGCGTATATCATGTGGTAGTTCGATAAAATTTCAGTCTCTTGCACAGTTCTCAGAGGATTATCCTTCCCTAATCACGTCTAGTTTTTTTTACTCCTTTTCAGGTATTTTGCTGCAACAACTTATGAGATTAACTGTTTTATCTTTTCTTCCATATAAGATACATTTTCTATTCAGTTGCTCATAGTCAATTTTTGCTTTCATATAATTGGTCTTTTTAACGTTGTTTTGTGCTACTATTAGAAGAGATTCATTTTCTTTTTAAAGGTTTCTTTTTCCAAACAATGTCCAGATATTCTCATGTGAGATTTCGTAAGTTTGTCGGCTGAGAATCCCATACAGTTGTTTCTCTTCCAGCCTAGGTTTCCTAGTTTTTGTCAGTAGTTTTTCCTAGGTTTAATTCGCCAATATATCAATAGTTGATTTATTTTCTTAATAGTTGATAACCTAGAATAATCCTAGCTTTGTGGGCACTTTATGAAAAATTTCCGTTGTTGTATCCTTAATTATCAACTATTCATAAGTCTTCGAGTTCCTTTTAAGAAGAAAGACATTATTCCTTCCTTACAAAGTCAATTTTTGTTAATATTGTGAGAGACTCAAGAAGAAATCTGGCAGTTTGTCACTAATCCTTTCTAGAAGAAAACAAATGACATAACCTCGTGAAATAAATTTGACTTCGATGAGCATATATGCCCTTAAAATCAATCAATTAATTGATCAAAATGAAAACTACTGCTAAATCTTGAAAACTTTTCCGAAAAAGAGAGGGTGTCGATAAATATGAATAACTGTCATGTTTGAAGCTATGCACTTACAAGACGTAACTAATCTATCAGATTGTAAATTTGGAAACTCCTCCCAACCAAGAACTAGAAAAACAAAATATTTGTCAAAAGATCCGGTAAGATGGATTTTCCTATGCTTGCGCTAACCTATGTTTTGCCAAAATGATTAATCAAAAAATATATTTGACTGCTTATTTAAAATATCAGTATGGGAAATGGTACTATTTACCAACCCCTCCGCTCGGGCAGGATATGACACAAGGTCAATTTTTAAGCGGAGTTTAACAGGTTTGAATTCAGAGTTTTCCTTCTCCTAGACTAGTTGCCTCACCAAGGCTGAAGAACCTAGTCCGTCCTACTATTTACCCATAGCTGGAGGGAGAATAAGGGGGTTCATACCTTTCCCAAGGGTATTTGCCCGAAAGTGAACGTAATAGCGCGACTGGAGTACGAACTCGCGTACTACGATTCCGCAGTTCATCGCTTTAACCATTACACCACGAGGACACCCATATCAGTATGGGAAATGAATTCTCTAAAGCTGTGGTCTCAAATCTAAGTACCTAAAGATACCAATGGCTATTGTAATTAGTCTTTTTGTGCTTTTTAATGTAATCCTCGAGTCATCTTATTGATGTGTCAATGCAGTCCTCGATGCAAACTCGTCCTCTTCCTCCTTTTCTAGTTACATGTAATCTGTCTCAGTCATCTCTTAGATGTAAGGCCTTGTGCATAGTCATCAATTTTCTGGTCCTTTTGTTCATATCTAAGACTTCCTTTCTTGTCTATTTTAAAAATGGTCCATAGTAACTTACAAGGGATTGCCAAAGTTTTTTTATCCTTTTGATGAGATTTTTGCTGCTGAGCGTTATGTCCAGAAGTTTCCTCTTTCGCTAAAGTATTATTTTCTTTCATCTCTGCTTGTTGTATATTGACCTACGACCTGGCAGGGCTGTCAAAATAGGAAATGCACCTATGTAAATAACAGGTGCATCCGGTCGAGGAATATCAGAATTATAACCCTGAGCGTGGATGGGTTGAATGAGTGCAATTGTGACGCCCACAAGAAGAAGGTGGGAGTGGAAATATTATATAAATCGGTGAGGACAGGAAATCAGTTAGTTTGGAAACCAGACCAGTTGGAGAAAAGATGCGGTAGAGAAAGCCAGCACCCGGCAGAAGGGGCCTCGTGACCCCCGATTGAGAGTTTGGAGACCAGACCAGTGGTGAGAAGATGCTGTAATGAGCACATGTCCCAGAGAGGCTGGTCCTCAGGCCCCCGGTTGAGTAGCCCAGGAGAACGTGAAAGAAACGCTGATGGCCATAAGAGTGAGGGTCAATATGTTGCAGTTCTGTTCGGTCTCCAACTCCCTCTCACACGCAACCTTTCAAATAAAGTGAGTGGTATATTTTTCTAAAAGGACTGTCTCGTCGTCTTTACTGTGTCGTCGTTGTGTTTTGAATGCATCTGCATATGAGTATACAACACGCTTTTTTGATTTCGTCCGCTTCCAGTATTCCCAAGTAATTGTAATTTTCCTTTCCTCAGAACATTCTGATTCTTTCTTGATATTTCCGTTCTATTACCTCACTTATTTGTCTTTTTTCCACTTTTCATAATCAGTATGCCATATTTTGTATGCTAGTGTTGTAATCGTTTTACTAATTGGGCATCATCCCCTTTTACTATTTTTTCTCATCATCCTTAAGAAGTGAATCTTTCCACCGAACATAAATAATATTGATGCAATATCTATATAATCATCAAATTCTTATTAGTAATTTATTTGATAAATCCCAAAATAGTCCCTTTTTTTTCACCAATTTTCTGAAATCATCCAATGCAATATTAATTTTTTACACTCTTGCTGTTTTTTTTTTCTGATTATGCAACTTCTTCTGTTAATATATTATTCTATGAGCAGAATATTCCAGTTGTTTGATACTCCTAGTTTTAGACAACTACCTTGACAGTAAATTTCTAGTTAATGGAGACATACTGAAAAAAATATCTTCCAAAATGAGAAATTCCATAAATTATTATAAAATGTCAGTTATATCACTGCTTATTCTTTTTAATAAAGTAAAAATAAAGAAAAGTTGGCAACCGTAGTGCAGGGCTCCGTTTTCAATAGCTACTACACCAATATATTTGGAAGGGCGCTACACCTTTCCATGAATTAGTTCACTTTACTCTTGATGCGTACCTTATAATGCTGACTGATAAGCAAGGAGGTATCTAGTACCATTTTTGAGTTGTTGGTAAGACTCGACCTGGGTTTGAACATCGATCTCCCTGGCCATTGGAGAACACTCTATTCACAAAGCCAACGGGTCGGTAATCTTCATTTCTTCAATCTCTACAAGAAAATATAATTTTTTACAGTTGTTTTATAATTTTGCTTCTCTTCTTCGTATGCCCTCCAACCTCAATAACACATTTCAATTTCCATATCTTGATACTGTACACTAAGTTAGTTGGTTGGTTGGTTGGGTTTTATGACATATCAATCTTTGATCTTGAATATTTCAATAATGGTTGAAAATTGCATTTGATATTTTTAATTTTATTTTCAGGTTTCAGTTTTTAATTGACGTCGAATCTTTCATATTTATTTTGCTTGCTGAAAGCATTTTGATGGCCAAGTCAGATTAGGCTGTAGAATGAATACACATTGGAGAGTTAGACCCTCCCCAACAAGTGTCCTAGATATGACACTGAACAATCTGATAGAGAGATTCCAGTAATAATGGAGCTTTGGGGAATGGAGAGTAACCCTATTTCAACATTGCTCCCAGGTCCACAGAATAGGGCCCTATCTATGGGTCAATTAGAAATAAGCTGTATGCTTATGCTAAACTGAAATGTTTGAAATGGAACTGTTTTGACAGTGAAATTGTGTACTAATGCTAAACTGAATTGCTTGAAATAGAATTGTTTTAACATTTAAACTGAATTGTTAGAAATAAATAAAAATTACATTTATCTGTGTATTTCCCCGTCGGCTGAGGCTGTAGAATACATCGTCTACTTCTCTGCAGGGAGTAAGAACCCGGGAAATGACACTAAGCAATATCATGGTGAGATTTGATGAATTGCAAGTACCCTTTTATTGCCATCAGTACAAGGTCCACTCTGGCCCGGCCAGGTAGCCTCTTAATTGGTCCTATGTACGTGTCAAATAGAAATTAACTCGGTAATTATTCTAAACGGAACTGTTTGAAATAGAAGTGTTTTTGCATGTTAAAGTGAATTCATAGAAAAAGAACTATTTTTGACATTAAACCTCTGTAGTTATGCTAAACTGAATTCTTTTAACCATTAACTCTGTGTAAACAAAAAATTATACTTATACTAAACTGAATTGATTGAAACTTTTATCAAAATGAGTTCATTCGGCGTTAAATGACCCGAAAAGGGTTAATACGCCGTAAAGCAAAACAACAAACTAACCGAAGCATTCTGATAGTGTTCCATATTTGGAAATTCTTTGGTAGTTTTCTATACTACTAGATTCTTTATAGCTTGATCATTTTCTTTTCTTCTACTAGATAGCAGGTTACTGGTTTGTCTGTAATTTTTCTTTCTTACAAAAACTTTTAATCACTTAAGGAACATTTTAAATTATTGATTTTATCTTTCTATTTAATTCTTCCGACATTTCATTGACACCGTTACAACTAATACGAAACAATATTATCTCCCTTTTCTGACACTACTTCATCAGAACGTTTACACTATTTCGTCTTTATTCTGTTTATATATTAAATAAATAGTTCCATTTAAACTTCTAATTTCAGTACATGTATGATCCGATTTACCAAACGGTGCTTTTAAACTTACATCTATTAAACATGCAATATTAAAATCTGATCCAATATAGCTCTTTCCAATCTATTTTCCTCTAGTTTACATCAAATATAAATCAATGCAATCGTTTCGTTATAAAATAAAAAAAGAGTTACGATTATTTCTATTGTATTCTAAAATGTTAACGAACTGAATTTACTGGAGCGACAATGAAACCATTTATCCAATCTACGTTTGTTAAGTTAAAGTCTCTAAATTATTATCTTTTCAAATTTGCCTGACGTTAAAAGGAACCGCATTCAATTTTTTCTTGCAGTTTATAATCTTCTTCACTTTAGAGATCTGTTCGAACAATTTGTTTAAAAAAAAAGTTATTAAAATCAGTTGTGCTTAAATCTAAAGATTCATTTTTCAAATAATTCAATTTAGATATTTTAAAATTATTCTGTACATAAATAGCAGTTACCTATATTAAATAAACATATACATGTTTTTCCTATATCATTTCAAATTGTGATATTTTCGATGTCACCTTTTTATATTTTCCGCAGACAAATGTGTTTCTGTATATTTTTTTTAGTAAAGGAATTATATTGTGAATTGAATTACCATGACCAGAAAATCCGGCGAACACTTACGCACGACATACATATTTATTAACCCCTTCTCTCGGGAAGGATATGACACAAGGTCAATTTTTAAGCGGAGTTTAACAGGTTTGAATTTAAAGTTTTCCTTCTATACTAGTTGCCTCACCAAAGCTGAAGAACCTAGTCTTCCCTACTATTCACCCATAGCTGGAGGGAGAATAATTGGATTCATACCTTTCCCAAGGGTATTAGTGCTATGTGAAATTCAATCAACCTCGTCCAGGATGGAACTCGAGTCACAGTGTTCATTTACTACGACGATAACCATTACACCACGGGCACCTCCTTACGCACGACATACGGATACACTGGACAGCTGTTTCGACCTTATTAGGTCCCATCAGCAGCGTTATACCGTGATATTCACGACTGGAGATCGAACCAGCGACCACAGATTGCAGAGCCGAAATTCTACAACTGAACCAACAGTCCATATTGTACACAAGTGATGCAAAATTTACTAGTCACGGTAATTGCGCGGCCAATTAACTTGAATGTGTCTTGTAAGTTACATCAGTACTCTTCAGAGAGAGATTTTATGTAATAAAAATGATTTTATATTTGTTAGGAAATAATTTTAGTTCATTTACTTTGTTTCTCAATGAGTTTGTGTTCGTTTATAGTATTTTCAAATTTTCTGTGTTTTAATTTTCATTTTTGTTGATACGTTTATAAATCTTATTTTTATTTACACATATTTTGTTTTAAAGATGTTATTGCTTCCTTTCATATTTCTAATCTCTTCTTTTTTAAAAACAGTTTCATTTTCCGTTCGAGTCAAGTCTAGAAAAATCTAAATAATTTCCTCTTCATTTCTGATCTTACTTCCAAATTTATAGTCATGTAGAAATTTTAATATTCATTCAACAAAAAAATGTTGCATATTGATCTTTGACCGTGTTGTCAATAAGAGATTCCCCTAAACAGGACTCACCTTAATAAATAACCGGAAGCAGTCACAAATGTCGAGGGCGTTTTGAAATGATATATGCAGGTGCCGTGTAAAGATCCGGTTTAGTTGGAGTCAATGAGGGCCTGAGTCAGTGCCAGCTTTAGTCACAGCAGCCTCCAGTTGAGTACCCTCTGCTGAATAACAGAAGTGCTAAGTGGGGTCTTGAAGATAACACAGCGTGGTATGGTCAAGAGAAGCTGTTATGAGTCAATATAGCCATTTGTTTTTGTCTCCATCCCTCTATCTCTTACACATCACAGAAGCTTCAACCCAGTTTCGAGAATAAAATGTGTGAGTCGTATTCGTATAAAGTATTATGGCCATTCTTTCTCCATGTATATTCCCTTATAATGAGTACATGAGATATTATCATTATGTTTGAGCCATTCTTCTGTTCTTTTATATTTGTCCCCGATATGTTTCTATATCTTTTATGCATTTTTCTTAAATGAATTAATATGAATAGTCCATTGAAAACTGAACGCAAAATAAAAAATAGAATGATAAACAATTACTAAAACATATAGATATGAATGAACAATGAAGCAATTATATAGCATGGAGGCATAAAATAATTCTTGACAGTTTGACATGCCGTTAAAATTAAGCAATCAAACACTAACGAACTGGATAAAAGTCAGACATTCTAAGGAAGCAGATAAGTTTTACCAATATGTTTACCAGCTGGTGTGTCAGGATTTTAATTTGTAAATAAACAATAAGATCTTTACTCCGGTAATAAAATTAAAAACTTTTCATTTTGAATACACTGTCCGCAACTTTGCAGAGGGGTAAGACCCCCGCCTAACGATTGTCCTGGATATGACACTTAACAATCTGATGGTGAGGCTCCAGTAATGGTCGAACATTGAGGAATGCAGAGTACCTCTTCATTGCCATCGCTCCCATGTTAACTCTGACTCAGAGTGGTAGCACCTGACAGATTCCTATCTATGGGTTAAATAAAACTGTTTGGCATTTAAACCGACTGCAAACAAATGATTCATGCTCAATTGAATTGTTAGAATTAGAACTGTTTGATTGTTTAACTGTGTATAAACAAATGGCTGACGTTTTATTGAATTTTTAGTGATACACAGCAATACATAAAACCATTTAACTTCATGTAAAAGAATTAGCTTAAGTTTGTTTAAAAACCTTATTAACAAAATATGTTTACAAATCATAATGTAAACAAACGAACGCTGCTGCTGCTGATACATAATACCTTATAAATCCCTAGCCGACGTGGTACGGTTGTTGGCCAAGCGGTCTTATACTAAGTTTAACGTAAAGTTAGGACGCACAAAACCCGCCCTACGTGTCTAGCCACACTAAATAGTTGTGATACAACGAAACAGTCTGTGGATGACAATATATATATATATATATATATATATATATACATGCAAGGAGGATTTAGCATTAAATAGTCTACAATGTTTGATATACCATGAAACTAAACCAAACCAAAATAGAAAAGCAAAACGGGATTCCAACCCTTTAAAATCAATAATGCTAGCACTAATCAACATATCGCATACAAAGTTAGTTCCCCTGAAAGTATTAAAGGGGATTCATCGCATGTCTTTTAACACTTAAATCTCTCTCTCTCTCTCTCTCTCTCTCTCTCTCTCTCTCAAACCAATATTTGTTTGGGTTGTTTGTTTTTCTTTTCTTTTTCACTTGCCATTTAAGGCATTTGTCGGAAACAAAAAGTTTTTTTTTTTTAAATTACACGATACAAAGATGAATTTCTTTTTAGAGAACAATAATTGTAATGAAAAACATGAAAATAAAAATATAATCGAAGTTTCTAATCAAATCATTAGTTCTATTCATGTCGAATCCCAAATCACACAGGTCGATAACCTTGATATTCTAACAATCAATGGAAACGTTGCCCTAAAGGGAACGCGTCATATTCTCTGTCAAATAATATTACGGCATCACAAAATCGCAAAGTTTCCGAAATAATGAATGAGAAAAAAATTCACTGAATCGTAAAACCTTAAGCAGGAGAAAGTGGGAAAAGGAGAAAATAAATAGTGTAATAATAATTACAAAAAAAAATAAATAAAAACAGAAAAAAGCCGAAATAATAAAAAGTTGAACTAGAAAAGAAAAAAAAACTCTGAAAAATATGAGTAAATTAAAGAAAGTACCAAGTGAAAAACATTTCAAAAACAATAAATTAAGAATAGTAAAAGGAAAAATTCGAAAAAAGAAAAATATCCATTAAATATTGTGGGAATAGTAACAAAAAGAAGGAAAAATAAGTAAAAATAAAATATGAAATTAGTGTAAGAAACTAGTTTTAAAGAAACGGAAAAAGAATATTAGAATAAAATGTTGACGAGGACTAAATTAAAGAAAAATAAATAGGAAATAGAACTACCATAAATAAAACCAAGTTGAAAAAAATGGAACGAAAACTAAAAGACTAAAAATAAAGAAAATCGAAAAGGAAAATGTGATCATAAAAAGATAAAAGTAGAAATAGAATAAACAGAAGGAAAACAATGGAAGACGCAACAAGAAATAAGAAAAAAAAGACGTAGTAGTCCAGACTAAAAGCTTGTTGAGGGTAACACCAAGCCAAAAACTTTTAGAAAATTTTTTCCAATGCGGGTATCATTGGGGAAGGAAAAAATCTAGCCAATTTAACAAAACTTCAAGTTACACTTACTGCTCTTTTAACCTAGATAAAACATAATAAATTTTAAAATATTTGAATGACGGTTTTAACTTACTAAATGTTATCTTTTATTCCAACAAAAGGTCATTTTTTGGATTTTTACCTTAGATGCTTCCATCGTTTCAAATAAGTATTGTTTTCAAATATCTGTTAAGTTTGAAATAAGTAAGTAAAGTTAGCGACCATAGTCGAGGGTGACCCGAAGGCTCCCTTTTCGATAGCTACTACACCAAGGTGTAGGGGAGGGCGCTACTCCATTCCCAGGATTGCTCCACTTTACCCTTGAACCGTACCTTATAATGCTGAGTGTTAAGCAAGGTGGTATCAAGTACCATTTTTAAATTCTTTGGTATGACTCGACCTGGGATTGAACCCAGGTCTCCCTATCATTAAACTTTTGCTGTTTTTACCCACATTCTGATTTTTGATATAAGAAAAGTGTATATTTGTTCTTTTAAAGTAAGAAAAACGTTTGTCGTAAGAAAATGTTTGCATGCTCATGTGAATGTGTGATTATTTTCGTGTGTGTGCGTGTGAATATGAGTGTGTATGGCTAACCAAACACAACAAAAATAAAGAAAACTTTTCGATAAATAAATACGTAACAATAAAAAATACTAAAATACTTGATAAAAAAGGGAGTTAATAAAAAATTTTAACAACAACCCGAAAGAAAGAAAAAATGAGAAGAAAAAAAGACATATAGGAAGAAAGGAAAAATGCCAAAGACAGAGAGAGAGTGTGTGTGAGTGTTTTAAGAGAGAGAGAGAGGGAAAAAAGCAATATTTAAAGAAGAGTGTGCGGAGGCGTGTTTAGTGCCTGAAGTCGAAATTAGCCATATCGATCACATCTGGCGTCATGGCGCGTTTAACACAACCCCAAACCAACACAGTCCTCACCCAAGTCTTTTTCGCCAACATACTTCTTGTTCCCAACACGTTTCCTCGCCTAATGTCATCATTTCCGCCGCAACCTTATCAGGCCACTTCTTCTCGCCGCCATTTTACTTTTCAAGCCGTCCATTTATTACTTCCGGCCCGCTTCGCAGACATGCTTCCGTCGCCGGAAAATGTCGAGAGGCTACGAAAGAGGCAATCATGGGCATTTCACAGGCGTCGCCTCGTTTCGTGCCTTTCAACAGAACCAACGGAACAGCAGATAAAACCACAGAAGTAACGACAATACAAAAACAGCAATAACTCTTAGGGAAGAAACGACAGGAATCAAAAAGTCGCCAAGAGAAAGAAATCCAGGAGGAAAATAACAAAGGCAAAAGTGTGTGAAAACGGTAAATAATGGAACAAGGAGTTTCTTTTTTTATTTGCTTTTGGTTCTTTTCTTTTTTTTTTTTTTTGAGGAGGGGGGCTTTTTTTCGAATATAAGTTGACGGATGATGACAGATGCTTTACGTAAAAGTTTTGTGGAATTAGAGAGAAAACTCATAAAATATATGAAAAGAAAGAACATAAGAAATAAAGAAAGAAAGCAAAAGAAAAATTTAGAAATATGCCAAAGAAATGATTGAATAAAGAGGGTACTTTAAGTTTTAAAAAAATGTACTGATAGTCTGGAGTTAAAAAGAATTGATTGATTGATTTTAAAGATATGTCAAAATGTCTAAGGTTATTTCATGCCTTTAGGTTAGAGAATTGCGTTTATTATACATCTATGTTTATATTTTTCTTCAGGAGAATTTTTGGCTCATAGTAGAATAGAATACTTTTCAGTGAGACATATATTTTAAAAGAGACATCATCCTTCAAACTCACGAGAATTGGTTCCACGAGGTTTTTTTCTTGTTTCCTCAATTGAAGATCTATTTTAATTTAGGAATGTTTAATTTAAGATTCACACTTCAGCAAATGAGTAGTTTTAGAGATATTTCAACCAAGTGAATGAGTGTATTGAAATCGAACACACTTAGGTTAACCGATTTAAACGAGATGTCAACCCTCTTGGGTCATTGTCTCTCAGAGGTTAGGAAATCACATTCATTGCGCGTTCATATATACAGTTTCTGCATAGCAGCTTCTTAAGAAAGTTTTCAATTTTACACACCGCCCTTTTAAACATATGAAATTGATTATTTTCATGCTAACACTTATTACTGCTCCAAATCGGAGGGGTTGTCCTCTTGGTGTAATGGTTAAAGCTATGGACTGCGGAATCGTAGTACGTTAGTTCGTACTCCAGTCGCGCTATTACGTTCACTTTCGGGCAAATACCCTTGGGAAAGGTATGAACCCCCTTATCCTCCCAGCTATGGGTTAAATTGTACCACTACTGTTCTTCTAGGAGAATGGCTTTGGCATTAAATAAACTTTGTCGGTTATCTCATGCCAAAGCTATTCTCCTTGAAGAACAGTAGTGGTACTATTTAACCCATAGCTGGGAGGATAAGGGGGTTCATACCTTTCCCAAGGGTATTTGCCCGAAAGTGAACGTAATAGCGCGACTGGAGTACGAACTAACGTACTACGATTCCGCAGTCCATCGCTTTAACCATTACACCCAGAGGACAACCCCCCTTTTTTAATATACATGCATAAGCAGGATTTGGTATTAAATAACCTACAATGGCTGATATGCAACCAAACTAAAACTAATTTTTTTCAATCAAATGATTAATATGAAATAGAATTTTTTGTGTTACATAGCAATATCTGAAACCATTTAAATAAGTGCAATGAAAATGATCAATATTAAATACAAATGTTAATCTTAGATAGCAATATTTGAAACAATTTAACTGCAAGCAGACAAATGATTAAAGTTAAATAGAAATACTAGTGTTAATATTGCACACACCATTTACTCTGTGCAAACAAATGAGGTTTAACTAGTTTAAAAATTAAGATACCAACAAATTATTCAGTTACAAATCATATATATATATATATATATGAACAGAAATTAGCATCACATAAACCCACAAGGGATGATATGCCATTAAAGCTGACCAAACCAAAAATATTCAGCTATGGGATGAGGCTTCATGAATTACTTTATGCCAAAAAGATACTTATAGGAGAATATTAGTGGTGCTGTAGAGGATACAGTTTCCTTACCTTTTCCGATGGTATTAGTCCACAAATTAAGAAAATAGCGCGGTTGGATTCCGAACCCACATACTACGATGCCGTTTTCCAGCACGTTAGCCACTAGGTTTCAGGACTCGCCCTCAAATAAAAACAAATGTATGAAAAATCTATAAGTCCACACGTGACACATAGTGAGGATCAAACTCACAACATATTCCTTTGCAAGACTACTTTGCTATCTATTTGAGCACAACGATGTGTTTACCGAACGTCCGTACATGATATGTGCAAATTATTGAAAAATTCTTGTTTCTGTGTAAATATGATCAGATTGTATATCAATATATATCCAGTACCAAAGTTTTCCCTGTTCAAAATTGATCGGGGATATTATATAAGTCTATAATTATGGAAGTAGTGTCAGTTTCTGTCTAAAAATCGAAACTTAGTACACAGACAATTATGAACTTATCTTGCGACCTCTGAAAGCGACAGCCGATCCTCTACCACTTTGGCTTGATCTGACGTTCCAGCTCTTTTTGAGGCATATATGTGTTAGAAGCGTGCATCATTATATCAATGTCTTATTAGTAACCTATACTCTCTCTCTCTCTCTCTCTCTCTCTCTCTCTCTCGCCTTCCCAAATGAGTTGTGGATATAAATAAATATTTCCTGTTTAATTACTTGTTTGTTCACGAAGGGCTTGAAATGAGTTCGTTAATTGCATTCCGTGGCCACCATCAGGTCAAGCAGTGAATTCGCTTTAATTAAGATATTGATACAATGCATATATGACCAGATGCACTTTCACTATGGCAGATGCAAAAGAAATTCACACCGATGCCTACAATTGTTGCATAAGAACAAAAGTAAAAACAAGTGTAATCACGAGTGTGTGTGTGTGTGTGTGTATGTGAGAGAGATAGAGAGAGACAGAGACAAAGACAGAGTATTTCTGTGTGTACATCTGAATGTATGATTTCTGGGGCATATTTCTGAGTGTGTCCACAAATTTCTGAGCCTAAGTGCATACCTGTGCATGTGCTTGCCCGTATGTGCAAAATTACGAAGTATTTTTCTTCCTAGGTCGGTTAATAGCTGTTTCTTTACAAAAACGATAACTATAAGTACACATGTGTACGCACACACATATACAAGCATTCATACACGCACACAAGGGAACACACACAAAACAACTCTCTCACTCTCTTCTTATCTCTCTCTCTCTCTATATATATATATATATATATATATGTGTGTGTGTGTGTGTGTATTCGGCAACTTTGCGTTGGAGAGCTTGGTAGCAAACAACCACATTTCGTTAGACGCTCCATATTCCAACTTGGAGTCACATCAAAATTAACTTTGGAGATATACGAGGATAATTAAATAAGTTTCCAGATTTTTTTAGTATGGGCATTTTTATTGATAGTACACACATGAAACTCTAGTCCCCTTCGAAGTAATCTCCTCTGGCTGCAATGCACTTGTTGTACCGTTCCAACAACTTCTGGAAGGCCCCATGGAAGTCCTCTTGTGTGAGCATGTCAATGACCTTGGTCACAGCCTCTTTCATCTCCTCAATTGTCTCTTAACCAAAAATCACAGAGAGCAACGTCTAGACTAAAGGGAGGGTAACGAACTGTCTTGATACCCATCTAGGTCAAATAGTCTGTGACAAGGATGGAGTTGTTGACTGGTGCATTGTCCTGGTGGAAATGCCACTGACCCAATTTGAATAGTGCTGACCTCTTCCGACGCAATCTTTTCCTGAACTCCCTTAAAACCTCAACATAGTAACCCTAACCCTAACCCTTTGGCCAATCAACTCTGGTGTATTGACTTCCTTACTCCTCCCACACCTCTCATCATCCCTCACAGACTCCCTGCCATCCTTGAATCTCTTATGCCACTTACAAACCGATGTTCGATTCATGCAAGATGGTCGAAAAGCAGTCTGCAGCATTCCATAGGTTATTTTTTCCAAGTTTAAAACAGAATTTTATTGCATGTCGTTCTTCTAAAGTGTCCTCACGTTCAGATTGCAGTTTTTAAATTCAGCAGCTGTGACACTCAGGCTTTAGTCATCTCATAAGATGTATAGTAATAACATAGTGAGTTTGCAAGAGTCTACGATAATTTTAAATGCCTGTACGAAAAAGTCTGTAAACTTATTGAAGGCACCACGTACATCTCTCCAAAACTGAAGAATTAGAATTACTCTACACACACACACACACACACACACACACACACACATATATATATATATATATATATATATATATATATATGTGTGTGTGTGTGTATGTGTGTGTGTGTGTGTGTGTAGGGAATAAGTTAGCTTACCATAGTCAAGGGCTCCTTTTCAATAGCAACGATAGTGATTGCTTCACTTACCCTTGATACGTTGCTTGCCTTTGCTGTGACTTGACCTGTGATTAATCTCCTTTCTCGTGGACCATTCATGAACTCTCAATCAACGAGGTCAATTGGCCCCTTATATATATATTTTTTTTTTTCATCATACAACGTGTGAAAGCACGTGCGATACCCTAGCCTCATCAGCCGCCAACCAGGGTGATAACAAAGTTTCGGTGGCTCAAGGCGGTACTGCCACTCCTGGCGCTACCGAGCAGCGGTAATTGGCCAATTGGCCCCTTATATATATATATATATATATATATATATATATATATATATATTAAAAAGGCTTATATAGGCAGCATCTATTCATTTAAATAGGTTCGATTAAATAAAATCGAATCCTTATTGTTTTGGAATTGTTGTTTTTTTCTTTCAAGAGTCTTTGTTTTTTGGGGGTTTTTTTTATGTTGCAATCTTGAAATTTGTTGAACGTTTCTCCAAAGGATCTATTTGTGTTATACTGAGGAACAGAAATATTTTAAAATAAACTGCTACTACTGCTTAGCATCACGTTGTAATAAATAACAAACCTCACTTTAGTAACAAAAATAAAATGAAATGATCTAGTTGAAATGACAAACAACCTAAATTTACAAAAGATATAAATATTACATGTATAATAGTTCTGACAATAACGGAAAGTACCCTGTATAACACAAAAAATGCTTTGGAGAAATTATCAACAAATTTCAAGAATCATAAAATCTCTTGAATCTTGAAAGAAGTAAGGAAATACAACAAGCATTACATTCTATTTAATCAAACCTGTTATATATATATATATATATATATATATATATATATATATATATATATATATATATATGTATATATATATATATGCTTTTCAAACTACACAAGTATTCAAAGCTCTTTCCTTAATTTTCGATCTGTGTTTAAGCTAACATTTTTCTTTAGTTTAATTATGAAGTATATATATATATATATATATATATATATATATATATATATATATATATATATCACGTTCTTTTCTTCCGTTGATGCATTTCCTCAGTTTGAGGGTAGTTGTATAATAACACAGATCCAAGGAACTGCAATGCAACTGATGGTCATTTCAAATGTGAAAGTTTAAGTTATACTCAATAGTGCCATAATTTGTTGCCCTTCAATTTTTTCATTTTATATATATATATATATATATATATATATATATATATATATATATATATGTGTATATAATTCAACCACTGATCAAATGGCCTCCGATCACAAATTGATTGTGAAAAAAACCTGAATAGGTTGACATAGAAATGTTTTTGACAATTAAACTGCGTACTTGTGCTACACTAACTTGCCCGAAATAAAACTGTTTTGCACCCATCTTCATTTCCGGCTGAGTTTAGAACAGGTGGAGCATTTTTTTATATGTGTGTGTTTGTGTTATTTAAAATTTCAAAACGTTCTATATCGTATTCATTATTAAGATTTTATAATTATTTTTTCCAGGCAATTTTTGAAAAATTCCATTTATCTTTGTCACCTCTTTAAGCTTGCGATTTCTTAACTATTTACTATTTTCAATCCGGATACGAGGAAAAATATTTTTACCTTCAGACAAAGTGATAAAGAGGTTTTCTATTTTTATATCTTTTATTCGAAAAGATCAGATTGTGGTCACAGTAGCAGTTCTTCCATTTCCTTTCTGTTGAATCTAGGTAGTCTTTCGTTCGGACATAAATAGACATACAATGATAATGCTTGCTCCATCTTCAGAGATGATTGTTGGCTGTAATCCACCAGCCCCGCCTGGATTTGACGCCTTCTCTTCGAGCGTGTCTTCTCCGAAGTTTTTTTTAAACCAACAGCAATTTTAAAACCCCGATGGATAATGACGGACAAACGGAATGATGACTAGTTATTTATTCGGTTTTTGAAAAAGGTTGCGCACTTGTATAGTTTCTTTAAAGCCAGACGAAGAACTGCAGACTTTACTACAAATCATGTAAAAGTTGCATAGACTCATAGGTGAGTTTTGTTCAAATCTCCCGTGAGACTTCATATGGTTGACTTGCAGCCTTATAAAGAACCATGCACACATATATTAATTGTGTGTTATGCATTGTCGTCAGAATTTCGAGTCCTGTATTTAGGCTCAACACAATCTTTCATCACAAATTCCCAAGTTGTGCTTTGAATTTTAATAAATAAGTTTAGTGATTATCTCTTGTAACATTCCAATTCAAATACATAAATAACCTTTTTTTATTCATGTTACAGTACTTCTCATTCTTTGTTTTGAGATGTTTAATCTGCCATAAAATAACCAAAGAATTCCAAAACATCCAAACCGCAAATAACTTTCCTGAAGTGTATATATCAAATATAACCTATTTCCCCATTAAATGACTTACCAGTGAAACTAATCGACCTATACAGATGTAGTAGTATCTCATCTACTGAGGGCAATGTAAACATACACACAAGTAAAGTATTAACTACTATTTAAGAGTTATCAATCATAAGAAAATCAAATGACCCTGCTAAAATAAAACGGGAATTCTTCCAAACTATAGTCGTCAAAGTACTTCTGTGTCGTTGCATCACTTGGACTCTAACAAAAGTCTTGGAGGAAAAGTTAAATAGGGACTACACAATGATATTGTATGCTTTTTTCAGTAGATCTTGGCAGTAACCAAATAAGATGAGCAAGACATGAGGAACACCGCAAGAAATGCAATGATAAGAGACGTTTTTTAATGGAATCCTATACTTCAATACACCCGGGTTCGCCGACAAGTAAAAATGTAGATTCATCAAGTCTGGGTGAATATAGAGTACTATATAGAGGATTTTCCAAGTGCAATAGCTTATAAGGATGGATGGTGAGTACATTAGTTTGGGCTATATATAATCCTTATATGAAATTATCTCGTTCCCAATAGGGTGAGGCATGTTGGTGAAGAAACAATTATTTATGTATTTTGCGTTCAGTACAAACCTCTGACATTTGAGTAAAAATTTTGAAAAATAAGATGTCTTATGAGTAAGTAATTGCGGTATACATTGAGGTTTTCTCTGTGTATTTGTAGGTGCTCCCAACACCTATCCGCTAATTTTTTGTTAAAAGCAGACCCCAAGGATTTATTTCTATTTCTTTCATGTTCATCATGTGGTTATGGTTTACACAGTCTTCCACTTGATAGAATCAGTTGTGTAGTAGGTTCGATCATCAATAGGTATAACATAGCTTTATTTTTGTGCTCGACATCATTATCAAAGCATGGCAATGGCATGGATTCCTTTGACTATTTCTTTCTCTCACTCACCATCCATCCTTATAAGCTATTGCTCTTGGAAAATCCTCTATATAGTACTCTATATTCACCCAGAACTGATGAATCTACATTCTTACTTGTCGAGCTATTACGTTCACTTTCAGAAACTTGGGAAAACTATGAAAACTATGAAACCCATTATCCTCTCAGCTTTGTGTTAAATAGTATCACCACAGTTCTTCTAGGAGAATAGCTTTGTCATTAAATAACCAGCAAAGGATGATATGCCATTAAACAAAGAAACAAAACAAAACTTAATATGCTTCACGCCGTTACAGAGAAATATCTACCAGAATGTGTTTTTTTTTAATTTTATTTTTCCAATGATTTTGTTTCTCTTAAAATAAACCAATTTTCGTCGCAAGTATTGCAGTTTTGGGGAATAAGTCCGTATAGTGTGTAATTTTTTTGTCTTTTAGGACATCATGTGAACTCTATCAGTTCTTATTTTTGTCACTCCAAAAAGATGACCGAATGTTAAAATAAGGTTAAATCTTTCTGCTATAATTTCTAAAGAGTTAGTGAATATCATACACGAGAAATTTCTTTCCCAGAATCAGGTCATCCAAAGTTAGGGTCACGTGTTATACATAAGCTGGTGTTATACAGAAATAATTACTGTAATAATGATTTAAAAGGATTGCAATCTTTCTCTCTCCATTTCAACATGTTTTGTCCACTAATACGTTTTTTTTTATATCATCGATATAAACTAGAAAGCATTTATCGGTGTAAAGTAAGGAATTATCAGACAAGATATAGGCATATTTATTCAACGCCTCCTCAGGAGTAACATATGATACAAGATCTTTAAAAACGAAGTTTAATAGGCTTGAATTCACAGTTATCTCTTTCCTAGTGCAGTATCCATAAGTACGCAGTTTAATTGTCAAAAACATTTCTATGTCAACCTATTCAGTTTAGTCAAACAGTTCTAATTCAGTTTAGCATATGTACACAGTTTAGATGTCAAAACCGTTTTATTTCAAGCAAGTTAGTGTAGCATAAGTACGCTTTTTAAACGCCAAAAACAGTAAAATCAAGAATTCCTTGTTTAGTTCAGTATAGCATAAGTACGCATTTTTGTTGTCAAAAACATTTCAATTTCAAGCAATTCAGTTTAACCAAACAGTTCTAAATCAAGTAATTCCATTTGGTATAAGTACACAGTTTAGTTCTGTTTAACTCATTGAGAAGACCCTTATCAGGTGATACGACTACGGGCCTGTGTGTCCCTGGGGGCGATGGCATTGAAGGAGTACTCCGTATTCCCCAAAGCCACAGTATCACTGGAACCTCACCATCAGATTGTTTAGAACACTCTTTTAGAGGTGGAGGGTCTTACCCCTCTGCAGAGAAGTAGTCGGTGTATTCTACAGGCCCATCCAACACAGACTAATTAAATTAGACATCAGCCATTTGTTTTCACACAGTTGAATCCTTAAAGCGTTGTAATTCTGCCAATTTGATATTACATAAAGCATTTGTTTGCACACAGTTTAAACGGTCAAGAATTTCTATTTGAAATGTTGTCAGAGTGGACCTGGGAGCAATTACCATGAAGGGGTAGTCCACATTTCTCAGAAATCCGGGAATGAAGCCTCACCGTCTGATGGGTAAGTGTCATATCCAAGACACTCGTTGACGGGGCGGTTTTACTCCTCAGCAGAGATTCAGTCTGTGTATTCTACAGCTCCAGTCGACTGGGCTATATGTTTAGTTTAGAAGAAAATTAGCGTTTTACTAAAATTTTTGGAGTGTACTTATTCACAGCGATTGAATAGAACTCAGGAATGCCGGCGAGCCTAACAGCTGGAAGACATTCTTCGAAGTAAAAAATCTGACAGTGCAAGTGAAAATCTAACCGGGATTTTCAGTTGTGTAGTTGCTCGTGTTTAAGATTGTGACATCGTAGAAAGTGAGTTTCAACTTCTGTCGAATTATTAAGTTCATTCTCAGCATTGAAGAAAAGTTTAACCCCTCTCCTTATACCTCCAACTATAGGTTAGAGTGTGCCACCAATGTTTTACTACAATTATGGCTTTGGCATAAAATAACTTACGATGGTATATATGCCATTAAACGAAGAAACAAAAATTGAAAGGTGCCCGTGGTGTAATGGTTATCGCCCGTAGGAAATGGACACGACGACACGAGTTCAAATCCTGGACGAGACTGATTGCATTTTACATAGCACTAATACCCTTGGGAAAGGTATGAATCCAATAATTTTCCCTCCAGCTATGGGTAAATAGTAGCGCAGAATAGTTTCTTCAGCCTTGGTGAGACAACTAGTCTAGGAGAAGGAAAACTCTGAATTCAAACCTGTTAAACTCCGCTTAAAAAATTGACCTTGTGTCATATCCTGCCCGAGCGGAGGGGTTGGTAAATATGAGAAACAAAAATTGAAATTTTTTCCTCATGATTCAGGATGTTTTAAGAAATAATTTTGTTATTTCGAAATCAATAAACTTGACCAATCCTCGTTCAAATTACTATAGTACGCGTAGAAGCATCTCAAAGCCCCTTATTTAATGTTTCAAGTATTTTTCTTGTCTAATCGGCTAGGGTTTCAGAATACACTGATTGCACCTCTGCAGAGGGGTAAGACTCCCCCCCAACGAGTGTTCAAGATATGATACTAAACAATCTGATGATGATGTTCCAGTAAATCTGGAGCTTTGGGGAATGCAGAGTACCCCTTCATTGCCATAGCCCCCAGGTAGAACCTGGTAGCACCTGATGGAGCAGTAGCACCTGATAGGGTCCTATCTATGAGTTAAATAGAACTAAACTGTGTACTTATGATAAACTGATTTGCTTGATTTAGAACTGTTTTGACATTTAAACTGCGTACTTATGCTAAACTGAATTGTTTAAAATGGAACTGTTTTCATATGCTAACCTTGATTGTTTAAATTCAACTGTTTTTGAAATTAAAACTGTACTTACGCTAAACTGAATGGTTTGAAATAGAACTGTTTTGACATTTAAGTGTGTTTAAATAAAAACTCTACTCATACAAAAGTAAATTGTGTTAATTAGAACTATTTGACTACACTGAATAGCTTGAAATAGAAATGTTTTTGACTATTATACCGTGTACTTATGCTAAACTGAATTGTTTGAAAGAAAACTGTATATTTGTAAAAAAAAAATATTTGGTATTAAATAACCCGCAAAGATTAATATGACATAAAATCCAAATAAACAATCAAACATTTTTTTTTCTTTTTATGTACAAAAATGCCATTCATTTAAAGAGAAAGAACGTTTAAATATTAAACAGAATTATTTGCTGTTTCTTCAAATGCTGTCAAAATTTGAGATGATCTAAAGGAGAATTAAGCAAGTTATCAGATTACGAATTGATATCATTTTTTCTAAAAAACTCTTTACATCATAAATGATATAATTTTTTTTTTCGAAATGTTCTTTAAATAAAAAGAAAGTCGGATGTAGAAGAAGAAGAAATGTAACATCGATGCTGTTTACTTCTGCTTGCGGCTTTCAGATTTTTGGTCGCTGTTCTTCTGTTGAAGAGTCTCTTGTGAGGCACTTTTTTTTCACCAGATGTCAATGCTAAGAGCTTTTTCTTCAGCGATAACTTAATGTACGAACGGCGGATCCCTTGGTAGTTTCGAAATTATTTTAAGTTCAGAAAAGATGCTTGTAGAGCGATCTCATCGTTGTTAAGGGAGATCAAACTGTGTGAAATTTATTACTGCGATCAGAAAACGTTTCCAGGGGAAAAAGATTTAGAGCTGCTTCGTAAACAAATGATTTTGGTGTTTACTGCTGTGTAATATATATTGCATTGTGAATTAGATACACAAGGAAGAATATAAAGTTAAATCATAAAATGTAATGACACCTACCCATTAGTATGTAGAGCCTTCCTTTGCATGAATATCGGAGGCTACGTGTAATGGTACAGATTCTACGATGTGCTGGGTTCTAATTAAAAATCCATACACCTTCCTGGGCTATGAAAAATTTGTTTTGTGTCTACAGGGTATGATTTGATGAATTTGGTAAGATCTTCAAAAATTTCAGATACATGTTTCATGTAGATTTAAAATCGAAAATGAAAGTGTCGGCAGAGTGTCTGAAAGGCAGTTCAGTTTAACTGCCTTCGTTCACGTGCCATCAGGGCATGATGATGGAAGGCTGCATTTTCTTAACTAAATAAGATATTAACTACAGGAAATCTGCAGGAATGTATAAAATATTTGTTGGTACACTTTTCAAAACAGTCTTAGAGAAAGGTAGAGAATATACAGCAACAAAGTTGCATGCGGAAATTGTGTGTTTTTTTTTTCTTAGGAAAAGTTCATTACGATTAGATATGAATTTTATTTTGAAATTTCTATTACGATAAAAAAACATAACGAGCTTACATGGATTTAAGTATAAAAATCCTTATTATTAATTAATTCTAGTTACCTTCTTTTTCTTCTAACCTGATTGAATAAAAGTTGTTACGACAAAATATTTCCCCGGATGAAACGTAAAACACCTAATGCTACCACAGCCCCCCCCCAAGAAAGGGAAAAAATGAAATGAATACCCCCCCCCAGTAGACCGCCTCCAAAACTACCTTAAATTCAGTAGTAAATAAAAGTCAAAACGAAGAAGAAACATTTGAACTCAGGAGCCAACTGAAAGAAATATATCAGTATTGGTCAGTATGTCTTTAAGTCCTATCAATTTAAAATGCTGAATTTTACAAAATGTTATGCTGTATTTTTTTTGTGAAATAATGCTTAAACTATGTGTTTTAAATGTAAAGACACGCTTACTCTACTATAAAGCCAAATTGATGTTAGTCTTTCCAAATGTCAGCGAACAAGGCAGAATGTTTTTTGAATCTCTTCTATAATATAATTTAAAAATTCGTAAAGAAAGCCCTAACAGTAGTTTAGAAGAAAAAGAAAAAGCCTAAAACGCCTAATGCTACCACAGGCCCCACCCCAAGAGAAAGGGGGAAAAAAATTTTTTTTAAGCCCTATAATTCCTGAAGCCTGCTAGGTTCCCAACTGTAGTATAAAAAAAAAATAGATAAATAAATAAAAAGCCTAGGAAAAGTCCCAATACAGCAAAAAAAAAGCAAAAGTCAGTACCAGTGAAAGTCAGACGAAAGTACCTTAATCTTGGACTTTAACTAAGTTAAAACTTAAGAAAACTTAAACCAAAATTACCCCCCCCCTTTTTTTTTCTTTTTTTTTTGCGTACACATGGGAAGCAGCATGATGTACGTAAAGGTATTTGAATAAACCCATGGACGACCAAACTCAATACCTAAACGGGTCCTGGACGTGAGTTTGACGACTTTACGCTCAGGATCGTTAGTTCGATCGGGGAACTACTGCTGCTCCTCTATAAGAGTGGCTTCTATAGAAGAGAATAAAACAGCCATCGACAGATAACCATGACCCACAGTCAAACCACATACACAAACCGCATCTCTCTTCGCGCGGGTAAAAAAGGGGCGCGTCCTGCTGAGGTTGGAGCCCTGGCCTCGGTGTTCGAAAAATCAGCTACAGAGCTCAAACAATCAAAACTACTAAAATGCAAGCAAACACTACAAATAGCCACATTTAACGTAAGAACCTTAAATAGAATAGGACAACTCCCAGAGCTAATCGCATCGGCCGAAGAACATAAGATAGACATAATATGCATACAAGAACACAGATACACGCACACCGAAGATATCAAATATCACGAAACTGGCAATGGCTGGTCGCTCGCCACTGTATCCGCATGGAAAAACTCTATCAACGCCGCAGTAGGAGGGGTAGGATTACTTATAGGACCTAGAGCATTAAAAACGCTTAATAGCGTTGAGAAAATACAACCTAAAATGATGGCTGCTACATTTAACGGAAACCCCAGAGCAACAATCATCTCATGCTACAGCCCCACCAATGTTAGTGAAGAAACTGAACTAGTCACCTTCTACGATGAGTTATCCTCATTAGTGCGTAGCATCCCGAAACACAACATGTTAGTCATTGGCGGAGACATGAATGCCCAAATCGGGAAAAACGGAAACAACAAATACAGCCTCCACAACACGTCAAATAGGAATGGGCAACATCTAACAGATTTTATAATAGAAAATAGATTAGCATGCCTCAATACAAACTACCAAAAAAGAGAGGGCAAACTATGGACATACACGTACGCAAACAATACTAAAGCTCAGATAGACTACGTCCTTATAAACAAGAAATGGAAAAATAGTGCATTGAATTGCGAGGCATACTCCTCTTTTGAGGGTGTGTCCATCGACCACCGAATAGTCACGGCGAAAATACGGTTAAGCCTACGAAAAAACGCCAAACGAACAGCGACCACCAAACACTATGACTGGGCCCTATTAAACAACAAAGTAATAAGAGATAAATACGTATTAGAATTAAGAAACAGATTCGAAACACTACAAGAAAACACGGAAAAAAGTACACCAAACGACGAATATGAAAATTTCGTCAATGCACACCTCGAGGCAGCAGCAAAATACATTCCAACAAAAATTAAAACTAAATATAGAGTCCTATGGGAAACTTTAGCGGTGAGAGAAAAACGTGCACTAGTGAAAACAGCCTCCAAAAACTATCGAAAAAACCCAACAAACACAAATGCCTTAAAACTAAAAACGGCACAATATCAATTAGCAGGCATATATATAAAGGAACAGACAGAATACATTCAAAATCAGATAGATAAGATTAGAGACTCGGTGGAAGATAGACAATCTAGAATAGCCTGGCAAACAATAAACGATATGAGAAGTTGAAAGAACACAGCCAAAGCAAAACTGAAAGCAGCAAACCAGCAAGAAAGAATAAAACTGTGGAAATAGCACTTCGAAAACTTACTTGGAAACCCACCAAAAATAACACATGAACAGAATAATTAGCAAACATTTAGACATTAAACTAGGACCGTTCACACAAGATGAACTCGACTCGGTTCTCAGAAAAATTAAAAATAGGAAAGCTGCAGGGCTGGACGAAATTCCCCCGGAAGTATGGAAGACCAGACAATTCGACGACGTACTGCTCCGCCACTGCAACGCAGTATACAATCAAAATCCGATAGATAGATGGATGAAGGGATGCATACTCCCCTTCCCTAAAAAGGGGGACCTCGGATTAGCCAAAAACTACCGAGGCATAACACTTACATCCATAGCTGCCAAAATCTACAATGCCCTACTATGAAACCGAATAGAACCCAAAATCGACAACATACTTAGAAAAAGCTAAAATGGCTTCCGAAGAAATAGATCCACGACCTCACAAATATTAACCATCCGCAGAATCCTTGAAGGTGTACGGGCAAAGAACCTACAAGTGACATTAATATTTGTCGACTTTACCAAGGCTTTCGATTCCATTCACAGAGGAAAGATGGAACAAATCCTACTAGCGTACGGCATACCTAAAGAAACCGTAGCGGCAATAACGATTCTCTATAGAAACACTAAAGTAAAAGTTCGATCACCGGATGGAGACACAGAATACTTCGACATTGTAGCAGGAGTACTACAAGGGGACACGCTGGCCCCGTACCTCTTTATCATTTGTCTAGACTACGTACTTAGAACATCGATTGACAAAATCAAAGAGAATGGCTTCTAACTGACGAAGAAAAGAAGCAGAAGGTACCCCGCAAAAACAATTACCGACGCCGACTACGCCGATGACATAGCGATACTGGCAAATACATCTGACCAAGCCGAAACACTTCTGCATAGTTTGGAACGAGCAGCAGCAAGCATAGGCCTCTATGTTAATGCACACAAAACGGAATATATGTGCTATAACCAAACGGTGGACATCACCCCTCTAGAAGGAACCCATCTTAAACTAGTAGACAAATTCACGTACCTAGGAAGCAGCGTCGAATCAACCGAAAAGGACATCGAAACGAGGTTAACGAAAGCATGGACAGCTATCAATAGGCTATCGATTATATGGAAATCAGACCTAACCGATAAAATGAAACGCAGTTTCTTCCAGGCAGCAGTCACATCGATACTGCTATATGGATGCACTACATGGACGCTAACAAAACGGCTGGAGAAGAAGCTAGATGGCAATTACACAAGAATGCTGCGTGCAATCCTGAACAAGTCCTGGCAGCAACACCCCACAAGACACCAACTGTACGGCCACCTGCCCCCTATCACGAAAACTATTCAAGTTAGACGAACCAGACATGCAGGACACTGCTGGAGAAGCGGAGATGAACTCAAAAGAGATGTACTCTTATGGATCCCCACACATGACTGCGCAAAAGCAGGACGACCAGCACGAACGTACATTCAGCAGCTATGGGAGGATACGGGATGTTGTCCTGAAGACCTACCTGGGGCGATGAACGATAGGGAGGAGTGGCGAGAGAGGGTCAGGGATATCCGTGCTACCAGCGCGATATGATGATGATGATACTTAAATAGGTGGAGAAGTGTTAAATTATTATAATTCTCTTAATTTATTTTTTTACATATTCATCTGTTTATTTATTGAGTTGGTTTCTACTTTTAAAGGTACATCAATTTTTGTGGGTTAATTAATGCCGAATCCCTCTCTGAAGAATAACAATGGTGGTACCCGGTAACCCATAATTAAGGAGAAAAAAAGGGTTCGCAATTTTCCCAAGGGTATTAGTCAGAAAGGAAATGTAATAGCCCGACTGGAGTTTAAATTTCCTTGCTACGATGTTACAGCCCAGACCGCGGGGGAATTCCTCCAGGTATAATAGAAATATGATATTGATACCATATGATATGAAAATAATATATGAATATGATATACTAATATATTTGCGATTTGATATGACTACGAGATTAGTATAATAGTAATATCATATGATATAGTTTACGATATGATGTCATATAACATTATTACTATATAGAAACATGATATTATGTTCAGATGCAATACTGATATATACGAGGTGCTTACAATAGGTTTCCCGACCTTTTTCGTATTGGCACTTCTATCGATAGTACACACATGAAACTCTAGTCCCCTTCGAAGTAATCATCTCCGGCTGCAATGCACTTGTTGTACCGTTCTAACAACTTTTGGAAGCCCCCAATGGAAGTTCTCTTGCGTGAACATGTCAATGACCTTCGTCACAGCCTCTTTCATCAACTCAATTGTCTCATAACGACAGCCTCTAAGTTTTTCCTTGAGCTTCGGGAATAACCAAAAATCCCAGCGAGCAAGGTCTGAACTATAGGGAGGCTGAGGAACTGTCCTGATGCCCATCTTGGTCAAATAGTCTGTGATAAGAATGGAGTTGTGGACTGGTGCATTGTCCGAGTGGAAATGCCACTGGCCCAATTTGAAGAGTGCTTGACTCTTCCGACGGAATATTTTACTGAACTCCCTTAAAACCTTAACAAAGTATTCCTTGTTTACTGTCTGTCCAGTGGGAACCCAGTGCATGTAGATCATGCAAGTGCTGTCAAAAAAGGGATCATCAAAGGTTTGTGGGTGGATTTGCTCTGTCTGGCCTTCGTGGGTCTGGGAGAGCCAGCATGCTTCCACTGGGAACTCTGTCTCTTGGTTTCTGAGTCATAGCAGTAGATCCAGCTTTCATCGCAGGTCACCAGAGCATCAAGAACTGCGGGATCTGAATTGATCTGCTCGACCATCTCCCTGCTGTCAAGACAACGTCTTTCTTTCTGATCTTCTATGAGCACCCTTGGGACAAACTTTGCGCATCTTCAGTTCCTCGCGAATAATTGTGTGTACAGTCCCCACACTAACATCAAACTGTGCACTTATTGTCTCTATAGACACACGACGTTCCTTATCTATGAAATTCTTTATTTGGCCAATCAACTTTGCTGTTCTAACTTCCTTAATCCTCTCACACCTCTCATCTTCCCTCACAGACTCTCTGCCTTCCTTCAATTTTTTATGCCACTCAAAAACTGATGCTCGATTCATGCAAGATAATTCAAACGTGGACTGAAGGAATCCATACGTTTCTGTGGCATTCTTTCCAAGTTTAAAAAAGAAATGTGTTGCCTATCGTTCTTCTAAATGTCCTAACGTCCAGATTGCATTTTTGAAATTCACCAGCTGTGACAATTAGGCTTTAGTAGGGTGTATTCCAATTGCTGCTGTAGCTGTTAATTTGAACGTGAAATCATAAAATTTGGTCAGTCATCTCATAAGACGTATAACAATAACATACTGAATTTTAAAAAATCTGGAAACTTATTGAAGGTACCTCGTAGTATATTTATGAGAGGATATGAATATGATATGAATAGGATGGGATATGAATTTGATAAGGCTATGATACTATATAAATATGATATACTTATATATAAAACTTTTAAGATATGATGTTATATTAATATTATATGAATATATCGCATTATTATGATGTAGCGTAGTGGTTAATGTGCTGGACTACGACATCACTATAAGCAAGTTCAAAATCCAGTCACGCTATTCCGTTGTACTGATACCGTTGTGAAAGGCATGATCTCACAAATCATCCAACCTATGGGCCAAATAATACCACTATCGTTCTTCTACAAGGATGGCTTTGACATTAAACAACCCCCAAATGTTGATATGCCATTAAAAAGAAAGCGCACCAAACCAATATGATGAGAATATAGGCAAGAAATATAAAGCGATAATACACAATATATTCATGCTATGATATGAATATTATATATGAATATTCGATGATATATAAAATCTGAACCCCGATCTCCCGGATAATTGGTAAACACTCTTCCCAATCGACCAAGGGGCCCAGTATATATATATATATATATATATATATATATTTAATAGCGTGGTGCTTATCTCTGACGACTGGTTGGTCTCCCACTAACCCACCATAAACTGTTATATATATATATATATATATATATATATATATATCTCATTTAATTCGGTGAATAGACTTAAAAAGAATGATAGAATTACAGTGCTCAATGCGCAGCAAATTAATATATGTAAAAATATATAATGACTCAAACAGAGGAAAATATATCATTAAAAAAAGAAAATTCAAAAATAGTATCCATCATTAATTTATTTCACCAGCCTATGTACTGGTTCTTCAGATGGGTTTCAAGAAATTTTTCTTTTTAACCGTGAACATTAAGGAATACATTCACCTTACGTAAGGTTCAACGAGTTATCATTTAAATATATATTTATATATACATTTACAAAAAATCTTGTATATATATATATATATATATATATATATATTGGCTTAAGAATCTTCCAATTTATAAAAGTTTTTTTTTTTTACTCTCGGTTGTCCGTCATAATTTTTTTTTATTACTTATTAATAAACAGGTTTCCGGTTTAAAAGTTTTATTAGAATTTCATTTAAACTTTTTCGTGATTTGCGTTGGTTCAGAAGATCTCATGGTCCCGTCGAAGTGGTCCCACATATTATCAAATTCAGTCTATATAGAACTCCTTCAGGCCAAAATAGTTTTTAATTCATAATCGGTATATTAGTATAGGTCTTGGCAAAATTTATACTATTTATTAGTAATTCTATAGACATGGGTGGATAGAAATATATTATATCAAATTGTATGAATATGGCGCTTTTTTTTCTTTTTCAAAACCATTAAACCAATTTCATCATCATCATGTCATGCCGCAGGCACGGATATCCCTGACCCTCTCCTGCCATTTCTCCCCATCCCGTATCCTAACATAGCTACTGTATGTATGATCGAGCTGGTCGTCCTGCTTTTTCCCGGCCATATGTGGGTGTCTACCAGCATTAGAGGTGTTGCCTGTTTGATTATAGCACATATATTCAGTTTTGTGTGCATTGACATGGAGGCAAATTTCTGCGACGGCTCGTTCCAAACTATGCAGTAGTGTTTCGGCCCGGTTGGGTGCATTCGCAAGTATCGCTATGTCATCGGTATAGTCGGCATCGGTAATTGTTTTTGCAGGGTACCTTCTTTTCTTTGTCAGCTCGAAACTCACATGTATAATTTCGACGTGACAATAGGATCTTTTGTCTCTGCGCAAATCGCCGACTTAGTTGGAAAAAAATATATATATATTAAATGCAATAAACAGGATATTGAATTTAAACCAAATATGATTACGTAGTAATGATAGATTAATTTACATATCAAATAGAAACGGCCCTAAATTATCTTGGCTTCAAAAGAAAATTATTAAGTGATTTAAAATTCTTCGATTAAAAATTGAGATCTCCCTCAACTTAAAAATAGTTCACTTTTAGATGTTACTTTTGATTTAAATAATAACTCTTTTAAACCGCTCAATAAAAATAATGACATACCTGCCTTTATCAATGCTAAATCTAACCAATCTAGATCAATAAATAAACGGATACCTTACGCAGTATATTTGATAATAAATAAGCTATCTTCTTTCAAAAGTATTTTTGAATATAACAAAAGGCATTATAATGAAGTCCTACATAACAGCAGTTTCAACAGGGAACTTGGTTTTTCTAGATCTTAATGAAACTAAGACATATGAAGATAACAATACTCCCCATAATAAAAGTTATGATGACACCAGTAATGATAATTATCATATCAGAAATAATAATCATAAAAACAAAAACATAGAAAAATAATATGGTTTAACTCTCTTTTCAGTAAACTCTCAAATATGAATATTGGAAAATATTTCTTAAATTTAAACGATAAACACTCCCAGAAAAGAAGCCCCGAAATAAACATGATAATTTAGATGGTCTCAGCCGGTCCTCCGATTTTAAATTCCTCCATCCCCCAAACAAATATTTTGGGGAAACGTTCCAAGCACACCAATTACAACTGTAACCGTCGTGTTCCACAGCTTTTTAGTTCTCTTGCACGGTCTAAGTGTTTGCCTCCCTTTTGGCTTTTTTTGATTTTCACTCTGTGGTACACCTGGACGGTAAGGTCCACTATTCAGCTAGATCTCTTTTTTTGCTAACTATCCGTTGATCTGGTCTTTTAGACATGGTTAGGTGATCAGTTTGTATCTCAAAATCCCAGAGAATTTAGTGCGTCTCAGTCTCAAGGAGGGACTCAGATTTGTGCATATCCCATTTGGTAGTTTGATAAAGTTTGATTTTCTTCTACAATTCCCTGTGGATCACCTTCCCCGCCCAGACATTCGACTTCCTTCGGGAAAAAAACAATTTTATCACTGGCTAATTTCGCTCCCGCTTAAATTAGCTCTTTTAATTTAGTGATGTTGTCCGTTGGGCATTTGGCAATAATTTGTTTACTTTTTCGGTTTCTGCTTTAAGTTTTCTCAGTCCCCCTTCCAGAGGGATAGTAATGTAGTCATCTATTCAGTCACGATTTTCTTTATTAACTCTACATTTATTTAGTCTTGTATTAGTATTTCGAAGACCTGCCAAAAGTGATGAATAATAGGGAGAAGTGGCAAGAGAGGGTCAGGGATATCCGTGCTAGCGACACGACATGATGATGATGATAATGTATTAGTATTTGTTTTGTTGTGATGATGTGTGTGCCGTTCCGGTTTTCCGTATATGTGTATAAATTCTGTTAAGGGATTCTTGGTTTTAAGTATTTAGTGTTTCGGTTCGGCTAGCCTGGTCTTTTTGATTTCCCCATTGTTGGTTTATTTCTAGGACCCCAAGGTCAGAAAAAAAAATTTTAATACTATTCTAGTTCAGTCAGCACTTCTTTGGTTTGAATCAAATTTAGCGGATTCTGTCCAAATTTCTATAATTCTTTTCCTAAACACTCTTTGTATAAGATTGCTCTAAATAAAACAGTAATGCACATTTTTGTTGTCTTCCCTTGTCCATTTCCTCTGCTGGTATCTCTGAGTTGAGATTTTTCTCTGGCCGTTGTTTGTGTATCAGAAATTAGAACTAGCAACATCTTCAGGACGCTGATCTGGTCCCCGCGTTTGCTGTAAAAGGAGCACCAGTCTATGATGACACACAGGCCTGTTGTCTTTATCCCTAGTTAAATTATATTTGTACTGGGCATTTTCCTTGGTAGTATGTTGTTGCTATACTAACAGATGTGACCAGGTAATCTTAAATAGTAAGGGGACACGTAAGCGGGTCACAAGCACAAAAGGAGCAGACAAAATAAAAATCTTGACCATTGAACTTTACAAAATTAAAACTTAGCAAATTGCCAAGTTTTAATTTTGTAAAGTTCAATGGTCAACTTTTTAAAACTATTCGTTTTATACCATCAGTAATAATTTAACCTGTATTATTACCCTATGACGGATATTCTTCAGTTCTGTAAACCTCAAGCAATTTTGTGGCGTTCGTTTATTATGAACTTTGGACAGCATATCAAGTATTTATATTATTCATGTAAGTATTATTTATATATATATATATATATATATATATATATATATATATATATGTTAATAATAATAATGATAATAAATAAATATATATTATATATATATTTAATCCATATATTTGATATATATTATATATATATTTAATCCATGGCAACAATTGCCTGATGAATGTTGTTATAATCTTCAGGAAACCTTAGGTTGCAGAACATTATTTTCCATGGATTAAATATATATATAATATATATTTATTTATTATCATTATTATTATAATAGCTCTATCATAGATATTGAGCAGTCTCCGGATTATATTGCACTTGGTTCTACACATGATCACATAGTGATTTACTGACGACCAACACTCTCATGATATAATATATATATATATATATATATATATATATATATATATATATATATATTTGTATAATCAGTATTCGTATATATATATATATATATATATATATATATATAATTAGTATCTATATTATTCATATAAGCAATATCCTCAATTATCAGTTTTTTCAAGGGAGTTCTAGTCACGTGACTTGAGGAAGTGAAAAGATCCCTTCTATAGCTACGATTTCCTCCCATGTTTCTGTCCCACCCAAATAATAAATACAAAACTTACATATAGCATTTAAAAAGCAAAGCATAAAAACACTTATTTCGATGGTAGAACAGAAATTTTTTAAATATTTACCAAATGGTAACATTTTTTACCCTTCAAAACACATTGGAGTCAAAGTATAAGCACAGCTTCACTTTTTTTTCCACGTCCGCTGCTTCTCTCGTTCTCCAAGTGAATAAATTTTGTCATAAGATTTCTAGTCGAGTGACTTAGAAAAGAGGAAGGGAGATCTTCTTGTTACCATTACTTTCCTTATTTCGCAAACATCACCACTTACCTGCAATAACCCATACAAAACTTATAATCTTGCCCAGTCAGCTTGGGCTGTAGAATACACTGACTGCATCTCTGCAGAGGGGTAAGACCCCCCCCCAACGAGTGTCCTGATAAGACACTAAACAATCTGATGGAGAGGTTCCAGCAGTGCGGGAGCTTTGGGGAATGCGGAGTACCCCTTCATTGCCATCGCTCCCAGGTCCACTCTGGCCCGGAGTGGTAGCACCTGATAGGGCCCTATATATGGGTTAAATAGAACTAACAGCATACTTATGCTAAAATGAATTGAGTAAACTGAATAGCTTAAAATAGAAACGTTTTTGACAATTAAACCGTACTTACACTTAAACTGCGTGCTTATGCTTAACTGAATTATTTTAAATAGAACTGTTTTTCGACATTAAAACTGTACTTACACTTAACTGAATTATTACATATAACTGCTTAAATAGTTTTAAATGGAAATGTTTTTGACAATTAAACTGTGTACTTATGCTAAATTGAACTGTTTACAATAGAACAGATTATTTACTTAAAAATGGATTTGGCGTTAAATAACCTACAAAGGTTGATATGCCATAAAACCAAACAAACCAAACCAAAACTTATAAATTGAAAAGTAAAGCATATAAAGTCTTACTTCGATAGGACAACAGAAAATTAAATAATATTTACTCACCAGTAACAAATGTTTATTATACTCCATACGAGTATTTCTCCAGCGTTAGCTGATAATCTTTCACAGGAAAATGAGTGACAGCAATGCTGTTATTTGCATATTATTATTATTATTATTAATATTTTTTATTACTTTACTCCTATTGAGTCTTTCAATAAATGACAGCAAGTCTACTCAAGTCTCCAGGACCCTTCTCAGTATTCTAGCCGATCATGATAATTCTGTGGGGGTGTCCTCGTGGTGTAATGGTTAAAGCGATGGACTGTGGAATCGTAGTAAGCGAGTTCGTACTCCAGTCTTGCTATTACGTTCACTTTCGGGCAAATACCCTTGGGAAAGGTATGAACCCTCTTATCCTGCCAGCTATGGGTTAAATAGTACCACTACTGTTCTTCTAGAAGAACAGCTTTTGTATTAAATAACCTACAAAGGTTGATATGCCATTAAACAAAGAAACCGAACCAAACCAAACCGATAATTCTGTAGTCAATCTGGTCTACATTCGAGCCTATATTTCCAATTCCTCCAGTCCCTTTACCAATCCTTAGTTGACTGTATCCAGCACGTCGATTACAATTGGTACTACCGTCATTTAAATGTTCCTTAGTTTTTTCCTTCATATCCTGGTACTTATCTCTCTCTTCTATTTCTTTCACTTTGTGGTCTGCCGGTACAGTAAAATCTATAATTCGGCAGATTCTCGGGGTTTGGGGGGGGTGACAATTACGAAGTCTGGTCGACAGACCGAAATTTGTTTATCCATTTGTATCTCCAAATCCCAGAGAAGTTTTAGCATCTCATTCTTCAGGGCAGATTCCTGTTTGTACATATACCATTTGGTAGTATGGTCAAATTTTAATTTCTTGCACAATTCCCAATAGATCATCTTCCCCACTCAGTCATGTCTTATCTTTTGTCTCGTTTTATATTATTTTTTTTTCCAATTTGCTGTACATTATGTGATTGATTGTTTTGTCTCTACAACCACTTCACCTACATTTGTTTTTTGTTGCGTCTTATTTATACTTGCTTTGATATAATGGGTCCTTATGGCGTTCTTTTGTTCTGCAAATATTATTATTATTTACTCCTTAATGTTTTTCACATTAGCACACGCTGATGGTTTTTCAATGGTGTTTGAGTGACAGCAAGTCTCCTTAGGTCTCCAGGACTCTTCTCAGTATTTTGGTCGTCCGCAATAATGCTGTTGTTTGGATAGTCTCGACTTGTCCACCAACTTCCAGGTCCTCCAGGCCCTTTAATAATCATTTAGTTACTGTGCCAAAAGCACCAGTCACAATTGGTATAATTGTCACCCTCCTATTCTATAGTTTTTTTTTTTTTTTTTTTTTTTTCAATTCACTAGCAAGGTTGAGGTATTTATCCTTCTTTTCACATTCTTTCAGTTTTATTCTGTGGTCAGATGAGACCGCAAAGTCTACGATTTTGCATATTCTCTTCTTTTTTTTTGGTTGATTATTATAAGATCTGGTCTTCTGGCCGAGATTAGGTGATCCGTGTGTATGTCAAAGTCCCATAGGAGTGTATGTGAGTCATTTTCTAGGACAGGTGCTGGGTTGTACATGTACCATTTGTTGGTGTGGTCAAATTTAAATTCCTTGCACATTTCCCAGTGGATCACCTTTCTGATCCAGTCGTGTCTAGTCTTATACTCCTCCTGTGCTAATTTGCTGCATTCGCTTATTGTGATTGCTCGTTTCGTCACCGCATAGCCTGCATTTGCTAATTTGTTGAGTCTAATCTATTCCCACTTTGATATGATTGGATCTTATGGCGTTGTTTTGTGCTGCTATTAGGAGAGATTCTGTTTCCCTCTTAAGGTTTCCTTTTCTTAGCCAGGTCCAGGTTTTCTGGTCTGAGATGGTGTTTATTAATCGTTTAACGCAGCCAAAGAGCTCTTATTCCCATTTTTGTTTCCTAGTTATTGTCATTCTGTTGTCCATCGTGTTGTCAGTATCGTTTCTGATGGCTGTAATCTGTCCTCCTTCTTGTTTTTCTATGTAGGCTTCGAGCCGTTGTATCGATGCGTCTACGCTGTGTTTGACGTTGGCAAAGTCCTCTTCCTCCGCCTTTTCTAGATACATATAGTCTGTCAACGTCGTCTCTGGGATGTAATGCCTTATGCATCGTCATTAGTTTTCTTGTTCTTTGATCCATTTGTTAAAGTTCACATCTTGTCCGCTTGAGAAAGGGTCCCGAATATCTACCGTGGGGCACAGCCCAAGTATTTATTCCTTTGATAAGGTTTCTGCTAGAGAGTTTGTCTCGAGTAGTTTTCTGGTTCTCCTGAGATATTCCCTTCGAATTTTGTCTTTCATTTGCACATTTTTCATGGTGTCAGCCTCCAACATACCCAACTATTTGTAGGTTTTATTTTCTTCGAGCGTTCTAATTTTGTCCTGATTTTGTAGTTCCATTCCGTCAGTCATATGTCGTTTGTTCGCTTTTCATTACTAGCATGGCATATTTTTCTATGTTAAATTCCATTCCGATGTCCTGACTGTATATTCTAACCGCGTGTATGAGAGTTTCCAGTTCTTTTTCATTTTTTGCAAATACTTTGATGTCATCCATGTACATTAAATGATTGATTTTATTCCTGCGATCTACTAACTTTGTATCCAGCTGTGCATTTTCTGAGGATTTGGATAAGTGGCATCATGGCTATTATGAATAGAAGGGTGATTGTACATCTCCTTGAAAAATACCTCTTTGGATATTTGTTTCAGCTAAGCTTCTTCCTCCTGCTGTCAGCTCCACTCTCCAGGTTTTCATGTTTTTTTTCGATGAAGTTTATGACTTCATGTGATATTTTGTACTTTATCAGGCAGTTTATTATCCAGCTTTGCGGAACCATATTTTACGCCTTTTTGTAGTTAATCCAGGCCATAGCTAAATTTTTCTGTGTGGTCTTGCTCTCATTTAGGATGTGTTGGTCTATGTGAAGTAATTCTGCTGTGCCTCTGGATCCTTTGCGGCATCCTTTCTTTTCGGCTGGGAAAAACCTGCGCCTTGTTAGTGAATAGTAAATAGTTTCCCTTATTTGTACTGTTAGTATTTTACACATCATTGGTAAGCAAGTTATGAGTCTATAATTTTTTGTTGCAGTTCCTTTGCTTGGGTACTTTTGGATCAATGCAGTCTTTCCGTTCGTCATCCAGTCAGGTACATGTGCTTCTTGAAAGCATTTTTTCATTTCTAATGCTAGTCTGCTGTGAATGGAGGTGAATTTATTGAACCCAAAGCCATGTATTCCATCATGGCCTGGGGTTTTCCAGGTTGATATTTCCAGTGTCGTTTTGAGTAAATCGATGTGTATTCCCGATTTAGGGCCTCCTTCTAGTTTCTTTGTCATATTGTTTATCCATTCAACCTTTTCGTTATGTTTTTTAGTTGCCATATTTTTGTCCAAAATCGTTCGGTTTCTTTGGCATCCGGTTGTTGGTATGTTTTCGTGTCAACCCATTATTATTATTATTATTTACTTTGTGAATAAATTATTAGTATATGATAGGAATACTCAATATCATATAATTAATAACAATGTAGACAGATAATTAGTATCACATTCGAAAAATATGGTTAAGTCCTCTTGGCGTAATAGTTAAAGAGCTGAACTGTGACCTCAAAACAAGCAAGTTCAAATTCAAGTTGCTCTATTACGTTCTTTCGTACCTGTAAGAAAGGTATGTCTCCGCCACCCCTCCAGTATCTGCTACGGTATGGGTTGAATAGTATCCCTGCTTTTCTTCTACAAGGATGGTTTTGGCATTAGATAACCCACAACGTTTGATATACCATTAAACAACCGAACCAAATAAAAAGACGTAATTTTAAAAAAATCATTGCAGTGGAACGTGGGAATTATTGTTATGATTGTAATTAAACACTTGTAAAAGAAAGAAATTTTGGCATTAAACAACCCATAACAATTGGTATGCCGTTAAATAAATAAAACTAAAATAAACCTAAATAGATGTGTTGATTCAATAAAATGAATATTGGAGAAATCAGCAGATTGAGATATATAAATACATATCAAGATGCATCAATATGATATCTGAACAGAGTCAGATAGAGACATACACCGTTATAGAATTTACCATAAATAGAGATGATGTTTTTGATTATAAAAAGAGTGTGAACCGTCAATTCTTTATTGAAACTAATTTCTGTGATATATCTTTATGCTAAAATGCAAACATTTATTTCCCTGAAGTGATGCAAAAGGTGAGAAATTCTTTGAAAACCATCTGGGATTCCTTGTGACATTTTCCACTGAAGCGTGTGACATTTTCGCAAAAGCGACAAAAAAACAAAAACAGCATTCACAGGACATTGCACCCTAATGCGCCGTCACCCAGATGGCATTAAACAAAGAAAAGCCCGACCCAGTCACCACCAACTCGGTTCCATATCGTTCAAGTGTTATTAACGGAAGGAACTCTTATCAAGTACTATTGTTTTCTTAGGAGTCATTAAGTGCTGTTTAATGTGCCGTCTGGACAGTTTCAGCTTTTAAGGTTGTTTTTTTTATTTATTGTTTATGTATTTATTCTATTGTATTTCTTCTTTATTCTATTGTTTTTTCAAGGCCACTGTCATTCTACAATCATTAATAAGCAGTGCGAATCGAAAATCAGTTACATCTCCCCAGTGAGATTTGTTTTACATGTCTCATTTTGAAAAGCCTTTCTTTCCATTGCATTATTGTTAGTAACTTCAATCTATATTCAACATGGTTGCGGATATTGAGTACTGAAAAAATAAAAGATAAGTTCTATTCATTATTTTTTACCACATTACAAATATTAATTGATGAAGTTAATTTTTCTTTCTCTCTATCTCTCTCTCTCTCTATATATATATATATATATATATATAGATATAAAATATTCACTAACCTACTATCAACCAGCATTACCGGTTACCAGGAAAAAAAGAAAAAAACCCGCCGGGAACAAGAGATAAAAATATCTCGAATCACCGTCCGGGGGGAAAAAAGAAAAAATATCATGGGACAAAAAAAGAATAGGCCATCTCCATCACACCAGTTGATCAAAAGAAAAATAAAACCCTCCGTAAAATGCCGCAATGCTACAATTACAAGAGTGCTCAACACGAGTGGAGCCAATTACAAAATTAACTTAAATCGCGTGTCGGATATCTCCTACTAAAGTTTAACCTCAACGGATCATCAGGGAGTCTAGCACCGACGATATATTAGATTTATATATTTAGTCATGGAATTTAGTCTGCGACCCTTGGGTTTCATAGAGTTTTTACAAAACAACAATCATCAGGCATTTTTTTTTCATTTTGTTAAATGTCTTTATTGCTTTTTATTTACTTTTTTTCGTCGTGGGGTACATTTATATAGTGGCCAATGCTTCCTGCAGTTTTGGGCTATGCAGGTGGGATTCGGCTTAGATAGTTGTATTTTCTAAAAGAATCAAACAATGTCCGTAGTCTGAGTCTGTCATTGGTTTTATGATATATTTTCTTCTTGCCTTTGATAATCCAAAACTATTGTATTTTATTACATATATCGACGTTCGAATTACATAATCTAAGCAGATAATAAACATATATAGCGCTAATATACCTCCTGGTAAGACTGCAGCAAAAATGTCCATGAAGTGGTGTCTCTATCAGAGGAGTTAACCATTGCTTTCATATTTTCCTGAAGCATCATTAGCGTGCTAGCAGATTCTGCGGGGATATCATATGCTGGTAGTATTTGCTCCATCTTTTCTCTATGTTTAGAATCAAAAGCATTGAAGAAATCTTCCAAAAACAGAGTTGCCTTAAATTTTTTTATTTTATTTATTTATTTATTTATTTTTTTTTTTTTTTTGCACTTCGATGATAAAAACGTTAGTCAGAATCTGAGATGTTTTGTATTGATTTCTCAGAAAATTGTACTGATTTTTTCAAAGAATCTTCTTGAATTTTGATCAAATATGACCGAGAAGCAGGCCATGACAAACCTCAGCAGCTATAGCAGTAAAGTTTATCCTCCGAAGTGGGTTTTTTAATGTTTTCGAACACAGCGTTGCATAATCATTTTCGTCGTCCTCAATAATGCTGTTGTTTGGATAGTCTCGACTTGTCCACCAACTTCCAGGTCCTCCAGGCCCTTTAATAATCCTTTAGTTACTGTGCCAAAAGCACCAGTCACAAATTTTCGTTCTTCCAAGCGGTAGGAGGTATTTTTTCGAGTCTTTCACCTTTCTTTTTTATTTTATTTTTTGTACAGCGTCAAGCTCTTCTTCAGATAACTATTATAGTTTGATGTCTATTTGGTATTTTATAAGTTCTTTTCTGTAAGATCGCCAATGGTCCGGGAGACCGGGGTTCAATCCCAGGTCGAGTCATTCCAAAGTCTCAAAAAATGGTATTTGATGCTGCCTTGCTTAACACTCAGCATTATAAGGTACATATCAAGGGTAAAGTTGAGTAATCCAAGGAATAAAATAGTGCCTACAACTCGGCGTGGCGGCTATTGAAAAGAGAGCCTTCGGGTCACCCCCGACTAAGGTCACCAAATTAACTTACTTTTTACCCAATACCCTTTTCACTACTGAAGTCTTTCTGATTGGATGGCAGCTTTTAGTTTTTCCTTCGATGTGATAGAAAGGAAAATTTCTATCACTTCATTTGCTCTCTACCAAGCTAATCATGATTTAAATATCTTCGATCGAATTTTTGATTTTATAGATTTGGCTTTGAATGTATTTATTAATTTTTTTAGTATGTGTTAGTTGTTTTCTAGAATTTCTTAAATTTCTGCCAATTGGAATTTGTTAGGTTTCTTTTATTAAGAAGAGTTTTGTTTTATGTTATCTTAATTTTTCCAAACTGCCACTGACTCCCACTGAATTCGACATTTGGATCTTGGTTTAGAAAGTATACATTCTGCTGCTACTTCTGTATGCACAGTATTAAATTTTTCCTATTTGTCATTCGGAGTATGTCTTTCACATGTCTCCAGAAGTGTATCTAATTTGATTCTTACAGTTACAGTATATTGATTGCTTATACTATTGTTGATAAATTAGAAACAGTTATATTGTGCATCTTAAACTGTTTTTTTTTCCTATTTCGCTGTTGGCTTCTTATTTCTGCTGAGACAATTCTTAGGTGGAAAGATAATCCTTCCAAATAAGTGTATGCCAAACAGCCAGCGAAAATTACAAAAATTATTTTTAAAAGTCAAAAATTTCTCTCTAACAACTTCGAGTTTAATGTCTGCAGATTCCCAGATGAGCAATTATCCATAATTGTTTATCTATCTAGCTGGCACTTTATCTCTATACCAAGCAGTTCATCTCTCTCTTTCTCTCTCTCTCTCTCTCTCTCTCTCTCTCTCTCTCTCTCTCTCTCTCTCTCTCTCTCTCTTGATGATAATGATGAAGAGGATTTATATATTACCTTACTGAATTTCAATACGCCACCACTTTTATATAGGTTCAGTTCAGTTTCTTTGTTTAATGGCATATCAAACTGTTGGGGTTATTTAATATCATCGCCATCCCGATAGAACAATAGTAGTAATATTATTTCATCCCTTGCTAATGGGGGATAAAGGCCATATTCATTAAGACTACCTTTATAGTAGGTATGAACTAAAACAGACAAATCTTTTGGGACGGAAATTTGAGGAGTCTTTCTTAAATATCAGTTAAAGATATATAAAAATGTCATTCTTAAGTTGTTTTCTTTCTTACATTTTTGCTTGAATCCCAAATTAAACTAAACTTATGTTAAAAATAATCATTGAGAAGTTTGCTTAAATAGCCTTTTTTCTTCTTTTTAATTTCTATTCTTTGGGGGTGGGGAGCTTTTAAAAAGCAATCCCAAATTTTCAACAAAAAATAAATGAATCTACTTTCTTCCATAATAACCGAAATTAGAATGGTAATTAGTCAGTTTTTTTTTCTGTTTCATTTATTTCAATTCGGCAAGGCATTGGTTTACGCTGTTAATACCAACGTTGTTTATAACAACGTTTTTAATACCAACGCATTCTAAGAAGTATGAAGATTGCAAGAATCATACGATTTATAAATAAACGGTATACCCACTTTATTAAATTTAAAAAAAAAAGAAAGTATTTCTTACAAAAAAAAAAAACTGAAAAAAAAAGAGTGTCCCAGTCGAATAAAAAAGTACCCGAATACATTTTCTCGTGTCGTTTCGTTGCAATCGTCGTAAAAGTCATTCTGCTGGTAAAATTACAAAATCCCCATCGCACAAAATTCATTCAATATTACATTCATTCATTATCCTAATTTTACTGATATTCAAATATCTACTTTAACTGTATCCTTTTTTTTCGAATGTTGACAAACTACAAAATATTTATTGTATTGTTCTTAAGATTCTAAAAGTTTTGTCTTTAATAGCAAAATACCAACCTTAAACGATTGCGTTTTGGTTAATTCTCTGCTCGTCCAATTTTGGTTCTAAGATTCCTCGAGAATCTTATTGAAAATCTAAAATGGTTGCCTTTCAGAACAATCCGATTGGGTCCAATAGGGACGATTTTATCGAACTTGAATTTTTCAAATTAATGTTCAGTCCTGTGTTTGGCTTTGATTAATGATTTCACATGGGAAGAAAATAATCAGGATGACGAGGTATAGGAAAATGATGGGAAACAGTCATGTGTGAAATTAGGAACTGCAGGTAGATGTTTTACAACATGTTGAAGACCGGCAGTTAGAAGTAGACGTACACGAATACTTGATTTCCCACGAGATGGATTCAGGGGACTGACCCATTTGCCTGCTCCTTGTCAAAATCTGTCATGAATTTTAAATATGGGAGAAGAGATTCTGAAAATCGTCATTGGAAAAAATAAAACAAAAAGCTATTTACTCGGGGTTATCTAAGAAGAGTGAATACAAGCGGAGGAGAAAAGACCATTGGTAATTCCTGAAAAAGGTTCCTGAAGTTAGACTATTCTTCAGACTCCACAAGAGGATGTGTTTGAAGTGCAAGGGTTATCATTGAAGGAAATGGACACGGTGACACGTGTTCAAATCCTAGACAAGACTGCATTTCACATTGTGGTAATACCTTGAGGAAGGTATGAATTTAATAATTCTCCCACCAGCTAGAGGTAAATAGTAAGACAGACGGGGCTCTTCAACTCTGGTATGGTAAAACATCTTAATGCAAGATTCTGCAACAAATTGACCATGTGTCACATCCTGTTTCGTTGGTTGGTTAGTTTCTTTGTTTAATTGCATATCAACCTTTGTAGGTTATTCATTGCCAAAGCCATTCTCCTAGAATTTACTATTTAACCCATAGCTGGGAGGATAAGGAGGTTCATACCTTTCCCAAGGGTATTTGTCCAAAAGCGATAGCGCGACTGGAGTACGGAGTCGCTTACTAAGATTCCGCAGTCCATCGCTTTAACCATTACACTACGAGTACACCTCCTTGCTTTCGTGGAAAGTTGGGTAAATATATACATGAGTAAAATAACTGTTTCATATTTTACAATAAATCATCACGCTCAATAATTTCCACTTAGACTTTCTTTTATAACATCTTAAAAGATCCCGTCCAAATCATTGCAAGTTATAATTTCATATTCATTTAAACTTTAACTTCGCACAGCTGACCAATTTATAAAATAAAGTGATGTTAAAAGTACGTTTGGATTTTTTACGACAATGTGCAGAATCAAAATTAGGAATAGTAAAGGGCTCATTTTTAAAACAAGATTAATTTTAATTTAAAAAATAAACAACAAAATAAGACCACAGACACAAACAGTACAAGGTGCGGAAATAAAATTAGCGGTATTTAAGTATAATAATAAACGACTGTGTTATCAAAACAATATTAATTTTAATTAAAAGAAATAAACAAAAAAATTAGAAGACAGACACAAAAATGTAAAAGTTACTCAATATGGC
>OY757905.1:116249203-116369203 GCA_963585895.1 Sepioteuthis lessoniana | reverse complement strand
GCATTCTGTGCGGTCGCATTCACCTTAACTTACGGCGTTGGTCCCACTTCTCGTGGTAGACCTGCCTTTCTCCCACCTACATAGGTATGCACAAAGGTCCTTTTTAGGACCATAAGAGGTCTCTGTCTGCGGGTCAGAGCATCTCTGACTGGTCAGTAATGATCAGTCGAAGTAGACGGCCAGGCGGCAAACACGAAGACGGATTCTAAGACCAACCGGTCTTAACTCTCAGTCGGTTCCGATAGTCCGATAAGCTGCGCAGCGCTAATGGCACGGACCAGCCTTTAGCTACGGCTTCACTATCTGCGCAGCGCTAAGATAGCGCCCATCTTAGCCTCGGCCTCATGGCCTGTTCGCTCGTCAGCTCGGCTTTGACCCGACAAAGCCTTCGCTCTCGTCCGCTCGTCCGCACGGCTTTGACCCGACAAAGCCTTCGCTCCTGTCCGCTCGTCAGCTCGGCTTTGACACGACAAAGCCTTCGCTCTCGTCCGCTCGCCTGCACGGTTTTGACCCGACAAAGCCTTCACTCCTGTCCGCTCGTCAGCTCGGCTTTGACCCGACAAAGCCTTCGTTCCTGTCAGCTCGCCCGCACGGCTTTGACCCGACAAAGCTTTCGCTCTCGCCCGCTCGTCCGCACGGCTTTGACCCGACAAAGCTTTCGCTCTCGTCCGCTCGTTCGCACGGCTTTAACCCGACAAAGCCTTCGCTCCTGTCCGCTCGTCAGCTCGGCTTTGACCCGACAAAGCCTTCGTTCCTGTCAGCTCGCCCGCACGGCTTTGACCCGACAAAGCCTTCGCTCTTGTCCGCTCGCCCACACGGCTTTGACCCGACAAAGCCTTCGCTCTCGTCCGCTCGTCCGCACGGCTTTGGCGCGAACCTAGCCATAGCCATTGTCCGCACGGCTTTGACACGGCAAAGCTTTCGTTCCCGTCCGATACGTCCGCACGGCTAGGGGGCCCAGCAAGGCCCTAGCCTTTCCTCGACCTCGACACTCTTGCAAGGTACAACGCAGTCCACGTAACGACTCGCTGTTACGGACTGTTCTACCACTGCAACAACTGGCTCACGTACGACCCGCTGTACGAGCCAGAAACCAAGCCGACACACCCCCGGTTAATCATACATATCGTCATAACCGAGGATGTCGATCTACCGAACACGACGCTCTTGCAAGGTACCACGCAGTCCACGTAACGACTCGCTGTTACGGACTGTTCTACCACTGCAACAACCGGCTCACGTACAACCCGCTGTACGAGCCAGAAACCAGGCCGACACACCCCCGGTTAATCCAACATATCGTCATAACCGAGGATGTCGATCTACCGAACTCGACGCTCTTGCAAGGTACCACGCAGTCCACGTAACGACTCGCTGTTACGGACTGTTCTACCACTGCAACACCGGCTCACGTACGACCCGCTGTACGAGCCAGGAACCCAATCGACACACCCCCGGTTAACCACAACATACCGTCACAACCAGGGATATCGATCTACCAAGCTGTACCCAACGACCAGCACCGACCATCTAGCTGAACTCAACGACTCGACCGACCTCAACTTACCAGCATCCAACATCTAGCTGTACTCAACGACTCGACCTACGCCAGCGACCCTCGTCGAACGCCCAACTGCGAACACATACAACCGCCACGGACATTTACATTCACGCTTGTAAATACGACGAAATAAATTGTCATTTGTAATTATCATTATCTCACCTTTGTTCCTTCCTATTGCTTTGGCTGTTCTCATTCACATAAATTCATTTGCGGGGTCGACATACTTATAGGCCCCGCAACAATATAATTGCTCTATCTCAGATATTGAGCACTCTCCAAATTATATATCACTTAGTTCGACACAAAGCCACAAAGTGAATTAGTGACAACAAACACCGTTGCAATATATATATATATATATATATATAGTCATCCACAGACAGATCTGTTTCGTTCTATCAGAACTCATCAGTGTGGCTAGACAGTAGCTATCCATAGCTGGGATCGAAACCCTGTTTGACTGAAACGCCCAGTCAAAGCTTCTAATCATTCAACCACGAGCAGCCATTAGCTGCGAAGTAAATTTTTTAAACGGTTATGAATCACAATTACTATTGTTTACATACATCCGTTCAACGGCTGCCGAGACCTCAATTCAAATACGAAGTGGCTTGCAATGAACGCTAATGGCAACACGATAACTTCTTCGCCAGAGAACTCAATCCTATGGGGGTAGGGGAGTATATATCTCTATAGTCATCCACATTGAGGGCTATTTTTACTGATCTTAAACAGTTTAATCGGTAAATTGAATATATATATATATATATATATATAGAGAGAGAGAGAGGGGGCTATTTTTACTGATCTTAAACAGTTTAATCAGTAAATTGAATATATATATATATATATATATATATATATATTCAATTTACCGATTAAACTGTTTAAGATCACTAAAAACAGCCCTCTATAACACAAAATGCAGAGGTGCCCGTAGTGTAATGGTTATCGTCGAAGGATTTGGATACGGCGACACGAGTTCAAATCCTGGACCTGACTGATTGCATTTCACATAGCACTAATACCCTTGGGAAAGGTATGAATCCAATTATTCTCCCTCCAGCTATGGGTAAATAGTAGGACAGACTAGGTTCTTCAGCCTTGGTGAGGCAACTAGTCTAGGAGAAGGAAAACTCTGAATTCAAACCTGTTAAACTCCGCTTAAAAATTGACCATGTGTCATATCCTGCCTGAGCGAAGGGGTTGGGTAAATAGGATAACACAAAATGCAGAACAGTACTTACATATTTTACCAATAGTATGCGATAAAACAGAAGATTCTGAAAAACACTAACCGAATTCTCGAGCAACTTTTTTATCAACGTGCATAAAGGCATAATTAACATGATAAACTTAATTAGTTATTACATAATAAACTTCAACCGGTGTGATATATGGTTATTTTTAGATGAAACATATAATTGCTGCCTTGAACTTTCATCCCATTTGTTTTTAAGTTGAAGTAACGTTCATAATAAATAACAATCTAAGCCACAGATAAAAAAACGTAGGTTACGTAATCGAATGTAGCAACAGTAAAAAAAAAATATGCATAAATTCTCTCAGGCTTTAAAGAATAGAGTATCCTTACGTAGTAGTAATATTAAATCACCAGAAAACAGAAAACTACTTTTATGTTTGCAGTAATGGATTGTTTAAAATGATGTCAATATACCAAAATGGCCACTAACCATTAATCCGAATAAAAGAAAAGAATGCACACTTAAATTTAAACCAACATTAAATAGAACCTTACTAAACGCACTCACACACACACGCACGCATATATACAAACAGAATCACTAAGGGAAGAAGGTTAGTTATTGGTATTGTTGTATTGCCACATACATATACAAATATTTGCAGAAACATAATCAAACATAATGACGACTTCAATGAACGAGCGAACACACTTTTTTATAAAAATATATCATTCACTCTTTATTCTCGAAAGGGTTGATGTTGGTTGTGTGTGAGAGATGAGCTGAAGACGGGGACAGACAACTATATTAACCCAGCAGTACTTCTTTCTCATCTTGGCAGGGTTGCTTAACTGTGGGTCACTGAGAGACCAAGCCCTCTGTCTGGAGCTGGTTCTCACTCCGCTCATCCTCTCTCCAACTGTCTGTTTTTCAAAATACCCAAATTCTTAGACCCTCGCTTCCGGGCATGACGTCATTCACACTCCAGTCCCATTTCCTATATTGGGTTTATTATGACAATTGTGAATGTCATATCCTCTGCGCACGAGCGTAGAGTGTACCCAATGTCGGTGCACCTGAACTAAGAGCCGAATAGTTCATAGCCCAAACCAACTGAATGATAAAATATAATTAACGAAAAATGTTTAATATAAAAAAAAATCATTCCGTAATTATATAACAGTATGCTTTTATGGCATATCAACAATCGTAGATTATTTAGGGGATAAAAGAAATAAAGGAAAAAAAAACCAAAAAAAAACGAAAGTATATATGCAAACATGGATATGAACACTCAAGCAGACACAGAGGATACATTCTTGTAAACATGCAAACACACAAATAAAAAAAAGACATCTGCAGAGGCCAAAGTATGTTAAGAACAATTAACTCACAAGCACAAATCTGGGAATAAAAAAGAACTACAACTCTGTCAAAACAATCGCCACAAGTGAATGTCCAAAGTCCAAATCAATCATTAACTTCCTGAAGACGACTTTGGAAGTCAAAAACACGGGTAGAAGCAGTAAAAATAAATAACCTGAACCAAATTTCTCTTGCAGGCTTGTTAATTTTAAAGTATATATATATATATATATCTTCTGATCATGACAATAATTAGTTTCCAGCAAAAATTGGTAACAGAGGGTCCACGTTTGCAACAAATTAAATAATGAAAAAAACAAAACAAAAATAATTATATCAACATCAGATCCAACCAAATCACTGACAGAAACTGATTGTTTAGAGTCCGGCGAGACAAAAACAATGAAATCTATTTACTTTTTAAAAATGCTTGAAAAGAAAAATGACATTTACTTTTAAATATTCCTCTAATATAAAACTGGCATTGCTTAGTTGTTTTCCTTTGTTTTGATTTCAAGTTTTTATATATATACTTTAGTAAGTGAGTTTAGAGAAAAGCTGTAATCCTTAAAGACAAGCAATGACACACACACACACAGACGCACACACAGACACACACACACACACATATATATATATATATATATATATATATATATATATTCCCCGTGATATAAATTTAAATTGATATTTTTGTTAGCGAAATATCGAAAGCGCCGACCTATAAGATTAGACAGGAAATACGTCAAATATTTACCAAACATATCGATCTTTCCTTCTCTCTTTACCCCCTCCCCCCACATATCTTACTGATAACACACATACACACGTACGCATGTATATTTCTATAAACGCATATTGCCTGTTCTGTACAATAAAATTACGTAAAAATAAATTAAGACATAAATATTTATAAAACGAGAATAAACCCGTCTGTATACTAGGAGTAGTCGATGAGGTTTAGAATACCCCGTCTGTATCCCCTACAGAGGGGTTAAACTGACGTAGAAGAGGTTTCCTTAGTATAAACCTAAATCGTATCTGATAGTGGGGCACAATTTCTGGTGGTCTGGGAATGTGTAATGCAAGTTAACTGCCATTACTCCCGGGCCAACTGTAGCATAGATCGGTAGTGACTTTTGGCGCCACATCGATGACTTAAATAGATCCATTTAAGTTTTATTCGAGTTCGATAGAACCTTTTGAGAAAAAATTTAAAAAAAAACACCACAGGAAAAGATGATCATACAATGATTGGTTGGTCGGTTGGTTGTTCTATTTTATGGTTCATCAGAGGGGTAAGACCCACCCCCAACGTGTGTCCTTGATATGACACTAAAAATCAAATGGTGAGGCTTCAATCAATCTTGAGCTTTGAGGAACACGGAGTAGCCCTTCATTGCCCTCTCTCCCAGGTCCTCTCTGACCTAGAGTGGAGGTACCCGATGGGCTTCTATATATAGGTAAATAGAACTAAAATGTGTGCTTATGCTAGACTGAACTGTTTGAAATCGATCTGTTTTAACATTTAACTGTGTGTAAATAAATTACTAATATTTAATCGAATTGTTAGTTATATATATATAGCAATACTTGGAACCATTTAACTTTGTTGAAATGCTTAACTTCATACATTGAATTGGAGCGTACACATGCTAAACTGAATGGTTTGAAATAGATATGTTCATATGTTTAAAAATCATTTTGGCATTAAATAACCTACAATGGTTGATATGCCATAAAACTAAAACAAACGAAACCTAACTTATTTTACAATTTTAATTAAATCCCAAGCCGAGTCATACTAAATATTTAAAAAATGGTACTTGATGCCACTTTGTTTAACACTCAGTACTATAAGATGAGGATCAAGGATAAAGTGGAGCAATCCTGGGGATGGAGTAAATCCCTCCCCAACTCCTCGGTGTAGTAACTATTGAAAAGGGAGCCTTAGGGTCACTTTCGACTAAGTTTGCAAACTTTACTTACTATGTTCTTTCCAAATTATTTTGAAAGCTATTCGAAAATCACCATTAACTGCTGGTGATTTTTCCTTAGAGTCTGAGTAAGATCAGATCATCTCAAGTCTTCGGGACTTTTCTGAGTATTCTAGCTGAAATTATCGATGCTGTGGTCTAGATAGTTTCTATTCTTTTCCTTGTTACCAATTCCTCCAGTCTTTGAGGACCGTTCCAAGCGCACCCATTAAAATTGGTTAGACATTAACATTTTCGCTTTCTTTTATTTACACTTTGTTCAGTGTCTTGGCCGGGAGTCGCTGATTTTTTGTGTCTAAAAATCTCAGTCAATTTTATACGTCTTATTCTCCAGAATAAACTCAGGTTTGGGAATACATCACTTAGTATTATGATCAAATTTTAATATCTTGGAAAATTCCCAATTGATTATCTTTCCCTTCCAATCGTGCTTAGTCTTACACTTCTTTTCTGCCTGTTTGCTGAAGTCGATTATAATACAATAAAGGGATTCATCTTTATCACCATATAACCTACACTTTCAATTCTTTTACGTATTATCAACTTCCGCTTTTATATAACTTATCCTTATAGCATTCTTTTCTGCTGCTATTAAAAGCGATTCAGTTTCTCTTTCGAATTTTTCCTTTCTCAGCGATATCAAAAGATTATCGTATAAAGGACCCATAGAAAGTTTTCGTTCCAATTTCCGTTTCCCAGTTTTTGTTGTTTTTCTTTTTATTCGTATGTTGCCATTGCTGTAATTAGCTGCCGTAATTAGCCATAAGATGTTCTTCTTTTTCTTCCATTCCTTCTTCTTCTGGAGTTTTTCACATCAGCGTTTGCCAATGGTTTCTTGCTGGAGTTTGAGTGATAAGAAGTCTCCTCGAGTATCCGGGATTCTTCTCAGTATTCTGGCCGATCTTAATAATACTTTAGCTTAGATGGACTCCACTCATCCTCTTATTTCAAAGTTATCTAGTCTCTTAACCAATCCTTTGGTAACTGTACAAAGAGCGACACTTACAATTTGTATCAGTCATTTTCATGTTCCTCAGTTGTTGTTTTTTCAATTCTCTACCAATGTTCAGGTACATATCTTTCTCTTCGCCTTCTTTCAATTTTCCTATGTGGTCAGTCCGGACAACATCATCATCATCATCATCATGTCACGCTGCCAGCACGGATCTCCCTGACCTTCTCTCGCGACCCGTCTCTATCCTCCATTGCTCCCGGGAGATCTTCAAGGCTTACATCCTGCATTGGCACAGAGCTGTTGTATATAGGCTCTAGCTGGTCATCCTGTCTTAGATCGTCTATGTGAAGGGGCCCACAGTAGTAAATCGCTTATGAGTTCGTTCTTATTTCTCAAACCCGGACAGCAAAGTCCACAATTCAGCCAGTTCTCTTTTTTGTTGTTGACTATTATTTGGTATGGTTGTCTGACCGAGATTAAGTGATCCGTTTCTATCTCAAAACCTTCAAGGTATTTGTGCATCTCATTATTATTATTATTATTATTATTTGTTTACTTCTGCGAGTTTTTCACACTAGTGTTAGCTTCTAGTCTCCTTTCCAGGCCTTTGAGGAACATTCCATGTGTACCAGTTACAACTCGTATCACAGTCATCTACATATTCTACGGCCTACTTACTTCTCGAGCAAGTTCTCAGAAATATCTCTTTTTTTCACTTTCTTTGATTTTTTTCTGTGGTCTGTCGGGTCGTCAAAATCCATTACAGGGCATGAGATTTTTTTTTTAGTTATCACTATATTTGGACTTCTGCTTGGGATTAGCTTGCATCCCGAAATTTCACAGAATTTTGTGCGCCTCACTTTATATTCTATTTGGTAGTATGGTCAAATTTCAATTTCTTGCACTCCCCAATGGGTAACCTTTCCCACCAAGCCCGATATTTTAATCCTTTTGTAAGTTTGCTACATTCGCTTCTGTGTTTAATCATTTTGTTTTTGTCACCAGATAACCTACACTTGTTATTCGGTTGCGAATATCCATTTTCGCTTTAATATACTTGATCCTTATGGTATTTTTTTTTGTGTTAAAAAAGAGATTCAGTTTTGTTTTTTAATGTTTCCATTTTGTAGCCACACCTAAATTTTCTCATATGAGGTTTCGCCAGTTTACAACGTAAAATATCGATAGAGTTATTTGTCATTCTATTTCTCTTTCCTAGTTTTCTGTTGTTCGGTTCGTTCTTATGTGACTGTTAATTTTTCCTCATTTAAATCTAGTTCTCAATTCTTCCTACTGATAAATATACGCTATCATCAGTCTTCTTCCTACTTATACATCAACTCCATCATCAGTCTCCTTCCTACTGATACATCCCTACTATCATCAGTCTTCTTTCTACTGACACTTCCACACTATCATCAGTCTTCTTCCTCTTACGTTTTTTGATACATATGTTTATTACTTCTCACGGATGTAGGGCTGTGTGCTTAATCATCAACATTTTTGTCTTCTGGACCATTTGTCTGGTTTCCTCCCTTGTAGATTTTAAGAATACTCCCGATCATCTTACAAGAGGCCAGCCCAGGTGTTTATCCCTTTGATGAGAATCCAGTTGAAGACCTTGGTTTTGAGAAGTTTTCTCGTTCGTCTGACGTACATTTTTCTTATTTTTCCTTTCATCTCCGTTTGTTTGATTGTGTTCGTTTCCAATATTCCTAAGCATTTGTAATTTTCCTTCTCTCCATGCGTTATTATTCTTACCGCATTGAGCTGTTTTATTCCGTCAGTTATTCCTCTTTTTTCTCTTTTCATTGCCAAATTCCATTCTTATATTTGGCTGTATATACTTATTCTTTGTATTAGAGTCTCCAATTTTTTTCTACTCTATTGCAAACAGCTTGATATCATCCGTGTATATAAATTGATTAATCTTTTCTTGTGATTTTTTAAAATATATAGCTCCCTGTACAATTACTTAGAAAGGAATTTTCTGGCATCATTGCTATTACAAATACTAATGGCGACAACGCATCTCCCTGGAAGATGCTTCTTTGGATTTTTATCTCAGCTAAAGTTTTTCCTTTTGCTATCAATTCTAGCTTCCAGTTTTTCATTTTATGACTTTGTCGGATATCTTGTACATTTTCAGATAAACTATTATCCAGGTTTGCGGAACTATATCATAGGGATTTTTAAAGTCAGTTTCTACCATGACAATTTTTTTTTACTTCGCCTTGCTCCCCTTGAGGATTTGCTGACTGAAGTACACTTGTTCCTTTAGTTCCTTTGTAAAATTTTTCTTTTCTTCTGGAAACAGCTCGCAGTCAACGAGAGAATAATAGATCTCCGTCCTTATCTCTAAGGTTGGATTTTCCACATCAGCGGTAAATGTCTTAAGGGTCTAAAATTTCTAGGGATGATTCCTTTTAGAGCTCTTTCTGTATCAGAATAGATTTCCTCTTTGTAATCCATTTGGTTATTCTTTCTTCTTCATGACATCAACACTGTTAAAAAGCCCGTCTATCGTTGATGGCTGTGGCTTTATCAAATCAGAATCCATGTATACTATCGTGACCCGGTATATTTTCAGTTCAGTACATTTTGAATATTGCTCTGAGCAAGTTCTAATGTATTTCAGCCTCAGAGCCTTGTTCCAGTCTTTGAGATTATTTTTCTATGCTATTTATCTGATCGTTTTTTTATAATGTTCTTTCTATTCTCATGTTTTGTTTTGCTTCCTTTGTATCCGTTTGTTGGTTTGTCCTCGTGAATTCTACACCAACTTTTAAGTAGAATTCTTTTTCGTTTTTTTTTTTTTTTTTGAATATCCTGTTTTATTTGTATTGCTTGACCCAGCTTCAGATAATTCTAAATTCCCCTTCTTACGTTGATATATTCTGATTTATCTCTTGTCGTCGAATTCTTAGACTTTTCTGCAGTTTTCCTTTGGTCTTTTCATTGAAATATATACCTTTTTTTTAATATCATTTTCTATTGTTATCCAAGTTTATATACCAGTCCTTCTCGCTTAATTTCCTATCCAAGTTTTTTTATTTCTGTTTGTCTTAATGAGACATCTGATTTTTATCGCAAACTAGTTGCACTTCCACATAGATTAGCTTGTTTAGTTCAGTGATGTTGGTCGTTGAGCTAGTTATTTGTAGTTTCTTAAGCTTTTCGGTTTCTACGATGACTTTTTCAAGTCTTTGTTCCTGAAGAATGGTAATGTAGTCTTCGTTTCTATCATGATTTCCTTTATCAACTATAGATTGTTATTGTCTTCATTTGTTAATCTTTATTTTGTGATACTGTTGTCTATGGTGTTTTGGTTTTCAATCTTTGCGTTTCACTTCGTATAAGAGGCTTTTTTTCAGTATTTAGTGTTTCGATTCAGGAAGGGGGATTTGGTACATATTCTTCCTTATCAACTTGCCCACTAACGTCTTGTATCTCCAGGTCAAAGCACCAACCTTTTCTGCATCAAATCTAACGGATTCTGTCTATTCTTTTATCAGTCTTTTTCTATACCCGCTTTGTGTAGGTTTGATCTTAAAATATCAGATCAGAACATTTTTGTTTTCCTCTCTAATCCATTTTTTTCTGTTGGTACTTGTCAGTTAAGTAGTTGCTTTGGTCATTGTTCGTGTACTTGAAATTAGAACAGCCAACATTCTCAGTATGTCTATATGGTCCACCATTTTCGCTATCAAGAAAGCACCTATCGATCGTAACACCCTACTTGTTGTCTCGGGCTCACGTCAATGTAGATTTGATTTTGCTATTTTCCAGGGAAAATATATTGTAACTATACTAGACGCAGGGATTGATTACCGTCTGTACGAATTTCATTGATGTGACCAGGCACTATTACAAGAAAGAGGACCCTTATGTGGGCCACAAACAAAAATGAATAAAAACATAGAATTATCATTAATATTATTAGCAGTAGTACAAGTAGTCGTAAACGCACTGATAGAATTTCCAAACTATTAAAATGACAACTGATAGAATAATAATAATAATAATAATAATAATAATAATAATAATAATAATAATAATAATAATAACGTTAGAAATAAACAGTAAAAAAAAAACAGAATTTGGAACACCTCTTTAATGGCTAAAGTAAAATAACGTGTAAAATGTATATATATATATATATATATATATATATATATATATATATATATTCGTTATGTTTTGATATCCTTTTTTATAATAAATATTTCCGGTTGCACTTTTCTTACCGCAAAATATCACAATCTTATTTTCCCTCCACTGTTCCTTTTTATCTTATATATATATATATATGTATATATATATATATATATATATATATATAATTAATGTACATGTGGGTTAAGCTGAGTTTTTTTTTTTTTGTTTTTTCGTATTTCTATTCTTAATATGATCTCTTTTAGCGTGTTTTTTCTCCTTTCTTTCTTGCTTTTTGTAGTGTGTACACTGATAATCCCCGACGCCAAAATACCCATTTTTTCTCAATAATATCAATAGCAACCCTCCGAAAAAAAAAAATAAAAAAAGTCATATATTGAAATATTGTTCGTAAGTTTGGTATTACTTCAGATTTTCCCGTATCCTCTCAACGCTCCACCTTCTCCGCCTATGTTCTTGTTTCGTGTCCTCAAGATTACTGTAACAGCTTTCTGGTAACTGTTTGGCTTTAAAACCTTCAATCCCAGGTGGCTTTAAAACGTAAAAGGTAAAACACAGTGAAGATGCAAAGCTTTCTTGCTACTATGTATAAGTTCTTTCCTTTTTTTTTTCTTCATTTCTTTAAAGACCAAAATAATAAATTAGACATGACAGTTTGAAAGGAAAGTATGACATTGTTTCTCTTAGTAAACTTGCTTTTTAACAGAAAAATTACAGTTTTTATAAATCTCAGAAAGTGTTAGGTTTGTTTTGTTTTGTTTGTTTGTTTGTTTGTTTGTTTGTTTGTTTTCTTTTGTGTTTTTTTTCATTATAACGCTTTTTATTTAAGAAAAGCTCATCTTTTCATTCATTTTTCTTTCCATTTTAGTTGCTTTTATTTTTTAATCTGCTGCTTTTCAAAGCCGTATGACTTATACACCTTTTCAAAACTTTGTGTATTTTTCTATGTACAAAAGACATCGATAGGTCTGAAATCTAATTAAGATAAAGTGCATATTTTGAAGATAAAGTTTTTTCTTATCGAAAGATGTTTTCGAAGATCATAAGTATTGGTAATAAAGTAAATCGACGAATACTAGAATAATTATCTATATATTCACTGGGCACTTACATATTTCGAGAAAAATTTAAATCAATCAATTCCTCATTTTAAGATTTAGCAATAAAAATTATCAACCGAGTTGGTAAATTTGATAAGATTCAAGAAAGTTTTAAAAAGATTAAAAATATCAACAAAAAAATGTAAGTTATATAAATATATAATGTTATATAAGTATAGTACTATATAGAAGGAGTAAAAGTAATTCATGTGTTCATTAGTGTTGTGTTCTAGTTAGTGAACACAAGTAGTAGTAATAATAAGACAAACCCCGATATGTGAGGGAAAATAGTTATATTTACAGGAAAGAGTATTTACAAGAGAGAGACTGTTAGTAATAAGAACATAGGATTAGTGATAGTGTAAGGATATACTTCAACAATTGGAATGGCTCTTCTGGTCTGACTTGTAGACTGATCTCAGACTGATCTGAACTGGAATCCTGGTATGAGAGCTACTGCCATATACGGTAGATGGCCTAGCTTAGTATACTGAAAAGGTAGGTGATACCCAACAATTAGAATTTAAAGCACAAAATTAATATGAAATTGTCCTTAAAAATCGGCTTGGTTTGGTTTCTTTGTTTAAGAATATCAAACATTGAAGGTTAGTTAATGCCAAAGCCAGAAACGAACATTTACAAAGTACCGTTGGTTCTATGGCAACGCTATCCTGACATAAACATATATGCTCTATCAATTATACTGAGCACACGCTATTTATGAATATAGGTAACTATATTTTCAATGATATATCAATAAGTGTGTGTGTGTGTGTGTGTGTGTGTGTGTGTGTGTGTGTGTGTGTGTGTGTGTGTGTGTGTGTGTTTCAGAAGTATGACAATATAAAGAATCAAAACCTAACACGAACTCATTAAGTTACAAAATTCGTATTAATATATCTACGCACAGCTTAAAGATAGATAGATAGATAGATAGAAGCAAAATGAAATCAGATAGATAGATAGATAGATAGAAGCAAAATGAAATCAGATAGATAGATAGATAGATAGATAGATAGAAGCAAAATGAAATCAGATAGATAGATAGATAGATAGATAGAAGCAAAATGAAATCAGATAGATAGATAGATAGATAGATAGAAAGATAGATAGATAGATAGAAGCAAAATGAAATTAGAAAGAAAGAAAAAAAGATAGATAGATAGATTGACAGATAGATAGATAGATAGATTGAGACTGAGATAGAAAATTGAATGTAAAACGAAAACCTCCATCGAGATAAGAAAGTAATTTTCTAACCATTTTAGAAATAGCAGATCATTTAATTCGTTAATAATCTCATTATTATCTCTTCCCTTTCAATGTTAAATATCTGCTCAGTTTGTGACAACGTCGACTTGCACTCGGTTTTCGTGCAACTTTACGGACAGAAATGATTTTGTACTCAATTTTCCCTCGAATTTGCTTATTTGTACTCTTTTAACCCTTCTGTGGACGCCAATTGCATTTCTTGCGTCGAAGTGAATTCATAAAAATAGCCTCTTTATTAATTAGATCAATTCAAATGGAGCCAATTAACAAAACTGTAATCAATATGCAATAAATAAATAAATGAAGAAAAGAAACGGTACCTATTTAACTCTGCATGATAGACCTTTCCGAATAAAACGCATTTTTTTTTTATTACATAGATCTAAATTATTATTTAACCTACCAGTATAGATGACTCATTCTCCAAAGTTCATTGCTATATAACGTTGAACAGTATAATGTATTTTTGTTGTCATTTTTTTTATTGACGTCATTTTGTAAACGTGCATTTTGCAGTATTGGCCTCATTTTCTAATTTAATCTGCATATGATATCAGACATATGATCAAATTATAAATGCAATAGACAGGATGATTGAAAAGTAAGTCTCTTAGGGAGATACTTTTTGATAACGACACACACACACACACACACACACACACACACACACACACACACACACATGTATATATATATATATATATATATATATATATGTAAAGTAAAGTAAAGTTGACCGTAATCGACGGCGACCCGAAGGCTTTATTTTCAATAACTTCCACACTGAGATGTAGGGGAAGGCCTTACTCTTTACCTTGAATTGCTCCACTGTTCTTGATACTTATCTTATAGTGCTGAGTGTGAAACAAGGAGATATCAAGTTCCATTTTTTGAGTCTTTGGCATGATCTGACCTGGGATTGAACCACTGTCTCCCAGGCCATTGACTAACACTGCACGTACAATATATATATATATATATATATATATATGTATATATATATATATATGTGTGTGTGTGTGTGTGTGTGTGTGTGGTGAATTCAATAAGTTTCCAGACTTTTTTGTACAGGCATTTAAAATTGTCGTAGACTCTTGGAAATTCAGTATATTATTGCTATACATCTTATGAGATAACTAACCATTTTTTATGATTTTAGATTCTAATGAACAGCTACAGTAGGATATGGAATACACCCTACTAAAGCCTGATTGTCACAGCTGGTCAATTTAAAAAATGCAATCTGAAACTTTAGAAGAACTGTGCAATAAAATTGTGTTTTAAACTTGGAAAAAATGCCACTGAAACGTATGCTTTTGGAGCATCTTGCATGAATCGAGCATGAGTTTTTGAGTAGCATAAGAAATTCAAGGAAGGCATGGAGTCGGTGAGGGATGAAGAGAGGTTTAGAAGGAGTAAGGAAGTCAATAGACCAGAGTTGATTGGCCAAAGGGTAGGGTTACTATATTGAGGTTTTAAGGGAGTTCAGGAAGAGATTCCGTTGGAAGGGGCCAGCACTCTTCAAATTGGGTCAGTGGCATTTCCACCGGGAGTTAAACCAGTCCACAACTCCATCCTTGTTACAGACTATTTGACCAGGATGGGTATCAAGACAGTTAATCACCCTCCCTATAGTCCGGAACCTGCTCCCTGTGACTTTTGGTTATTCCCTCAGCTCAGAGGCTGTCATTATGAGACGATTGAGGAGATGAAAGAGGCTATGGCGGAGGTCATTGACACGCTCACACAAGAGGACTTCCATGCGGCCATCCAGAAGTTGTCGGAACGGTACAAGTGCATTGCAGCCGGAGGAGATTATTTCGAAGGGGACTAGAGTTTCATGAGTGTACTATCAATAAAAGTGTCCATACGAAAAAAGTCGGGAAACTTATCGTATGCACCTCGTATGTATTGTTATTCTTATTAATTCGGAATTACTTTTCACTCACCCTGTATACGTTTGGAGAAAAACAATAGTTGTTTCTTGAATACCGTGATATTGTAATCCAGTTTCTGGGGGCAGTCAATAACTTATTAAAAAAACGCAGCTCCCAGAAGTGAGTTGAGTTGACAGAGTTCAACGTTATATTACAATCAATCTCATAAATCTCACCCTCTTTATCAATTATAATCATTTATAAATATAATTCTATGATATCAAGTATTCCTATCCAATACGAAAAAATTTCAAACCGATATATTTGATCGCAGATGAGATTCTGCCAAGTATTATCACCCCACCTAAAATTTAGCCTGGGAGCAATGGCAATAAAAGTGTATCTTACATTCCCAAGAGCCCCAAAACTGGAATCACACCACAAGATGCGGATGTTAGTGATATACCCAGGAAACCATTTATTGGATATGGTATAAATACTGAGTGTTATGTAGATGAAAACTTAAATGAGGATTTCTCAAGGCTTGGTGGTTAATGTAATGGACTGTGATATCATAGGAGAGGAGTTCGAACTCCAGTCACAAATTACGTTTTATTTTGGATTATAACCCTTAGAAAAGGCATGAACTCCATAATGCCAGAAGCTATTGTTAAATAGTATTACTATTGTTCTTCTACACTGCTGGCCTTCGCCTAAAATTACCCACGATGGCTGATCTGCTATTTAACAATGAAATCTTAACAACCAACTAAAATATCAATCATCACTGGGTCATTAGCGTTGAACTCTAGATGTATACGTATTCTGATGCTTAAGTTTGAGCAGTTAAGGTAGATTTCGGAGAGGGATTTTCCCAATTTCAAAATTAACAATTATCTTTTTTTTCATTAATTAAGATTACAATATAAAAATATTTGAAGGAAGAATGATGGGAAAAGTAATTGTCTTTAATTGGAATCATTTTGAGATGAGGCTTCTTAATCTGAGAATTAATTTCTATTTATTCCGGACTTTCTTAAATCACCTGAAGATGGCCAGAAGTAAAATTTGGCCTAAACGTAGTGAAAGAAGAAACAACACAAAAACTACCAAGATGAGGACAAAAAGTCTGCAATAAATAAAGATGTGAAAAGTGTTGGAATGTAGACATCAAAATGAAAACATTGAAAGAACTTGGAAGGAATACATTGAACGTAAGAATGAAGTTGGGATACTTTGAAATGAAGTCTTTAGAATGAATATATTGAACAGAAGAATGAAGTGTGAAGACTTTGCAAAGACGACTTCAATATGAAGACATTGAAAGGAAAGCATTGAAAGAGACTATAAAGTATGAAGATTTGGGAATAAAAATAAAAACGTTGAATGAAGACATAAGAAGCAAGAATAACGTCTGAAGACCCTAAAATGAAGACTTTTGAAAGAAGACATTGGAAGGAAGAATAAAGTGTGAATACTTTTGAATGAAGACTTCAAATTGAAGACGTTGGAAAGAAAAATGAAGTCTGAAGACTTTGGAATAAAGACTTTGGAATGAAGATTTCGGATTGAATAAATGGAGATATAATAAAGCTGTTAGTAACTTTCATTTACCAAAATTGCTTTTGTTTCGAAAAAGACCATAAAAATGGGGCCTAATGAGAACCGAATTCACTTAAATGGTATGCAAGACTCGCTCGCTAAACATTAAATCGCTCAATGTGTCGATAGCATATTCTCGTGTCGTATGATACATTTACTGCACACGAGTGCATGTTCGTGCAGCTTCGAACCAGACTAAGTTAACTGTAGTATATATTTATGCACATAGAATAACATAACGTCCAACAGGTGCTTCTTAACTGTTATTTACGCGTCGAATTAAATCGAACCTCTTGAAACACCATCTCAGTATGTCTTTGCTTGATTAAGCTACACTTCCTAATTTTTTTACTAAGTTTCGATAAGTTAAACTCAAGACCAGCTGTATTGTGCAACTAGTTAAACCTGACCTTCTATCAACGGTCCGTGATTCAATCACGCTAACCCTTACAACACTAGAGACACCGAGGGTTAGTTTCTTTAGCTTATGTCATATCAAACTTTGTGGATTATATAATCCCACAACTATCCCCTTAGGAAGATGGTAGTTGTACTATTTAAACCCATTTCTAGAAATATAAGGGAGTTCATAACTTTACCAAGGGTATTAGTTGTCAGAATTTTTTAAATGAATTAAGGTTTTTCGGACTATTGTCTTCATCTTTATTTTTATTTCTACAATGTTTCGGCCGATAGACCCCGCCCCGGCCTTTTTGAGGTGTTTGTCGCACTCGGGAACCTACACGGAACTTCGAATTACGTCCTTTATTGAATCCACGGGGGTCAGCTGTTCTGATTCCGTTAGCCATAACTAGGTACAAGTGTTAATTATTCATGTATTGTTACTCGCCTGTAGTCAGGATTGAACCTGCAACCACTAGATGATATTCTCCTTAGAAGCTTAGGGAACCAACAAGTGTATTAGTCCGAAAATTAACGTAATAGCACGACTGGAGTTCGAAATAGCTTACAAACATGACGCACTCCAGATAGCTGCAAGGGGACTCTCTTGAGAGGCATCTTAGCTGCATTTTGTAAATCATTAAAAGAAATAAGAGATTGAGTCCTCTTGTTTATCTTGACATGCATAGCCTTGTGTCAGACATGAACATAAATGACTATATAAGCAATTCGTTATCTTTAACCAATGAAAAAACAAAAGTCTAAAATAATTCATAAGTGGTAAAGCCGAATCCATTATTGTTCCTATTTGTTGGATGCGGGTCAATTTTGCGGAAGTGTGAAATGGACGTGTTCTTTTTCAGAAATAATTTTGTTTCCGCGCCAAATTATATAATATATATGTCGGCAAAGATTCGCCTGTGTCTGGGTCAGTGTAATCAGGTTAAGTGTGGGGAGGGATTTTTTCCCTGTGCATCAGCCAACTAATGATTGAAAGCCAGTGCAGTGGTTCATCTACTTAAGGGTGTATTTGGAAAGTAAATGTATGGTTATTTTAGTGCAATTCTTATGAGTCTATTGTATACAGGATTTTGTTTGGACACCGTACGTGTGTGTGTGTGTGTGTGTGTGTGTGTGTGTGTGTGTGTGTGTGTGATTTGAAAACGTGCCAATTGGGTACACTGTCCATATGTTAATTATGAATGCATAAAAAAGAAAAAAAAGACAGGGAGAGATAAACTAAATATCCAGGAGAGTAAGTTAGGGAGTAAATGAGTGAGAAAAGAGACACATAAAAATGTGTGTTTTACGTTTCTGCGTGTGTGAACGGGAAAGCTTTTGAAACTGTCTAAGCTTATTTTTATTCTAAAGAACAAAACCTATACATTTATTTTTTCCTGTTGAATCCCCTTTTCGAGAATTTACAAGCTGGCTTTTGCCTATTGGATGATTGGCGCAAACTACACTTCCAATTTTATATTCCCTATTTACCCATGCACAGAAAAGACATTCTTTTATTTCATAACTGGTCGACCCGTCCGATATTTTACATATCACCGAGAACAATACATTTCAATCAAGAAATTCAACTGACGATAATTTTTATGGTAGTTTTCATTTGAAATGCTTTTAATCAAACATTCACTTGTATAAGTTCAGTTCCCATCGGCAGCCCAAATAATAATGCTTTGTTGCTGATTAAACTAAGTTTCACTTCAAGTGATGTACTCCTATGGACCCCCACATATGGCCTAGCAAAAACAGGACGACCAGCTCGAACTTACTTACAGCAGCTATGTGAGGACACAGGATGTAACCCTGAAGACCTGCCGTAGGCGATGAATAATAGGGAGAAGTGGTGAGAGAGGTTCAGGGATATCTGTGCTGGCGGCACGACATGATAATGATGATGAAACTAAGTTTGATAATGGTATATCATCATCAAGTCACGCCATCAGCATGGATATCCCTGACCCTCTCTAGCCACCCATCCCTATCGTCCATTGCTTCTGGTAGGTCTTCCGGCACAGAGCTGATGTATGTAGATTCCAGCCGGTCGTCCCTGCCTTTCCTCGGCCATGTGAAGGGGTCCACAGGAGTACATGACTTATGAGCTCGTCCCTACTTCTCCAGCAGAGTCTAATTCATCTAATTCTGATAGTTTTCGTGATGGGTGGTTAGTGGCAATACAGCTTCTATAATGGTATATATACTACTATATAGAACACCAAACATACTGCTATCATATTTACCAACCCCTCCGCTCGGGCAGGTTATGACACAAGGTCAATATTCAAGCGGAGTTTAACAGGTTTGAATTCAGAGTTTTCCTCCTCCTAGACTAGTTGCCTCACCAAGGCTGAAGAAAAGTCTGTCCTACTATTTACCCATAGCTGGAAGGAGAATTATTGGATCTATACCTTTCCCAAGGGTATTAGTGCTATGTGAAATGCAATCAATCTCGTCCAGGATTTGAACTCGTGTCGCCGTGTCCATTTCCTACGACTATAACCATTACACCACGGGCACTAAACATACTGCTATTGTTGCCTGGTTTGGTTTGGTTTTGGTTTGGTTTGGTTCGGTAGATAAACCGCATACCAACACCTTATGAGTTGCTGCAAGCCAAAGTTTTATTTTCTTATAATTGTTTGATGAAAATCATCACTATTTATCTAATACATATAATACACACACAATTATATCGTTTCAAGTATCCTTATGTAATATTAATCATTTATACTTTGTCATATATTGGATTGACTCATAAATAATTTCCTTTTTAGTAAAATGTGATTAATACATGAAATATTAAGCAATGAATTAATTTTAATCAATTATGTGTTCGACATTATTCTATCAAGTAACTTCTCAAGTGAAATTTAGCCGTTTTCAAGCTCATAAAGGTTCTGGCGAGCGTTTTTACCAGATATTTTTGAGAATAATTATTGTCCTTCACAGCATTTTGTATAGAAAGAAAATAGGGAAATCATTTGGTGCAATGTCTGGTAAATAAATATGATGGATGGGACAAAACAGATTAGCTCAAATCTAATTCTTTTTTTGAGCTTGAATCGTGCTGAATGTGGCTTTGTGTTATTTTAGTGAAGCTCAACCTTTCTCTTAGTGACGAGTGGAGGGCGTTTTCTTTGAAAATTTTCATACCCGCTTTACAACTGTTGAGAGCATAAGTCTGTATATGTGATTGTGATTTTAAAAAAATCAAAATGACTAATATAGTGATCACACCATCCACACTGCATGATTTTTTTCAAAGAAGCTCCATCTTTAAGGTAGACGATATTGGTTAATCTTTGTCAATCAACTGCCTTTTTGCGTTGAGCATTGTCATAAAAACCCATTTTTCGTCACGTATTGATATTCTCTCTCTCTCTCTCTTTCTCTCTCTCTCTCTCTCTTTCATAACTCTTTGATGCGCGTTTTTTAATTCTTATTCTACTTCTAACTTTCTCTATATCCCTACATCTATACACATACACCCGTGTATATATATATATATATATATATATATATATATATATATATATATATATATATATATATATATATATATATATATAGCATTTTCTTTTTAAAAGACGTTTGATTAAATATGAGAGACACTTCGCTTCGAACCAATTTATAGTTGATCAATTAAATCTTTATATGAGTTGTTTGATATCAGGATAGAATGAATTCAAAAGTTGCCATATTTTTCTCAAGTACTTTCGGTCCCACCTGGAGACATCTTCGGGAGAACGAACACATAAATGACCGACACAATGACGAATCGGATATATCTATATAAAAGGAGAAAGAACAAGTGGGAGGGGAATTTTCGGAAGAGAAAATCTTTATTGAAGGTAAGAGGGGGGGATTTGAAGGAAAAGTATTTAAACCGCTTTCGAATAAAGCTGCTATATTCGAAATTGATCATGTTTAAAGAAGGTTTGTTAATCTTTGTATAGAAAACTTCAAGAATTGGGAGTTTTCGTTTGTTTTGTTATATATATATATATATATATATATATATATATATATATATATGTGTGTGTGTGTGTGTGTGTGTGTGTGTGTGTGTGTGTGTGTGTGTGTGTGTGTGTGTGTAACCTTACCATTAACCCTATGGTGTGTTTAAAAGATATATTGTCTATCTATGAGGACAGGAATTAAAAATGAGGGAAACTTTTTGCTTCTTCACATTAATTTCCTTGGCATTCAGAACATTTGTCGCGGCATTTTTGAAAATTCTCTTTTAATATGGTGTAAAGCAGCGCCTCCTTATTTTGAAATATTTACTATAATCTTGCCCTTGACATGAATTTTATTTTTCATCTGCGAACACGAAAATCCTCGCTCGTTGATTTATGTGGTGCCCACGAAGCATTCTTTACTTGCACAATCCCGTTTCTTGAAAAAAAAAAAACTGATAAAAATTTAAGTGGTTGGCTTCATTTTTTAGTCGATATTTGCGCTTTGAAAGATATCTTGCAATCTAAAATTACTAAATTTATCATTGAACTAAACTGAAAATTTAGATAACCGAGTTGGCAATTGCGTTAGACAGAAATCTTTATCTAAACTTAGATTCAAAGCTGGATTAACCATTAAGCAAAATAAGCCCATACTTTGGGCATCAAGGAAATATGAGCTACCTTACAGTAATCAAGTGGCATATAAGTAACTGACCCAAGGTGCACAACAGAGTGCCGACAAAAGTGTGCCGATAATATAGATATATCTTCACAAACTTCTTCAAGACTCGAAGAAGATCGTGAAGATGAAATAAAGCCCGAACGAAATATCACTCATTTAAAAATGAGTTAAGTGTTTGATTTATCCAAATTTCCACATATATCTATCATACAGTCAGATCCACAACAAATCTGTCTTTTCAACATATATATATAGCAGCATTTCCGCGTTATCAGGACGCGACTTTTTAAATTTTTAAGCGGAGTTTAACAGGTTTAAAATCAGTTTTCTTTCTCCTAGGCCTATTGCCATGCCAGTATTAAATAATCGAGTTGACACTTCTGTTGACCCATAGCGGGATGGAAATTTGTTGGATTCATACTTTTTCCCAGGGTATTTGAGCTAAGTGTGATAAAAAGTGTCTCATCAAGGATTTGAACTCTGGCCGCCGTATCCATATCTTATGATGATAAACATGAGTGCATTCATCTGTATATAATATAAGTTGCTGTGCAACAAGCATTTCTTCAGCTGAAGTTCAATTTTCAATTTTGTTGGTTTCTTTATTTTGTGGAACATAAACTTCCATAGGTTATTTAATGCTAAAGCTATCCTAATAGAAGAACGGCTGTGGTACTATTTGACACAAAGTTGGGAGATAAATGGTGTCCATTCCTTTCCCGTAGTTTATAGTCTAAAAAGGAACGTATTAGCTAGATCCCAGTTCGAAACCTTAGCAATTACGGGGACTTCTCTTTAGGAAATATGAAAAAATTTCGTTGTTACTTTTTGATCACAGTTTATATCCTTTATGCACAATATTGTATATACAGGTGTCTTAATATATATGGGACACATGTGACTACTAATACCTCTACTAATAATAATGTTGATTTTTTTTGTATCAGATTTGAAAATAGTATACTATAACAACTATTAATCCTCGATCACAAAGCCTTGTACAAGAGAGGAAAAAAAATTTGCATCACTACTTATTAGGAAACAAAATCATTCTAAACTGTTCAAGCAAAATCTCGCAGAACGTTCAACTAAACAATTTAGGGGTGTCCTCGTGGTGTAAGGGGTGTCCTCGTGGTGTAATGGTTAAAGCGATGAACTGCGGAATCGTAGTACGCGAGTTCGTACTCCAGTCGCGCTATTACGTTCACTTTCGGGCAAATACCCTTGGGAAATGTATGAACCCCCTTATTCTCCCTCCAGCTATGGGTAAATAGTAGGACGGACTAGGTTCTTCAGCCTTGGTGAGGCAACTAGTCTAGGAGAAGGAAAACTCTGAATTCAAAACCTGTTAAACTCCGCTTAAAAATTGACCTTGTGTCATATCCTGCCCGAGCGGAGGGGTTGGTAAATAGTAACTAAACAATTATCCCAAGAATATTCCTTCTCCTAGACTAGTTGCCTCACCAAGGCTGAAGAACCCAGTCCGTCCTAATATTTACCCATAGCTGGAGGGAGAATAGTTGGATTCGTACCTTTCCCAAGTGTATTAGCGCTATGTGAGAAAATGCAATCAGTCTCGTCCAGGATTTGAACTCTGTGTCCATTTCCTACGACGATAACCATTACACCACGGTCACCACTATTGAGCATTATTATGACCCTTAATTGTTTCTATGGGGTAATCATATGCAAGAAGCATTTGCTCTATGTTCCTTCAGTGTATGAAACCAAATGCCTTGGAGAAATCTACAAAAAATAGTGTTACCTCGAAAGTTTGTGCTTAGATTCCTTCGATGATTTGACGGATTGTTAGAATCTGTGATATTGTGGATCGATTTCTGCAAAAACCATTTTGATTTTTTTCTGTTTTCTCTATTTTTGGTTCGATACGGTTTACATGTCGAATATCCTAAATCTTAACCACTACAGTCGTGAGACTTATGCGACAGTTGTTCTAGGTGATTCACAGGTTATCTTTCTTAAAGAACGGAAGGATGCAGCCTTTTGTCCATCTCTCTTTTCTGTTATTTTCATATATGGCGTTACAAAATCGAAGAAGTAAGTTATCAAATTTCCTTGTCTTTCATATTTCTGGGGGTATTTTGTCGAGGAATGAAGCCGTCATATGTATATATATATATATATATATATATAGACATCCACAGACAGATCTCTTTTGTTCTATCAGAACTCATAAATATGGCTAGACATATTAGCTTCCCGTAGCTGGGATCGAAACCCGGTTGACTCAAACGCCAATCCAAGCCTCTAACCCTCAGCCACGAGGAGTCAATAGCAGCTAAGTAAATTTTAAACGGTTATGAATCACAATTACTATTGTTTACATACATCCGTTTAATATATATATATATATATATATATATATATATATATATATATATATATTTCACATTACATCCAGGGGTCTTTGAAATTTCTTTAGTCACTCATGCCTTTCTTTTTCCATATTCATTTTTAAATCTATGACTCTTTCAAATGTCTATTTTTCTCCTTTCTTTATTTCATTATATTCGTGTTATCTTCATTCCACTTTCATTATTTCTTGTATTCTAGACCGCTCATTTATTTGCTTCATTCTTTTACTCTTCTGCCCTTCCTTTTTTCCTTTCTTATCTCTCATTCCACTCTATATTATTCTCTCACTTTCCGATGCCCTTTTCTCCGTACTTAACTCTATGTTTCCTTCTTTCTTTCAGCTCTTCTCTCTTTTTCCCGTCATTTTTACATCTTCAATAATTTCATGCACAAAAGAAAAAAGAAGGTAGACGGATGTTCCTTGGCTGCTCGCCCAAAATCTTCTCTCTTTAATTATTCAATGCTGATATCTCTTGCTTGCCAGAATGCCGACAACTGACCAGAAATATATTCTGCAGCTGCAGATGATTTCATTACGGCAAAACAATGAAATAAATAAAATATATACTCTGCTGTTTGGGGTTTCCATCACGTACAGCCATTTTTACCTCTCAGAAAAAAAAAAACTAGGAATAAATGGAATAGTTCAACATGTCCGAGTAGAAGACGTATTTACTTAATTTTTTCATTAACTTCTTTGTCGATTTACCGTGAGATTTTAAAGATATTTTATGTTACTTTAAAATCTTTAAATCGAAAGAAACTGTTATGGCGAGGTCATTTTAATGCCAAAAATATGTTTTGTTTGATTTCAGTCATTTACCTTCGCCTAAGAAATGATATTTATTGCAAAAAGTTATATTTGTATCTTCAGTATTAAATCTTACTTTTTATTAGTTTCTTTGTTTAACGGCATATCAACCTTTGTGGTTTATTTGATATTACAGCCATCCTTGTAGAAGAACAATAGTGATACTGTTTAATTCATAGCTCGAGGAATATGAGGTGGTCTATTCCTTCCCAAAGGTTATTAGTCCAAAAGTGAATGTAATTACGAAACTACAGTTCGAACTTGCTAACTTCAAGACCGCAAGTTAGTACTTGAACCATTATGCCAAAGATACCCCCGATACGTAATCGTAATAAAGTTGAATGATTTAGACTTATGTTGTTTCAAGAATTTCTTTCTCACGCTAATAATTTGTAATTAATTACAACTATTTCAAGCAAAATAATGGTTTCAAGCAAGAATAATCATTATTATCGTTACTCCTAGAGAGTTTTTCACATCAGTGTTAGCTAAAGGTTTTCACGGGAGTTGAGTGGTAGCAAGTCTCCTGAATTATCCAGGACTCTTCTCAGTATTCTGGCTGATCTTAAAAATAGAGTAGTTTCGATGGTCTCTACTCGTCCTGTTATTTGCAAGTGCTCCAGTCTTTGTACCTATCCTTAGATGAATGTACCAAGAACACCAATTACAAGTTGTATCCCCGCCACTTTCATGTTCGGCCATTTTTTCAGTTCCCTCGCAAGGTTGAAGTACTTATCCTTTTTTTATTTTCTTTCAATCTTACTCTGTGGTTAGCCCGAATGGCAAAGTGGACAATTCTGTTAGTTCTTTTTATTTTTGTTGTTAATTATAATAAGATCTGGTCCTCCGATCGAGATTAGGTGATCCGTTTGTATCTCTAAATCCTAGAGGAGTTTGTGCATCTCATTTTCCAGGATAGATGCTGGCTTGTGCATATACCATTTGTTAATATGGTCAAATTTTAATTTCTTGCACAGTTACTGAATGATCTTCTTGCCCACCCGATTGTGTTTAGTCTTATACTCTTTCTGTGCTAACTTGCTGCATTCGCTTATTAAGTGATTGATAATTTCGTCTCAATCACCTCATAATCTGTATCTGTTGTTTTGTTGCGTCTTATCGATTCTTGCTTTGATATGATGAGTTGTTATGGCGTTATTTTTGCTCCTATTATAAGAGATATATTATCTACTCCTTTAGAGTTTTTCACATGAGTTTAAGTGACAGCAAGACTCCTCAAGTCTCCAGGACTCTTCTCAGGATTCTGGCCGTTCTTAGCAATGCTGTCATTTGAATAGTCGCTACCCGTCCGCCAACTTCCAAGTCCTCCAGGCCTTTTAATAATCCTTTAGTTATTGTGCCTAACTCACCAATCACAATTAGAAAAATCGTTACTTTCATGTTCCACAGCTTTTTCAATTCTCTAGCAAGGTCGAGGTACTTATCCTTCTTTACATTTTCTTTCAGATTTATTCTGTGGTCGACAATTTTGCAAAGTCGACAATTTTGCAGATTCTCTTTTTTTGTATTATTATTATTATTATTATTATTATTATTATTATTATTATTATTTTACGCTCTTGAGAGATTTTCAAAACAGCGTTAGCTGATGGTCATCAACCGAATCTGGGTGACAACAAGTCTTCTCAAGTCTCCAGGACACTTCTTAGTATTCTAACCGATCTCAACAAGGCTGTACCGAACACACCAACGACAATTGTTAATACTGTTACATCAGGTTCAATAGTTTTTTTTTTCAGTTCTCTAGCAAGGTAGAAGTACTTATTTTTTTTCGCTTTCCTTCATTTTTAACTTGTGGTCAGCCAGAACGACAAAGTCCACTATTTGTGTGCTTTTCTTTTTTTGTTGACTATCACTAGGTCTGGTCATGTGGACGTGATTAGACAATCCAGTTGTAGGTTATTTAATGCAAACTTCTTTTTATTCATATAAAAAGTTCTATTTCAAATAATTATGTTCAGCTTAAGTACGGTTTTATTTTTTGTTTACAAACAGCTGAATGTCAAAATAGGTCAATTTCAAACAATTCAGTTTAGCATAAGTACACAATTTCAATGTTAAAAAACAGTTCTATCTCAAACAAATCAGTTTAGTATAAATACCTTGACCTTGCAAAGGAATTGAAAAAACTGTGGAACATGAAAGTGAAGATGATACCAGTTATAATTGGCGCTCTTGATATAGTTACCAAAGGATTAGTATCGGGACTTGAGGACTTGGAAATAAGTGGATGAATGCAAACCATGCAAACTATAGCATTATTAAGATCGGCCAGAATACAGAGAAAAGTCCAAGTGGCTTGAGGAGACTAACAGTCACTCAAACTCCAGTGAGAAACCATCGGCTAACGCTGGTGTAAAAAAACTCGAAAATGATTAAGATAATAAACGCAATATTCAGACTGAATAGGTTGACAATTTACTGTTTAACAGCCCATTTGGACAGAAGAATAAACATAACTGAATTTAGAAGAAAAAAATATATCTTAGCGGAGATTTTGCCGTTCCTGCGAATTGCAGAAAAAAAAGTAAATAAAGGCCAATACTAGGATCTTGCAAAAGAGCTAGAACATTCTTTAGCGAATGAATGGCGAAGACACTATTTGTAGTTAATGCTCTTGGAACAGTCCCTAAAGACTTAGAAAATAAACTGGAAGAACTGTATCTCAGTTGAATTGAGATGAGTTAGACCTCAGCAGTGTTCAGTTCAGCTACAGTACTTAGAAGTGTCCAGGGGATCATGGAAAACTTCAGTAGAAAACTCATTTGAAAAACTAGCAAAAAATAAAATAGCAATAAACTTTTGTAAACAATTATCATCATCAACTCGCGTTGCGAGCACAGATTTCCAAGACTCTCTCCATTCACCCATCGCTCTTGTTAGGTCCTCTAAACTGCATGCTGTGTCTACGCAGAGGTGTTTTAGGTACGGTATTTCTGGTCAATCAGCACTAGTACGTCTATGTGTGAGGGGCCATAGAAGAACGTCACTTATATGTTCGTTATTGCTTCTCTGGCAGAGTACTGCACGTTTTGTTCACCTTTCTTGGATGATTTTAGTGATGGGAGGTAGGTGGCCGTTCAGCCGTTATTTCGCAGGGTATTGCTTTCAGGACCTGCTCAATATAATCCGCAGCATTTCTTAGCAATTCCCTTCTAGCATTTTCTCTCAGCGTTTAGCCAGCGTCTTAAGAGTACTATTGACACAACAAGTGCTTGTAATAAATCCCGTTTATTCTATCGGGTAGATCAGACTTTCATATGATCAAGAGCCAATCGAAAGCACTCCTAGATTTCACTAGAAGAATAATATTGTTTCTAGGATTCCTATTTAAAATTAATAATCTATTAACATTTACATGGTTTAAAGTATTTATATCTATTCCTAATAATCTGTAAACAGTGGATGTGTTAAAGTATTCCTATCACCTCTTGCTCTCACTCTCACTCTCCTGTCACTCTCTCTCTCTCTCTCTCTATATATATATATATATACATATATTCATATATATATATAGAGAGAGACAGAGAGAGAGAGAAAGAGAGAGAAAGAGAGAGAGAGAATGAAAGGAAGAAACAGCCAAAGGGAAAGAGTAGACGGAGAGAGACACAGGAATATACAGTAGAGAAGGAGGAAGAGAGAAAGAGAGGCAAGCAAACAGCTGGAGGAGAAAGATAAATAGTTTTCTGTCACTCTCTGTTTCTACATGAATCTTTTCTTCCTCTTTCTTTCTCTCTCCTTCTCTCTCTCCTTCTCTCTCTCTCTCTCTCTCAATATATATATATATATTTAAAAGATGACAGAAAGAGAGAGAATATGAGAGAATGAGAGAGAGGGAGAGAGAGAGAGAGAGAGAGAGTGTGTGTGTGTGTGTGTGTGTGTGTGATAGAGTGAAGGAGACCGAGAGTTTTAATTTTCAAACACTCTGTTTTTTCTGTTACCCACTCGCACTCAAACACACACACACACACACTCTCTCTCTCTCTCTCTCTCCCTCTCTCCCTCTCTTTCTCTCTCTCTGTATCCATCATCTCTGTCTGTCTTTCTATTGAGAGAGAGGGACAGACAGTGTGGACTGAGACACAACCAGAGAGATAGCCAAACATAGAGAAAGAAACAGACAAAAATACTGAAGCGGGGAGATATGTCTGAGTCTTTATGCATTTCTTATGCTGATCTCTATTGCAATATATTTGGGAAAAAAAAGATAAATTTACACAAAAGAATTCTAACTGCGCTTCAAGCAATAATTCATATTCATAATATAATGACATTCTTTTGGGGGTTTGAGGATTAAAACGTTATTAATATAACATTAGCTTTTATGCTGATTGAATATTTGTTTATTTGATGAAGTCTCACGCCAAAAGATGTCAGAATATTAATCTGTCTACTGATTAACCCATTTTTATTCATGCTGCCATTGCTTTGGCGTTTCTGTCATTCCCAAACCGCGTCTACGTACCTCACAACACAACAGGTAGTGAGATGTACACATATTTTCAGACTGAAACAATGCCGAGTCAGCTGAGGCCATAGAATACACCAACTGCATCTCTGCAGAGGGGTAAGACACCCCCAACAAGAGCCCCGGATATGACACTAAACAATCTGATGGTGAGACTCCAGTAATGCTGGAGCTTTGGGGAATACAGAGTACCCCTTCATTGCTATTGTTCCCGGGTTCATTCTGGCCCGGAGTAGTAGCACCTGGTAGGGTCCTATCAAATAGAATTGTTTGACATTTAAAAAAAAAAAGGCAAAACAAATAACTTAAGCTAGAGGAAATTATTTGAAAAAAATGTTTGATCATTTAACTGTGCGTAAATGAATGTCTGATATTTAATTGAATTGTTAGTTATATATAGCAATACTTGAAACCATTTAACTCTGTTGAATTATGCTAAATTGAATTGTTAGAAATAAAACTGATTATTTAACTGTGTGTACCTAAAAATGTGTTAACAGATCGTAAGTTATATATGTAAAAACGAGATTTGGTATTGAATGATCAACAATTGTTAATATGCCGAAAAAACAAACGAAACCAATCAGATTGAAATAGACCAATATAATGATAATCCATAAGAAAACAAACATATCATGATTTAATATTACTTTAGAGAAAAAGTAGTGCTTAGTAGTTGAAATTCCTTCTCATCGAGTTCTTATTTGTCAGTGAACATATTAAGAAAGAAAAATGTATGTAACCTTCTTTTGATATATTCATTGCAGAAGACTTGTAACATACTCATGATACGGATATGTGTGAAACGTACATAGAATTTTCATAAAATGTATATAGATATCATAGGAATCCCGAAACACAAAAACACTTACGACTTCTTAGTTCAGGTACAAAACTTTTTATTACATTTGAGTTAAAAGGTTTTTCGACATAAGGAGAGAGATACCATCTTTCTATACTGACTTTCCCATCTGCTCCAAATCATGTGTGACAGCTGCCGCAAGGCCTCTGGCCTGGCTTCAGCGAGCCCCGAAAGTCAACCTTCTTCTTCCCAGGCAGGAACTCAACTCACTGACTTTTCTCAAATGTCAACCCGTGCTTCCGGTGTGTGACGTCACTCACATCCCTGGTCTCATCCCCTATCTGGGATTTTTATCGTGACATCTCTGAATGACCGCGTGAACACCTGCGCCCATGTTTGCACCTAACTATCCCATGCGCTAAGCGAAAGGTTCTCAGCCTAACTAAACCCAAAGGCAAGATATATAAAACGAAATCCCTCGGCCATTATATTACAGACTGGTAACAAGAAACGTAGAATATTAGATGGCGTACAGTTTCACGGAGTGTGCCAATTTATTCGTTTTAATTATGCCCGAATGATTAATGATTTTTATTGGATTGCTTCCTGAGTTCATTCGTTTTGAACCAGAACGAGCTATCTCCACTTTGAGAGGCAAGCCAATGAAATTACTAAACCAGTTCATTATACCTCAACAACAAGATCTTATCTACTGAAAATGAGGTCAACATACACTATACAAAGGCTTGGACTGCTATTGAAAGGTTATCAATCATATGGAAGTCCCAGCCTTGATTGTGTTAATACTACTGTATGGATGTGGAGAGATTACATCAGTAGCGATTACATACCTGGTCTTCCAAATAGAAATAGAACTTTTAACGACCACTTGGAGCTGTAACCAAAGTAGAATATAAAACAGCGTGGCAAAATCAACCCCTCCCCCCCTCTCTCTCTCTCTCTCTTTCTCTCTGCGTAACATTTATCTCCATAGAAAATAAAATCAGAGACAAGATTTCAAATCATGAACGACTTTGTTTACGTTTCACTTCGTACTAATACCCTTGATAAATGAATAAATGCGTCTCTTCATGCCCTCCAGCTATGGTTAAATAGTGGGAAGACTGAATCCTTTTAATTTGGTATGGCAACTAGTCTAGGGGAAGGACAGTCTTGTCATCAAAAGTACATATTCTTCATTAATTTCTAGAGTGTCGTTTGCTATACGACATTCTGTAATATTTTGAGCATTAAAATAAAGATATTAGAAATTAATTAAAAATTTCTTTAAAATAAAAAACAATCTATGTAAAAGAATAGGAATGTGAAAATATATGAATTAGGCTATTTTCTTGTTTTTCATGGCATATCAAGCCTTCTGGTTTATTTATTATCAAATCCTGTTTGTTTATATATATACTACCAGTCAAAAGTATTTGGCCATCCTTACTTATTTTTATTTCTCCTAAAAGTGTTATTTTTCAAGAACAATCTAATCACCTCAATGATTTTATTTATTGTACTAAATTAAAGTCTTCCTCAGTAATTTTGACCTTAGAATAACCAGATATCTTTGAAAAATTGATTTTACAGCATTTTTCTTCTTTAGTAATGAGCAAGATTCTACAGTAAGCAGAAATCCGAAAACGGGAAACAACAAAACCAAAAATTGGGTTGGTAGACCGAAAGCAACAAGGGCTAAGAAAAATGTCATCAGAGTTACCAGCTTGCTCCAAACATAACTGATCTTTTGAACCAACATCGTGAAAAAAAGAGTCAATATACAGGGAGAGGAAAAGACTCTGTGAAGCTGGCATATATGGTAGAATTGCTATCAGGTAATCACTGCTGTGGAGCAAAATAAAATCAAATAGCTCAAGTAAGCCACGGCACACAAAGATTGGACAACGGAGATGTGCAATAAAGTCTTTTTGACTACGAGTCAAAGTTCAAAATCTTTCGGTCAAATAGGAGGGTCTACATGAAGCTAGGAGTTGGGGAAAGAGCTGCAACTCTCCGTATCACACCATCCATTAAGCATGGAAGAGGCTCTGTTATAGTGGGGGGTTACCAATTGCTGTCGGGGATTGCACCAGGTGAAGGGCCAACTGAATCAGACCAGCTATCGTAGCATACAGCAGCATTAAGCGATCCAGATGTTGGAACGTGGATTTTTGGCTCAAGGACTTGTACTCATGCAAGATAATGAACCAAAGTATATAAGTAAACTCAGTTAAAACTACATTAAAAGCAAAGAGGAACAGCACGCCCTTCAACTGTTGTCTTGGCTGGTGTAATCAGCGGACTAAAATACCATTGAACTGGTATGAGATGAACTTTACCAAAAAGTCAGCCTAAAACTACTGAAATGGGCAGAAATATATTCATTTTACCTCCAGTCTTTGTCGGGAATAATGATGAGAACTTGTGAAACAGTGATAGCCACCAAAGGGGGTGGGGTCATTTTGATTAATCAAAAGTTTTAGAATTTCTTGTGTTTTTTTAATCAAGTTTTGATTTCATAAATATAAGGAAAAAATGAATTTAGTATAATAAATAAAATCATTTTGGTGCATAATTGTTTCAATAAAAACAGTAATTTTAGGATGGCAATAAAAATGTTTGAGGATGGCCAATAATGTTGACTGATAATGTATATATATACAGAAACACACACACACATAGACCAATATGCCCAGTCGGCTGGGGCTGTAGAATACACCGACTGCTTCTCTGCAGAGGGGTAAGACCCCCCAACGAGTGTCCTGGATATGACACTAAACAATCTGATGGTGAGGTTCCAGCAGTGCTGGAGCTTTGGGGAATGCGGAGTACCCCTTCATTGCCATCGCTCCCAAGTCCACTCTGGCCCGGAGTGGTAGCACCTGATAGGGCCCTATCTATGGGTTGAATAGAACTAACAGCATACTTATGCTAAAATGAATTGAGTAAACTAAATTGCTTGAAATAGAAACGTTTTTGACAATTAAACCGTACTTACATTTAAACTGCGTGCTTTTGCTTAACTGAATTATTTCAAATAGAACTGTTTTTCGACATTAAAACTGTATTTACACTTAACTGAATTATTACATATAACTGCTTGAATAGTTTGAAATGGAAATGTTTTTGACAATTAAACTGTGTACTTATGCTAAACTGAACTGTTTTCAATAGAACAGATTATTTACATAAAAATGGATTAGGCGTTAAATAACCTACAAAGGTTGATATGCCATAAAACCAAACAAACCAAACCATACACCAATGTGTATAAATATATATGAAGAGAGAGAGAGGGAGAGAAAGAGATTGATGTGTATGTGTGTGTGTGTGTGTGTGTGTGTGTGTGTGTGTGCCTGTGAATAATGTGTCGGTCATTTTATTTTTATATGAGTTGGTAGAGCTCATTTGTTTGCTCACAGTTAAATCGTTTAAATATTCCTATGTAGCACGAAGAATCGTATTTAATATTAATCATTTCTTTGGTCACAGTTAAATTGTTTAAGATATTCCAACGTAGCAGGAATAATTATATTATATATCAATCGTTTGTTTGCACACAGTTAATTGATTTAAAGTATAGCAATTTAACATAATTAATTCAATATATCAGGTATTCGTATCTGTTACAAATAATTTGCACACGGCTGTATGGTTTCAAATACTACTAATAATACTACTACTACTACTACTACTACGACTACAAAGAAGAAGAAGAAGAAGAAGAAGAAGAAGAAGAAGAAGAAGAAGACTTGTTGTATAATGTCCCAGTGATCTACAGAATGCAAATCAAAGAAAGCAAAAAGAGGGGCATGTACTTGGACATTGCCAGAGAACTAATAAAGCTGTGGAACATGTTGGAGACGGTTATACACGTTGTAACTACTACTCTTGAAACTGTCCCCAATATATTGCAAAGGGGACTAGAAGAATTGAAAATTCAAGTATGAATCGAAACTATTCTCCTTAACGAATTGTTGAGATTGGCCAGAATACGAAGAAGAGTCCTGGAGACACAAGAAGACATCCTGTCTCTCAGCATCTAGTAAAAGACCACCAGGAAAAGCTTGCAGGTAAATCTCGCAAGGAGTAGAAGGAATATAAGACTAGACACAACTGGGTCGGCAAGGCGATCCACTGGGAGATGTGCAAGAAATTTAAATTTGACCATACGAACAAATGGTATATGCACAACCCAGCAGCTGTCCTGGAGAATGACACCCATAAACTCGGCCAGAAGACCAGACAAAAAAAAAAAAAGAGAATTTGCAGAATTGTAGATTTTGCTGTTCCGGCTGACCACAGAATAAAACTGAAAGAAAGTGAAAAGAAGGATAAGTACCTCGACTTTGCTAGGGAGTTTAAAACAACTATGGAACGTAAAGGTGATGAATATACCAATCGTGATTGGTGCACTCGGTACAGTAACTAAAGGTCTATTAAAGGGACTGGAGCACTTGAAAGTTGGAGGACGAGTGGAGACAATCCAAACTACAACCTTATTGAGAACGGTCTGAATACTGAGAAGAGTCCTGGAGATTTGAGGAAACTTGCTGTCACTCAAACTGCAGTGGAATTCCATCAGTTAACGCTGATGTGAAAAACTCGAAAGGAGTAAATAATTATGATTAGATGAGATATGACCCATAGATAGAACCCTAATAGATGCAGTGAATTTGGTCTGAGTTGACCAGAGGGTAATGGTAATAAAGAGTCATTTTAGGGTTCCCGAGGTAGACATTCATCATGATAATTTTCCCCGCAGTATTTTTTGATTTTCAGAATGTGTAAAGAGACGCAAATTTAGGAAACAAATCATTTTTTTTATAATCGTCACTTTACAACGTCTTAATACCCCTATTACGATAAAGTCAATACAAAGTCGCTTAAAATTGGATTAAAATGTATCATTTATTATCTATTCAATCTATATTATTATAATATTCTGCAATCGGCACAAAGTAATTTCCAAGAGACAAAATGAATATGAAAATAAAAAATTACTGTCTTTTTGCTCCATTCAAAATGTTGTATAATTAAGGAATTATTTTTTTTATAATCATCATTTTTCGTTAATTATATTTTATTATTCAGTTTGGTTGGAATTGAGCTATTCTGGTTCAGAGTTCAAGTGTATAGTCATCGGGTACAGTTTTACGCTCGCACGCAAAGGATGTGACAATCACCATTGTCATAATAAACCCCAGACAGGAAATGTGTTTGGAGTGTGAATGATGTCATGCCTGGAAGAAATAATCCTGAGAATATGATGATTTTAAAAAGCAGTTAGTTGAGAGTTGGGGATTCGGCCATTGAGTCGAAGAGTTGAGTTTTTGATCTCTACCGGCAGAGATGAATTGAGATCTAAAACACCATGAGGTGTGCCGAACGTATGAGGTGGTGTTAGCATAGTATGATCACGAAAGACTCTTAAGAATTGTGTCTCTCTCTTCGTGTCGAAGAACAGAAGTCAGAAATTAATAAACCGTTCGTACCTGAACAACAGAGTGTGCCTGTATTTGAATTTGCTTGTTTTCTTCTGTGTTTGCATATTCGCATATGTGTTTTGTATTTGTGTATGTATATGTAAATTATACCACAAAAAAACTTAAAATTATCTCTCTTTCTAATATCCCCTTAATGAATGAAAGACTGCTTCGTTGCGGTTCAGTTTCGATTCTTTCATTTGATAGCTTATCAATCTTACTAGTTTATTTAGCTGTGGGCATAAAGGGGTTAATAACTTTCCCAAAGGTATTAGTCCAAAAAATTGCGTGACTGGTTTGAATTCGTAGTCCAGCAAGTTAGCCACTGCTCCACGGAGATGGCTTGCAGTGTGTTTCAAAACACTGATAATGATCGGAAGATATATCCGGGTCAAAATTATCCCTGTATTAATGACAATGAATGGTTAGTCCACGTTCTCTTGAAATCAAGAAATGGAGTCTCACCACGTAGTTTAGAGTCATCCCCAGAACCCATTTTTGGAGGTTGCAAGGAAGTCTTAATCCTCTTCGGGGGATGTATTCAGCTTATACTAAACCTTGCCGCAAAGGCCGACCCAAGTTTTACGTTTAGAATAAAAAAGGCTTCTCTCCTTTGGGAAATAAATACTTTGTTATAAACAGCAATTATAGGTCGACTTAATAATAAATAGGGCTAAAAGCTACAGTTTGAATCAGCTCGTATAAGGCCGGTGGTTAGGCCGATTCTAACATGTAAACAAAATAATGTGTAGGCCCCAGAGAAAAAGAGAGATAGGAAGTCCCTACATCGAGGTTTGTTTGGTTTTTTTTTAATTGGATGGCTAGTTGGCCGAGTGCAGACTATTGCAGTAGGATGAAGATAAATAATTACTGTTCAACAATTAACTGCATTTGTTGAAAAGCTTTTTTTCAAAGCAAAAGAATGAATAGCCAAACCAAAGGATATATATATATATATATATATATAATTCACCAACGCAAGACTGTTCAGATCAATAAATTAGGCTATCAGTTAAATTGATTTGGTCGAAATGATCAAAGCGGAAAAACAGAATAGATCGGTAATTGATTTGTTTCATAAGCACATTCAAATGGTGATAATATATTGATTTATTTCAGGCCAATCCAAATCTGACAAAAAACTACATTTATGATGTTCTGAACGGCTACAAATATCATCATCATCATCATCAGTAGTAGGAGTAGTAATAGTAGCAGTAGCAGCAGCAGTACCACCAGCAACAACAACAACAACAACAATAATGGTGCTTTTGGGTGCAGTAGTGTGAAACAATTCTAAACAACTTCCATGTTGATTCAGATTATATCAATCTCTAACATGCCTTAATAGAAAACCGTTCTATTTCCAGGGAAGTTCTCCTTCGGACTAATATCCTTGGGAAAAGTATAAATCTCTTTATCTCACTAGCAATAGTTAAATAATATTACTGCTGTTTCTAATTAAAGATGTTTTTGGCATTAAATAACCGGTGATGTTTAATATGTCATTATGCAAAGAAACCAGCCAACGCTCTATTTCATCTCTTTTTCTTGTTCCTGGTAACAATGTCTATCTGGTCTTCATTGAGCATCATTTCATAAAAGTGTTGCACCAAATTATCATTAAATGAGTCACAAATAAACAAATGAAAATAAAAAAACATGTAAATAAATAAAATTAGAATTTTTAAAAATTTATTGCTAAGGCTAACTTTAAGTTGAAGGAGTTACAAATAAACCAATGAAAATTTTTTAAAAATTTAAATGAATAAAATTAGACCTTATTTAAATTTTGCAAAGGCTAAATTTATTTTTAAAAAAATACTACAGACACAATCAATTTCCAAAAAATACGTTAGTCAGGAAAAGTTCAAATACTGTTCAGCTGTTTACTCTATTTTATATCCAAGCTATATCTGAGAATATTGCATAAGGTAGTACAATGATAATGTTTGATGGGGTTTATTACCTCTTGAAAGCACCCAATTTGTACGGACGTCTTTTTATGACAGTATCCTCACCTTTTAAATGAGAAACGACGGACAAAATGAGGACCCCCAAAATTGCATAAAACCTCATATGCATGTGGTATAAAAGTGTTCCAACAAGGCATCACAAAAATGTTGTAGCAAACACTAAACCACGAACTTCATCCCTGAATTTAGTATGATGTATGCAACCCTACCAACATGGACAGGTTCCCATACGAGCAGCTCTAGTAACTTCAGAATGAAGAAGATATAAAAAAAATTGCTTGCCAAGCCAATGGAAGAACTTTCACAGAAATGGAAGAAGGGTACCTCTTAATCTGGAAACTCCATGTAGAAATAAACCTAAGAATTCCCAAGAAGGGTTTTACCATCAAGTCCAGTCTTCAGAGCAAAATTTCCAAACTTTATAAGTCACATTTACTTTCAGATATTCCTTATTCGGTTTAAATCATAGGTCTCCATAAATGCTATTTTTTATTCCATAGTTATTCTTGTTCCATATACTATTTGTTTAAACGTTTGACTCTTACTTGTTTGCATATTTCCAAGGAGTTACCTTCCCTTCGAAATTATGTGGACTTATGTGTTGTTTTTATTTTTGCCCTTTCGAAGCAGTTAAACTGTTATTTGTTCTCTCTTCATCTTGTATATTCTAGTCTTCATATCGCTCATCGTAGCAGGTGTGTCCTCGTGGTGTGATGGTTAAAGCGATGGACTGCGGAATCGTAGTACGCGAGTTCGTACGCCTGTCGCGCTATTACGTTCACTTTCGGGAAAAATACTCTTGGGAAAGGTATGAACCCCCTTGTCCTCCCAGCTATGGGTTAAATAGTATCATTACTGTTCTTCTAGGAGATTGGCATTAAATAACCTACATATGCCATTAAACAAAAAAAAAACCATCGTAATAAACTTGTTTGGATAACAGTTCCCTCTAGATTTCTTTCGTAAAGTGTCCTTTGAACAACTTCTTTTTTTTCTTCTATTTCCCAATAAGTTATTTGTTTTCTTTTTTGTTTGATTTTTTTTATCTATTTTCTTATTATCTTGTCAGACATTTTTAGTTTTACAGTTGTCTTGATTATTCGTTCCCTATACAAAATCAGCGGAAGTAAGGTCAAAGTTACGGCGGAAATAATCATTACATTCTATGCATTTCTCAGGTCTGTTATTTGATATAATCATTGCATTTTTTTTCTTTTCGTCTTGAGTTTAAAGAAGTATTTTTTTTTTAATATTAACAAATTACTGAGCGATTTCGATTGACAGTTTTTTTTTTCTAAAGCGGTGTTTTTTAGTGTGGTAGTTCGTATTTCTGATAAATTTGTATTTTCTGGATCTTCACTATTTGAGTGCTTGTGCTATTTTTGATCATTCTCAATATTTCTAATACTACTGAAATTGTTGCAATGTTTAAATGTCAACTTATAGCAATTTCACTTTCGAGATCCTTATATTTAGAAAGTTTCAAAGGACTTCAAACTTTTGGATGCTCAGTGTCAAGAGTGATTTTTGCCTTGTTTCAATTTGTATACACCTCTCTCTCTCTCTCTCTCTCTTTCTCTCTCTCTCTCTCTTTCTCTCTCTATCTCTCTTTCTCTCTCTGTATATATATATATATATATAGAGAGAGAGAGATGTGGGAAAAACTGAAAATACATCTGTCTGCATAAAAATGTATAGCGATGAAAAAAGACAAGGTCTTTAGTAGATTATTTTATTTGAAGAACTATTTGCCATCGTTCAACGTTTCGGCCTTAAGACCTTCGTCATGGCCTAGAATGTTTTTTTAAAAATAGCACTGCAAATGGTATTTGTAGCATGAGAATGAGCACCTTCGCACCATCTGATAAGAGACAATGCCGAAAGCTTCCAGATAATTTGAAAAAAAGTATTAATACTTAAAATTATTGAAAACATTGCGAAACTACGGCATTTAAGTTCTCTGGAGACGCACACTGCAAAAAAGAAAAAAAACAAAAAAAACATATACGCTCTGATGAAGGTGTATGAAACCAAACAGTTTAACGTAGGCGAATATAAAATCATCTTCTGAAGATCTTGAGGTTTTTTTTTTTCCATCTCTATATACTTCATTGAACATTCCGGCATCCGATAGCGCAAAATGTAAACAAAGAAAACTTGATACATATGCGTTAATTCCCAAGTTGACGTTGAGTCATAGACTTGGTCTTGGGGTATGTCATCGTAAAGTTTGGCAGATTTCGATCCCGGCTTGAAGTATCTCTCGCCTCTAGCCTGACTGTTCTGTGGTGTTCGTCCCCTTCTCGACGTCAGCAAATCCAGTGAGTAGCATTCAGAGAATATCAGGCGAGCTCGGCATCTCACTGTGCTGTAGTGGTACTCACCTTCCCGACCTTGGAAAATCCAGTGGGTAGCATTTAGAGAGTATCAGGTGAGCTCAGCATATCACTTCCCTGTGTTTTTCGTCTCCATCAAGACCCTGGAAAAAACATCCGAAACAGCCGTATTGTACCTCAGGTTACTAAAATATTGCAAAACTTTTAACTCATTATAGTACAGACTTTCTAAAGTCTCACTTTATCAACAGAATTTTTTTTTTAATTTCTCCAACAGTACAACGTCTCCGTTGTATATAGCCAAGGTGGTGTCACATAGCAATGTGGCTAACGTACCAGATTACGTCATCATAGTTTGCAAGTTCGAACTCCTGTCGCCTTTTATGTACTCTTTCGGTAAAGGCATGAACCTTGTCATCCTCCTTGCTATCAGTTTGATAATACTACTTCTGTTCAGTAAGGATGGCTTTGATATTAATTAACCCGTGGAGGTTTGTATGCAATAAAACTAAGTCAAACCAAACCTTTTAAGAAGATAAAAGCCTAATTTTGTCAAAGAATAAAAAAGATATTGCCTAAAGAAAGAAAAAAATGATTTTTTAAGAGTTTATTCAGAATGGACATTTAAAATAATATGAATATACTTTATCAAACGATATGTCTTCCTTTTTGCCGTGGACAAATGTTTTGTTGTCATCTATAGTCGATCGTTCGCCATAAGTGTTGAAGTATGGAATTTTTAGCAAGAAGAATCGTATCGGTATAAGTCAATGGCCGCAACCATTGATTACCTGAAGCGCTTTTCACTTTTGTCAGACAGGGAGTCTTTGTTGTTTGTTTAATTTTTGATGAGTTTTTCCTTTCTTTTGATCTCATTTGTTTTCCATTGTAATGCAGGCGATACATCCACAGGGCCAACTGACAGTTGCAAACGACTTCCCAGCATGCCTCAGCCGTGACAAAATTTCGCATGATCTGCGTAAATCAACACGTCTGCGAGAACGGCATTTATATCCATATAAAAACCCAATTGAACGGTGATTAAACAAAACCCACGAGGCGAAATGGATGAACGACTATGAAAATCAATTGATGAAATAAGAGAAAATTCAATGGACAAAACCTAGATGACTGACGGGTTGGTTGGTCAGTATATTCAGTGTAAACGTGCAATAAGCATCTGTTGGGAAATAATAGTTTCTCATCTATCTATCGATCTATCGATTTATCAATCCATTCCAAAAAATTATCATTATATATATATATATACATATCAGTGTTGCACGCAAAAAAGCATGTTAGCCATTCTGCTACGGAGTTTTCCCGATATACATATAAGTATATATAGAGAGAGGGGGAAACAAAGAGAGAAAGAGAAAGAGAGAGAGATCAAGTTACAATGAATATCATGTATGATTTTAGAGTATATATTAGAAATAAAAAAGTTACCCGATAGAAATATTTGATCATTGATATAATCTCATTGGATCCTAGAACCTTAATCTGTTTGTCAATAAGCTTATAGAAGCCGTTAAAATCTTGAAGGTTTGAAACAAATATGAGATTAACTCATGTTCATCCTTTTCTCTTGATGCCAACCTAAGACCATCCAAATGATTCTAAAATCCTCAAAGGAAGTAATAACCAGGGCAAAGTTCAATAGAATATGGAGGATAAAGAAATTTTCACAACCTAGCTCCTCTAAGAGATCTTTAGTTAATTGAGCAGTGTCAGAACGAACATAATCCTGATGAAGGATAATCCCTTTAGACTTAGATACCCATTTGGAAAACGGGTGGGTGGTTGCTTACGTTTTTATAGCGTATCAACCTTTGAAGGTTATTTAATACCGAATCCATTTTTATTCAAACAATCAGTTCTATTTCAAACAATTCAGTTTTGCATGAGTAAACAGTTTAATTGTCAAAAACCCAGACATGCAGGACACTGCTGGAGAAGCAGGGATGAGCTCATACGTGATGTCCTCCGATGGACCCCTACATATGGCCGGGCAAAAGTAGGACGAGCAGCATAAATATACATTCAGCAGCTATGTGAGGATACGGGATGTAGCCTTGAAGACCAGCCAGAGACGATGAACGATAAGGAAAAGTGTCGAGAGAGGGTCATGGATATCCGTGCTAGTGGCACGACATGATGATGATAATGAAAACAATTCAGTTTTGTATAAGTATTGTTTTTGTCCACACACAGTTAAAAACGCTCCCTCTTAAACTATTTAGTTTAGCGTAAGTACAGTTTCAATGTCAAAAACAGTTCTATTTCAAACAATTCAGTTTTGCATAAGTATGCAATTTACATATCAAAACAGTTCTATTTCAAACTCTTCAGTTTAGCATACCTGTGCAATTTAGTTCTATTTGATCCATAGATTGGACCCTATCAGGTGCTACCACTCCTGGCCAGAGTGGACGTGGGAGCGATGGCAGAGAAGGTGTACTCTGCATTTCCCAAAGCTCTAGCATTACTGGATCCTCATCATCAAATTGTTTTTAGTCATACCCTGGAATATTGTTGGTGGGGCTTACTCCTCTGCGTTGACGCAGTCGGTGTATTCTACAGCCAACTGGGCAATTTGAAAACGAGAAAACCACTTCCTACAAATTCTTTCATTCGATGTATCATACTTATACGTACTCTGAATGAATTTTTGGAGTGTGATTGTATTGAAACCTCTATGAAATAAGTAAAGTTGTAAGTAAAGTTGACAACCTTAGTCGAGAGTGACCCAAATGCTCCCTTTTTAATATCTACAACATCAAGGTTTACGTGAAGGACGCTACTCCTTTCCCTGGATTGCTCCACTTTACCCTTGATACGCACCTTATAATGCTGAGTATTAAGCAAGGAGGCATTAAGGACCATTTGGTATGACTCTACCAGGGATTGAACCTCGGTCTTCTGGGCTTTTGGTGAACACTCTAAACACTAGGCCAATGTACCGGCTCATTATCTTAGTGGATAGTATTTGCACTCTTCTGGGTGTATTTCTGCACTTATTCAAGCATATTCTAGTACTCACTTGAGTGAAATTGTTCACTCCGAATGTATACAGGCTTTTGTTAATCTAAACTTTGTAAATATTCCTGAAGAATCTATTCAAGAGTTTTTCAAGCGTAAAACATTTCATTCTCGCTTAGATTACTCAACCGTAATCTTGCACCTGGACTAAGTCAGAGAACTGAAAATGTTATGGAACATTAAAATTGAAATTGTACTGATTTGAACTTGAAATTGATGAAGTGGTGGAAATGATACCAATCGTAGTTGGAGCCGTTGGGACGATAGCCCAAGAACCTGTTTGTTTTGCTTCCTTTTTATGCCATATAGAAGTTCCTGGGTTATTTAATGCCCAAATCCAAAGCCCAAAGCCATTCTAGTAGAAAAACAGTCACCATCATCATGTCGTGCCGTTAGCATGGATTTCTCTGACCCTCTCTCCCCACCCGTCTCTATAGTCCATCGCTCCCGAGAGGTCTTCCATGCTACACCTGTATCAGTACAGAGCTGTTGTAGATAGATACTCATTAGTTGCCCAATACTTGCTCATCCACGTGAAGTCCAGAGGAGTACATCGCTTGTCGAAAGATTTAATGAAAGAAAATCACTTTACTTTGGTAAAGACAAGAAGAAGACGATATCCCGCACAAACAATTATGGACGTAGACTACGCTGATGACATAGCGCTTCTGGCAAATACACCTCTCAGGCCGAATCCCTGCTGCATATTCTGGAACAGGCAGCAGTAGCCATAAGTCTCCATGTTAACGCAGACAAAACAGAGTTTATGTGTTTTAATTAAAGAGGCGACATCTCCAAAGTAAATTGTAGGTCTCTGAAACTTATGAACAAATTCCCCTACATCGGAAACAGCATCTCATCTATGGACCTATCCGATAAAATAAAACACATTTTTTTCCAAGCAGCGGTCATATCACTAGGACAATAGCGATGCACCACATGGCACTGACTAAGCTTGACAGCAATTGCAAAAGAATGTTACAAGCTGTATTGAACAAATCCTGAAGGCAACATCGCACAAGGCATCAAGCCACCAACCACCTATCTCAAAAACCACCCAAATTAGACGAAGAAGACATGCGAATAATGAAAAATAATAGTGGTACTATTTAACCCACGTCTCGGCCAAGACCCAGGAAAGAGCCTCAATGAACAGGAAGAATTAAAAACATTCAAGCCAAACCATTACTCAAATCTATTAGGATACTGGATATCGGAGGAGATTGTTGTTACTCCAGAGTAAAACTACCAGTTAAAGCTGGTATAAAAACTCACAAAGTGAATAACAATGATAATAATGATAATACCAGAAGTGAAAATACTATGGAACATGAACGTGACGGTGATACCAGTTGTAATTGGCGCGGTCAGTACCGTCATCAAAGTATTGATACAATGAACTGAGGACTTGGAAATAAGAGGATGAGTCGAGAGCATCCAAAAAACTGTCTTATTGAGATCTACCAGAGTCCTAAGAAGAGTCCTGGAGACTTGCTGTCACTCAGATTCCAGTGGAAAACAATCAGCTAACACCGGTGTGAAGAACTCTCGAATGGGTAAAATAATATTGAAATGGTGCATTCTCAAACCAGTATCTGTCCAAGAAAATTATACCCACAAAATTCTCCGAATTACAGGGAAGATAACTCGCCAGCATGAAAGATAGCATCGATATATCGATACGATGACTCGAAGACTACATAAAAAAGAGCAAAGAAAGACAAATGACATCGATGAGAAATAATACAAACACAAGGATTAACAAAACAACAATAAGTAGAAGACTAAAAGCGGAAGAAAACCAATTATATGGATATTTCAAGTGACAAACAATCAGAACCCCACAGGAGAAGACTTGGATATAACTAAGAAAAGGAAAACCTTAAGAAAGAAACTGTTTTTTTAACAGAAGTACAAGACAAAGCAATAAGGACAAACCTCGTCAAAGCCATGATAGATTAGACGCAACAAAAGAGTAAATGTAGAATATGAGGACATAATCCTATTTACCAACCCCTCTTCTCGGGCAGGATATGACATAAGCTCAATTTATAAGCGGAGTTTAACAGGTTTGAATTCAGAGTTTTCCTTCTCCTAGACTAGTTGCCTAACCAAGGCTGAAGAACCTAGTCTGTCCTACTATTTTACCCATAGCTGGAGAGAGAATAATTGGATCCATACCTTTCCCAAGGGTATTAGTGCTATGTGAAATGCAATCAGTCTCGTCCAGGATTTTAACTCATGTCGCCCTGTCCATTTCCTAAGACGATAACCATTACACCACGAATATGAGGAGATAGAGACGAAAAGATCAATCCTATAATAAGCGAATACAGCGAATTAGAGCAAAAACAGTGTAAGACTGGACACTATTCTCAGTGGATGACCTTCGTAGGGAAGATGATCCACTGAGAATAATGCAAGAAATCTAAATTTGATTATACGAACAAGGAGTATATCCACAACACATGATCCGTCCAAGAGTATGAGACGCACAGAATTATCTTGGATTTTGAGATACAAACGGATCACCTAATCCCGACCGGAAATTAGTCAAGTAGAGACCATCAAGACAAGAGCATAGCCACTATCGGCCAGAATACTGAGAGTAGGTCTGGAGACCTAAAGACACATAGTGTTACTCAAACTCCATTGAAAAGCCATCAGCTTACTGACGTGTGAAAAATATCATAGGAATAAAATAATAATATTAATAATACTCATGCTGAAACCATGCATGCACAAACCAGAATCTGTCCAACAAACATTTGTGTAAAAATCTCGCCAGGAGTATAATTATTATTATTATTATTATTGTTATCGATAAGACCTAGCAAAATAGCAAGTGTAGGTTATGTGGCGATAGGGATGGGACGATCAATCATATAATATGCGAATGCAGCAAATTAGCGCAAAAAGGGTATAATAGTAGACACGACTGGGTAGGAAAGGTAATCCACTGAACATTGTGCAAGGACTTTAAATTTGACTATACAAACAAATGCTATATGCACAACCTGGAATCTGTACTGGAGAAAGAGATGCACAATGTTCTCTGGGATTTTGAAACACAAACGGATCACCTAATCTCGCATAGACGACCAAACTTCACGATAGTCAACAAAAAAAGAGAGAACCTGCAGTATAGATGACTTTGCTGTCCCTGCAGATCGCAAAATAAAATTAAAAGAAAACGAAAAGAAAAATAGATATCTTGACCTTACTAAAAAAGTTAAAAAAATAATTATGTATCATAAAGATGAAGGTGATACCAATTGTAATTTGTGCACTTGGAACAATCTCTAAATTATTGCTAAACGAATTAGAGAGTCGAAAATCGGAGCACTATCCTAACCATAGCATTATTAAGATCGCCCAGAATTCTGAGAAGAGTTCTGGAGACTTGAGGAGACTTGCTGCCACTAAAAATTTGGTGAGAAACAATCAGCTAACACCGGCGTAAAAAAAAAAACTCTCAAAGGAGTAAGATAATAATAATAATAATCCTTTTCTGTCAAGATAGCTTGTTGATAGGTACATAGAAGAAATATCGGTGTTTGTAAAAACGAAAATAATGTTGGTAGATTCTGCTTTTGCAGGTAGGCGTGTAGGTTGTCCTGTACATTTTGCTTTGACTTCAGTTTACCTTTGCAATAAAACAGCTTTTTTCCTAAATAACTCCTTACCGACTTCTATAATGCACCGTTTCTCTCGCAAAGCATATGTGTTCCACACGTTAACAAAATCTCCGCTCACACAGCCTAATCTTGCTTTATCACTTCAGCTGTTATCTCAACTGATACTTAAAAAAGGCAACGCGCTTATCATGATGGAAGACATGTTTTTACTTCTTTTTATCCCGCTGGCTTAAACTTGGCGCAAAACACACGTGCACATCACTGCAAATAAAGATGGCGGACAAGATGCAGTTTCTAATTACTGCGTTTATAATTCAACTTCTTTGTTGACTCGGCGGTTAAATCTTCTCATTCTACACAGCCCAAATCTCCAGTTTTAACCACAGATAAAAGGGTCGCTTAGAGTAAACTTTGTGTTTTCGGTGTTCCTAATTACGAGATTGCGTAGTAATATTAATTCTTCGTTGAAGTGAAGTAATTTAACAATTAGCAGCAGTTGGAAACTCTTGCAGAGATTAAAACCTTTATACTATGGCCGAAAAAATTATGATTAGGTTAAAAATGGAAAAAATAATTTAATAACATTTTGAGATAACATGAATTATGTCATTTGCCCTGTTCGGTGACCTCAAAATAAATTGATTGCATCCACCGCAAAGCTTCTCCCCAAAGGATGTCCCAGTTATGATATTAAACTATATCTGTGAGTGAGACTCCACTTCAAGAGGACATGGGGAGTGCTTTGTACCCCTACATTTCTCCCTGCTTCACTTTTTCTAGTATCGATTTAAGTGTCTGAAAATTATCTATATTCGTAATACTGTGCGAAGAAAAAACTGCTAAATAAATGATATCCGATTTAACCCTATTCTTATCATTAAACGTTTCGAACAGGTTTTTGTAAACGCTCTTTTCGCTGTCTATCGAAAACAAATGTTTCATATACTAACACGATCACAAAACCACGATTTACGATGAAGAGAATACGAAATTCGAATTTTTCTTTAAGCATTTCTTTATATATGGATATGGAGTGATAGGTAAATAATTGTCATTTCAAATTATAGATCTTATGTATGCGCTTGGCTCCGGTTTTGTTTACTCTGCAGCAAACCAAAGGAAACTGTCTGTAAGGAGAGCTGCACCTTGACGCAATTCACTCCACTGTGTATTTGGAAATGGCATATTAGACCGTGCGACATTCAAGACGAAAGGTCTAAAAGAAATATTTTACTGTTTTTAGGCGTTAATGTGTGGACAGTGCGCAAGATTCGGAAAAAGTCCAATAATGATCATGAAAATACCAGAAGTGAAAATACTATGGAACATAAACGTGACGGTGATACCAGTTGTAATTGGCGCGGTCAGTACCGTCATCAAAATATTGATACAATGAACTGAGGACTTGGAAATAAGAGGATGAGTGGAGAGCATCCAAAAAACTGTCTTATTGAGATCTACCAGAGTCCTAAGAAGAGTCCTGGAGACTTGCTGTCACTCAGACTCCAGTGGAAAACAATCAGCTAACACCGGTGTGAAGAACTCTCGAATGGGTAAAATAATATTGAAATGGTGCATTCTCAAACCAGTATCTGTCCTAGAAAATTATACCCACAAAATTCTCCGAATTACAGGGAAGATAACTCGCCAGCATGAAAGATAACATCGATGTATCGATACGATGACTCGAAGACTACATAAAAAAAGAGCAAAGAAAGACAAAGGACATCGATGAGAAATAATACAAACACAAGGATTAACAAAACAACAATAAGTAGAAGACTAAAATCGGAAGAAAACCAATTATATGGATATTTCAAGTGACAAACAATCAGAACCCCGCGGTAGCAGGGAAGCCTTACTATGATTTCTCTAATGAGGAAGAAACTACCGAATTAGTTGCTGGTGTCGAGGCCATCACTGGCAACGACCACAGCAAATTAATCAGGGCCATGAGAGTGTTTGAGTTTCTTATCTGGCAAGTAGTGCATGAAGACCTTCGCTATTTTACCTACAAGATGAGAAAAGGGCTGATTTTTTTATTACAAGGCATGAAGGGTTAAAGGAAAGTGAGCATTGTAAAGCTTTTCAATAATGTAAAATGTCTTCTCCAAACAGACTTGCTTTTTTTTTCTTAGACGAGAAAACTTTTTTGTTGATGATGAACTCACAGAACAACCTTTTGCTGGCTCTGTCCCAACAAAATGTACGACAATTAATGAAATCCAAACACCAAGTCCACATCATAGTTTTCAGGATGGTCACTAGTGATGGTGACGTTATCCCTCAATTAATTTTCTCACATGGCCCCAGATTGAACGCAGAGGCCTACATCAGGTGTCTGAAGGACCCAGTGTTGGTCTCGATCGATACAGTGGCTACTGGAAGACCCTTTGTCTTGCAATATGATTCTATGCCATTCCACACGAGCTGTCTTGCCAGTAAGAAAATTTCTATGACTTCATCACTCCTGACATCTGTCCGCTTAACTTCCTAGATTGTTAACCCCTTTATTGTGAGATGGGGATGAGTGAGTGGCAAAAAAACTCCGTGCAACCCCAAAGTTGAACTGAAGACCTGGCTAACAGCAGCATTTACTAATTTAAACAAGGAAACTATCGGAAAGGAGATAACGAAGTTATCTAGAGACCGTGCCGGAAGTCAATTACGGTTTATTTGAATGAATATATGTATAATATTTCAAGACATTTCTTATAATTTTGGTAAGTTTATCTGAAAGAATAAGATTCATTTTTGCGTAATTTTGATAATTAAACTACCGCACCCAATATATATATATATATATATATATATATATATATATATATATATATATATATATAAAATTTGCGACGGTAATCGAGGGCGACTCGAAGGCTTCCTTTTCATGAACTCCCACATCAAGATATAAGGGAGGCTGGTAATCCTTTTCCTGGACTGATCCACTTTACCATTGATCGGTATCTTATAATGCTGAGGATTAAGCAAGAAGGTATCAAGTACTATTTTTTGAGTATTTGGTATGACCAGATCTAGGATTGAACATCGGTCTCCCAGGCCATTGGTGAACTCTCTACCTGATAGATATATATATATATATATATATATATATATATATATATATATATATATATATATATATATATATATATATATATATATATATATATATATATATATATATATATATATATATATATATATATATATATATATATATATATATATATAATGAGGAAATTAGAAAAAAATAAGATGATCAAAATTTGATGAATCTATTATAAAAGCCGATGTTGCATGTTTCGGTTTTCATTACCTTCTTCAGGACTTAAATTATATGAAAGGTTTTGTTTAAATAGCAATGAATTCTTTTTCACAAACTTTAATTGTTATTTAAACACTTTTCCCGAATTTAAACTCCTGAAAATTTTATCAAAACCGAAACTATTAAAATTGATTTTCATGAAATTTTGATTATTTTGGTTTTTCTACTTTCTTCATACTGTTGGATTCCATTTCCTTATTTACTCACACACACACACACACAGACACAGACACACACACACACACATATATATATATATTTATATATATATATATATATAGTGTGTTTGTGTGTATGTGTGTGTTTGTATTAATGATATATCCACCTTTAAGTTTTATTCATTACAAAAGTCACCCTTTTTGAAGAATAGCAGCGATGCTACTTAAATCATAGCGCAGAGGATAAAAGGTTCCATACATTTCTCAAGCTTATTAGTCTGGAAGTGAACGTATTAACGTGACTGGAGGTCAAACTTACATCAAGGAGATGTCTAGCACTTATGCCATGATGGAGATTCCACACACACACACACACACACACATATATATATATATATATATATATATATATATATATATATATTATGTACTTTGCCACTCTCTCTCTCACACACACACACACACACACACACAAACACACACACACACACATACAAACTACATAATTAATAAAAGACTGTTCTCTTTCGGTGATGGAGCATACTATCTAAGTTGGCATAGCCTAAAACAATTTTAGTGACTGTTTCTTACAAATTTAGTCATCAAACCAAAGGCTAGATTTACGTCATCATAGCTTAGGCATACATAGACATTGGGTTCTGAGTGAATTGTATCACCCTCACATGGATAAACTTCCTCTGCACTTTATTGTTTCCGCTGGTCATTTGGGTGGGTTTATGCACCTTATCTTTCCATGATAACATCTAAAGTGTAGCTATATACATTTTATGGGTTGATGTAAGTATTTCATGGGTGTCTGTATGCATCTTATACCAATATTTTTTTATTCTTCATTTATATGTTTATCAACTAGATGGATTTGAAGCGCTAATCGAAACAGGAGAATGAAATAAAAGGTTTGGTATCATCATCAGTAAGGCAACTGATTCAATAGAACAATTTTAGTTACAATACTGTGTTTGGCCTTCGTGATTTTACTGGCTGTGAGAGTACACGTGCTTTCTGGGGGTAAAGAAAGGTGAAAGGAAACTAATTTAAAAAAAACACAACCAAAATATGTTCAGGAAGTTAGGGGTTATGTTGTAGAATACATCGACTGTATCTTTGCAGAGGCGTAAGATCCACCCCCTCACAATGAGTGTCCTGATATGATATAAAACATTTTGATTGTGCAGCTTCAAATCTTGGAGATTTGGGGAAAACGGAGTACCCCTTCATTACCATTGTTCCCATGTGCATTCTGACCCAGAGTAGTAGCACCTGATAGGGTCCTATCTATTGATCAAATAGAACTTTTTGACTATTTAAACTGAATGCAAACAAATGACTGATGTTCAATTGAATTGTTACTTCTACATAACAATACTCGGAACCTTTTAACTGAGTCCAAGAAATGTGTTCAGGCTCATTTAAAAACGTGATCAACTAAATGTGTTTATAAATCATATATATCTAACATGTATGTATAAAGTAGATTTGGCATTAAATAACCTACAATTGTTGATATGACATAAAAACAAGCCAAAAGAAAGAAAAGAATTTAGGGGAGTCATTGCAAATAAATTAAAGCATTATAAGTTTCAATAGGGAATTTACCTGCGTTGTGAATGTGAAGAAGTGAATGAAAAGTGTTAATAAGATATTCTTCCAATTGCTATCAAAATATAGCCGGGAAGATGGGGTCTTTGATGCATCAGGAAAGTTTAATTCAAATTCAGATCCACCTTTAACTGATACACAGTGAGAACTTTTAAATCATGTCATTTGGAAACGGGCACACGATGTTGCTAAACGTGATATACTTTAACCAGTTAGTGACCATGGATGGATTCTTATAAAAATCATACGAAATTGGAATTGTGGTGACCTCACGCCGGTTCAGCTCGTTGATGCTCTTGAAAACATAGGGAGTGAATCTGAAACAGATAATGATGATGACTTTGAAGACCTAAATGAAATGTCTGCTGAGTGTCAGTTATGATGAAGATTCTTATATTTCTCAGCAAATGATAACTAGAGTATACGTAAATATCGGTATTTTTTATTATAAAAAAGTTATGAAGTCAACAGTAGATTTATTGTATCCAGATAAGAATATATGGCTCACAATTTGAACGGTACATTTCCGAAATTGAGTTTTATTTATAATGTAATTTTGGGATGGGGAAATCATAACTCGATAAATCAATACCATCATCATCATCATCATCATCATCATCAAGCCACGATGACTGCACAGATTTCTTTGACTCTCTCTCTCGCTCTCTCTCTCTCTCTCTCTCTCTCTCTCCATTCGTCCCCTATCATCCATCGTTACCGGCTGCTCATCCAAATTATATCCGATGTCCGCACAGAGCTAATATTAATAAGTTCGTTCTGATTGGCCAACACTGACTTGTTCTATGTCGGGCTCAATAGAAGAAAGTAAGTTTTGAGTTCGTCCATACTTTTTCAGCAATGTCCTGCATTTCTACATCATACTTGTATTATTTTGAGTTGGGAGATAAATCGCCGTACAAAATTGACAGTTTTATATATAAGTAAAAGTAAAGTTGGCGACCGTAGTCGAGGGCGACCAGAAGGCTCCTTTATCTATAGCTAATACACCGAGGTGTAGGGGAGGGCGCTACTCTTTTCCCTCGATAGCTCCACTTTCCCCTTAATACTTACCTTATATTGCTTACTTAATTATATTGCTGAGTGTTTAGCAAGAAGGTATCACGTACCAATTTTTAAGTCTTTGGTATGACTCGACCTGGGATTGAACTCTGGTCTCCTGAACCATTGGCGAACACTCTTCCCACTTGGCCAATGAGCCGGTTTTATATATAATAACACTATATAAAGTAAGAAATTACTTTATGTGTATCCTTATTTATCGTAATTAATATTTAACTTCCTGAATTTGTGCTATTTGAATTTGCGACTTTTTTTTATTGATCATTATCATTTTACATTTACCTATCTGAGGGTCTTTCCACTGATCTAATTTATTACTCGTCATCAGAAATTATTATACATCTATCATCATTCAACATAATTATATAGAGTTTATTAAAATTGGTCAATTAAAAGAGATGTAATTTGTTTTAGATGGTTTCTTGGTTTAATGGCATATCAAGCTTTATAGGTTATTTAATGCCAAAGCCATTCTCCTAGAAGAACAGTAGTGGTACTATTTAATCCATAGCTGGGAGGATAAGGGTATTTGCCCGAAAGTGAACGTAATAGCGCGACTGGAGTACGAACTCGCATGCTACGATTCCGCAGTCCATCGCTTAAACCATTACACCACGAGGACACCCCGCTAATTTGTTTTAGATTCTTTTCTATTTCCAAATAACGATTTTCACGTCATTCAGAGGAGATGTTAAAAACAGGTGTGTAAAGAGATTTTCAAATAAGAATATTTGCTACCATCATGGTTTTATTGGTTATCAGGACCCAAAATCATTATATAAATCTACCTCAGGCCTAAGAAGGGAGCGGTTTGATAACCACCATCTACTCTTGCTGTCTTTGGCCTGAAAACACTCCCACCAATTCCCAGCTATGGGCTAAATAGTACCACTACTGTTCTTCAAAAAGCAAGGCTTTAGCATAAAATAACCTACAAAGGTTGATATGCCATTAAACAAAGAAACCAAACCAAATCAAACTCCGACCAATGCTTCAGTAATTTCATTGAGTCGCTTCGTTTCACTCAATTTTAACTTCTGTTTTCATCCTATTCTTAAATCTTTTGTCTAATGAAGACTTTGATAATATATCAATTTTTATTTTACTCCCAAAACAACTTTGATAATTTTTTACTTCCGTATTGTTCTATATCTGCCATCAGAGGATATATGCATATAAGATACATACATCCACACATAAAATTCATAGGTCCAACCATAACCTGTATACAGCCACCCACTCCTTAAAACCAACTTTTACAACACTCCACTTATGGGTATAAATACTTTTCTTTTTTTTTTTTTGTTTGGTTGGTTGTATTTTATAGTATATCATCCATTCGGGGTTATTTCATCCCAAATCCTGTTTATACGCGTCTATGTGTGAGTGTATAAGCGAATAGTTTGTAGATAACATTATTTAAATCATTTATTATTTGTTTTCACGCAGTTAAATGGTTTTAAATATTGCCATCTAATACTAATTTTTCAATTCAATATCAAACATTTATTTGCACACAGTTAAATTATTTTGAGAATAGTAAATGATTAAATAGTTCTATTTGACCTATAGATTAGACCCAAATATGTACCACCACTCACGATCAGAGTGAACCAGAGATTTGATTGTTTTACGTCATTCAGGGGAGATGTTAAAATTTTTACATTTGCTGAAGTTCAACAAAAATATTTGCTAGTAACACGATTTTATAATTTAGCAGGACCCAAAGCTACAGGAAAATATCAATCAAGTTTATTTTGGGGTGAAAATTATTTTATAGGCAATTATTAAATTTGAAATTAAGTCACATTGATTTGATTTTTCCGCTCTTTGTTAAATTATTATTTACCTGATTTTAAAAAATTATTTATTAATTTTGGGATGGGGCGATCATAACTCGAGAAATCCATACTATCATCATCCTCATCATCATCAAGTCACACTGACAGCACGGATTTCCGTGACTCTCTTTCTCTCTCTCTTTCTTCATATTCGTCCCCTATCATGACATCGTTACAGGCTGCTCTTCCAAATTATATCCGATGTCCACTCAGAGCTGATGTAAATAAGTTCTTCCTGCTTGGCCAACACTGCCTTTTTATGTTTCGGGGTCTATAGAAGAAAGAAACTTTTGAGTTCGTCCTTCCTTTTTCAGCAGTGTCCCGCATGTCTACGTCTTACTTGAATTATTTTGAGTAGGGAGATAAGTGGTTGTACAGCTGCTGTTTGGTGGGGGGTGTTGCTTCCAGAATTAATTCAAAATAGAATGATGAGAGAATTAATGAAATTGGACTAATTAAAGAAACGGTATTGGTTTTAAGGCTTCTCCTTTCACCAGATTGAAAAAAATTCTTTTTTTTTTTTTTCGTTAGGGGAGGTTAAAAATTGATGTGGGAATTGAATAATATCAGGTAATATTTTTTGGTACCACAGGATTCGGGGCTACTTGAAAATACAAAAGAAGTTTAACTATCGTGGTGATAAAGTGATTCTCTTTTACCTTAATTCTTGATATATGAGAATAATTCAATAAATAAGCAGAATTTTACCTCAGCAGTTGGAAATAGGAAGCACTGTTAACAGTTGCGCCTTTTTTCATCGAAATCAATATACAGGATTCTTTCATATGACCAAAAACTGTCGGCAGGACCTTCTTTTTTTGACAGCTACAACCAGAACATTTTCTTTATCAGAAAGTAAGTGTGCTTCTATTCTATTGACTATCTTTCTGATTTAGGCTCGTAATCTCATATACTGGCATCGAAGGTAGAGTGTCCCAGCAATGGGTTAAAAAGTACCACTACTGTTCTTCAAGGAGAATAGTTTGGCATTAAATAACCCATGGTGTAATGGCTATTGTCGTAGGAATGGACACGGCGACACGAGTTCAAATCCTAGACGAGACTGATTGCATTTCCCATTGCACTAATACCCTTGGGAATGGTATGAATCCAATTATTCTCCCTCCAGCTATGAGTAAATAGTAGGACAAAGTGGGTTTTTCAGCCTTAGTGAGGCAATTAGTCTAGGAGAAGGAAAACTCTGAATTCAAACCTGTTAAACTCCGCTTAAAAAATTGACCTTGTGTCATATCCTGCCCGAGCGGAGAGGTTGGTAAATAGGATTAAATAACCCATGATGGTTGATATGCCATTAAACAAAGAAACCAAAGACTCAAAAAATAGTACCTGATGACTCCCAAATTATAAGGTCCAGATCAGGGGTAAATGAAGCAATCCAAGGAAAGGAGTAATGCCATACTCTACACATCTGTGTAGCAGCTATTCAAAAGAGAGCCTTCGTGTCCATATTGACTACGCTCAATCAACTTACTATAGATATTACCGTACTAATATTCAATAATTATATAAATGAACTTATAAAACTGTTCTCATCAGATAGATACCTTCATCCCTGTATCGGATTTATTTACAGTTTTCATATATATATATATATATATATATATATATATCATCCACAGACAGACTGTTTCGTTGTATCACAACTCTTCAATGTGGCTAGACACGTAGGGCCCTTGAAGCTGGAATTGAAACCCGCCCAACTTTACGCTAGACTTAGTATCAGACCGCACGGCTAACAAGCGCACCATGTCAACTAGGGAATTATAAGATATTAAGTAGTAGCGTTCGTTTCTTTACATTTCATACCTTACCGGATACCAGAGTGCTCAATTCATTCGAAGAGTTTTGCGTTATGCGAGCGGCAGCCGTAAATTCCTTCGCCAGCGTGCTCAATCCCCGTGGGGAAGCGTATATACTTGTTACTTTGATCTTTTCATTTAACCAGGCTGCAATCACTTCTGTGAATATAAATGATATAATTATATAAAGAAATACGTAATTCGATAGAATGTTCCGAAGAAGTTTAGAATACGAAAAGAATTAAGCAAAAATGATGAGGACATTTGTCAGAATGATTGATCGAATAATGTCATATATTTACCAGATAATTTTGTACAGATTTGTTCTACTCAGCTTCCCCAAAGATATCACAAATGTTTTTCAGCTTTTTTTTTACGTCCATCTTCAGCTTACCGAAATATTTAACCGTCAGGTTAGATACAAATATTAATCTGGTTCTTATGCATTTCCCTTGTTTTCTCACTGTTTTGTTTTTTTTTAATTTCATTTATCAATTTATTCATTTGCTATTTTCTAGAACCTTTGAAACTCATCGTATTTTCTATAACATCCCTTTCCCCAACTCTCACTCCCTCTCCCTTTCTATCTCTCACTCTCTCTCTATCTATCTATCAATCTACCTATATATATATATATATATCATTAAATCTCATTTTTATCATCTTCAGTTGAAAGTGTTACTCTCACTCTTTAACTACCTAATTTTTACATTCCTGTGTCTCTACTTTCTAAGATCTTCGGATGCGATATCTGTTTATCTTCCAAATCTCTTTATTTGATCATTTGTTGATTAAATACTTTATTTTCTTGTTATTTCTGCTTTATGTGTTCCTGTACGTGATCCACAACGTAATGTTCCTGGGTTTTTTTTCTTTTTGGTGTTTTTATTTTCTTGCTTTTTTTTTTCTTTTCTTTTTGGTGTTTTTATTTCCTTGCTTTTTTTTTTTGCTTTTGCTTTTTGGAATTTCGTTGTTTTTGTTGTTGTTGTTGTTGTTGTTGTTGTTATTTTACGATACCTGACCTACGCAAAAAAAGTAACCAAGCTGCGAAAAACAGAAAAACGAAAAGTGAGGAATAAAGATTTTTTCTTTCTTTTTGATTGATATTTAATACCTTTTTTAGTCTTCTTTTATGTTTTTTTATTTGTTCTTTTTATCTTTTCGAGTTCTTTTTTTTATCAAACCATCCAACCTTATCCAGCACTTTACCACTGTTTGTAAAGACCTTCTAAAAATTATTTTCTCAATGAAATTTTTCAATAAACATGCAACAGTTTGGATGTCTTGGTAGTATCAATAAGTCGCACCAACAGCGCATGTTTTCCTTACTCTCTCTCTCTCTCTCTCTCTCTCTCCCAATCCGTCCTTATCTTCCATCGCTCTTGACAGGTCCTTTAAACTATATCCTGTGTCCGCTCAAAGTTCTTGCTGGTCAGCCAACACTGACAAGTTCATGTGCAGGGGTCCATAGAAGAACGTCACTTATGAGTTCATCGTTCCTTCAGTAGCAGTGACACGCATTTCCTGTTCGTCTTACTTATTTTAAAGATGGGAGGTTAGCGGCTGTAAAGCTGTTGTTACGTGATTTGTTGCTTCCAGGATTTCGGCAAGGTAGCTCGTAGCATTCTTGTGTAGTTACCATCTATCTTTTTCTCTATGCATTTTGTTAGGGTCCATATGGTGCACCCATACAGTAACATTGGCACAGCCTCAGCTTCTCAAGGGTCATAAGATAACCATCCTACTGACCCTGTGCCAAACTAAGGGACATCATAGGTGTTACATTAAATTGCAATTCTAGACATCTGAAGAAATTGGAGTACTATTTCGTTGCCTTTAATCCCAGTTCCACTCTGACCTGGAATTGCTGTACCTGTTATGGTCTCATCTATGTTTTAAAGATATATTTGCAAATTATTGGTATTTGACTGCATTATGTGCAAATAAACTCGTAAGAAAAATCTACACAGGAATTGTAAATATGAACGTACAATAAACATGATTTCATCATCTCTTCTCGGGTTGACATACCGGTAAATATTGACTATTTATAGTTTTTGGATATTTTCCTCACACTCTTTTTCAAGGTTGGGTATGCACAGAAAAAAAATAAAAACATCGCAACAAATTTTCTTTTTTTTTTTTTTTTATTAGAAAAATCAATGTTCGAAGACGTTTTTTATACGATGAAAGTTGATCATCGTGAGAGAAATACGCAATTCTCCCTGCCTCAATGCAGAAGGATTGTATTACTAATTTAAAATTCGTTAGCTAATCTAAGACAACTACAATTAAAACATAGAAGTTTAACTTAAATTTAACAATGGTATGGTTTATTTGTTTTAATGATATATGAATATCCATGGGTTATCTAATGCCAAAGTCATCCTTGTAGAAAAACAGTAGTGATTAAGTTTATCTAATATCTTAGAATTTAGACCATTTCCCAAGGGCAATAGTCCGAAAGTGAGCGTTACAGGCAGCCTGGAGTTCTAACACGTTATTTTGAAGCCATAGTATTGCTCGTTGACAAATACACCATGGTGAGTTTCACGTTAAATATAGCTATAAAATCCTTGTCTTGTTGTAATAAACCTTGAATATACGTGCTTAAACCGGCGCCAGTAGGTGTCGTCAGTGATATTTAATCTTCTGGGTCATTGGGGAGTTTCGGGTCTTACAACATCATACTCCCGTCACCAGAACGACCCCCCTCAGAGATGATCAAATTCTGAGTCACCTACCCTATCAGACGCTGAAACAAACTTATGTCTAGCTGGCTCGAAATAAATAATCCCTCAGACCAGGCCGAGCATTCGATTGGCTGTTGAAACTAGCCAATCGTACGCTCGGCCTAGTCTATTTAAAGGTGAGTATGCGACTTTTCACTTTTTAAAAAAAAGAATTTCAAGAGGATTATGATGTTTGGCGTGGAAGGTGCGTTAATTCTTTTTTCTACCACATTTAACCATTACGCCATAGTGAGTTTAACGTTAAATATAGCTATACAATCCTGGTCTTTTTGTAATCTTAAATATCGACATATTTGATATACGTTAGTATTCTAGTTAATGAGTATTATTTCAGGAAATGTATTCCTTTCCCTGGCGCATCTTAAAAATGTCCGGAAGATCCCAATGTCTAATTTTTTCGAGAAAAAAAGAATATTTCTGAAAAGAGTGCTTTAAATCATTACATTATCATAATATTTTATGTTAATATGCGCAAATGAAATGAAATGGTATCAGAGTGGAAGGTTCAGCTGTGATAACATATGAAGCCGAAAACATAATATCAAATTTGACTGTATTTATAAACACTCTGGAACTAGGAAAAGAACCAGTAATTTATTCCTACACATTGCTAAAGGATCACACAAAGTGACAAGATGACCGTGTAACACCAGGCTTCTTCGTATCTATTTTAGATAGAATAAATCTTGACAAAGTCTATGACCGAGTTTTAGAAAGCCAGCTCCGGTTAGTGGATTAGTTGTTTTATAGCATGTCAACCTTTGTAGGTTCCTGAATGCCGAATCTTCTTTATATATATATATATATATATATATATATATATATATATATATATATATATGTGTGTGTGTGTGTGTGTGTGTGTGTGTGTGTGTTTGTGTTTTAAAAATAAGAAAACGGAAACAAAAATATATGTAAATGGATGAAAAATGTATTACTAAATTTTATTTTCGTTCAACCAACGCATTCCGACGAATATGAATTACATTTTCTAATATATGAAAATAGTAAAATTATGAAATAAAATCATTTAAATTCATAATTATCACCCTAAAGATGACTTAAAATATTTTCGTATAGAGTGACTATAAAAACCTACACTCAATGGAGTGACTGCCAAAAAAAAAAAAACCTACACTCAATGGAGTGACTGCAAAAAAAATCCACGCTGTTGGAGCGACTTGATAATACCCCAAAAATTCAAATTGATGGATGTTTATTGAGAAAATCATTTTCAGCAGCTCGTTACTAACATTGGTAAAGTGCTGGATAAACATGAATAGTTTGATAAAGAAAGAAACAACTCGAAAAAATAAAAAGAACAAATAAAAAACATTAAAAAGACTCAAAATGGTATAAAATATCAACGAAAAAAATCTTAATTCCTTACTTTTCGTTTATCTTCTTTAGGGTTATTTTTTTTATTTTATTCTTTATTTTTTTATTTTTTTGCTGTCACTCCATTGAAAGAGCTCGTGTACTTCGAATGAAGTGACTGCAAACCTAAACGTTCCTGGACTCATCGCAATATCTTAGCTGATCTCAACGATGATGTGGTTTGTAAGGTCTCAATTCTACCTCTGATTTCAAATTCTTCCAGTTTTTTCAATGACTATTATTATTATTATTATTATTATTATTATTATCAGTATTTTTATGTATAGTTACTTGAAACTATATAATAATGTATGACCAACGTCGTTATTTGAAGTTATAATTGTTTGGTGATGATTATCCTTTGTGTTATATACCCTACCTATGAACATTAATGGTTATGTCCCATTCCTCATAAATACGTTGGACACTAGTATGACGGGGGTGAATATGCTGACTAAGTAGTACATCACAAGCACTGGTTAAACTTCTTCACGCCCCTGGCAAGTATTGTATTTTGTTAATGTTATAAAGATTTCTATTTCATTTCCAACCTCCATTTTGGTTATTTCTCATTCTCTAACTTTTTGTGAGGTTACAACAGTTTAAACAATATACTTGTATGAAAAAATGGAGACTAACCTCTGCATTAAATGACCAAATGTTTGACATGTCCTGAAAACAGACAATTGGTTCAGTGTTTGGTTTGTTGGTTAATTGTGTTTCTTGGCGTGTCAACCCTAAAGGGCTTTTAAATACCAAGTCTTATTTTATTGTATATATGATTTCATGTCTATAAATAAACTGGTACGTTGGTTAGTTTCACGACGTATCAACCCTTTTCGAGTAATTCATATATACCAACACCTCCGCACGGGCAGGATATGACACGAAGTCAATTTTTTTAAGCGGAGTTTAACAGGTTGGAATTCAGAGTTTTTCTTTCTCCGAGACTAGTTGCCTCACCAAGGCTGAAGAACCCAATCGGCCCTGCTGTATATAAATAGCACCAAGGATAATCATCATTGTAGGGAAAATAATTGGATTCATACATTTCCCAATGGTATTAGTGCTATGTGAAATGCAATCAGTCTCGTCCAGGATTTGAACTCGTGTCGCCGTGTCCATTTCCTACGACGATAACAATTACACTATAGGTACCTTCCTTTTCGATTAACTTAATGCCGAATTATATCCTTTTGATAAAAGTTTCAAGCCATTCAGTTTAGCATAGGTACAGTTTGTTTGTTTTTTGTTTACCCACAGTTAAATGTAAAACATTTAATCCCAAATAATTCAGTCTAAAGTAATAACAGTTTAATTCTATTCGACCCATATAAAAGACTTGATCAGGTGCTACCTCTTCGAGCCAGAGTGGACCTAGGAGCGACTGCAGTGAAGGAGTTCTCCGTATTCCCCAAAGCTCCAGCATTACAAGAGTCTCGCCAACAGATTGTTAAGTGTCATATCAGGACACTCGTTTGGGGGTCTTACTCATCTGCTAAGATGCAGTCTGTGTATTCTACAGCCGAAGTCGACGAAGTCTATAAACTGGTACAGATATATTTTATTAAGTGTTTCTTTCGACGCAGCTGACCCTCATCCTCTGAATTTCTAACACTACTATCCTAATCACAGACAAAGATCCCACTCTAAGACACTACGAGTCACCTCCTTTGGCCAACAGGTTGTCCCATTTAGGGGTCTCAACTATTCTTCAGTCATATTCTACAGTCCCAGTCGACAAAACTCAAAACACGCGGTTACCAATTTGTCTCTTTATCATGTTCGACGTTGTTTAACACGATCAATTGAGAAGTGTTGAGAGAATGTAATGTTCTGAGTTTGAAATTATACATCGAAAAATAAACGGATATTAAGAGAAGGAAAAAAGAATTAAGTGTTTACAGTTAAATCTTCGAAGCCGATACCCCACCCCCTCAGAAAGTGCGACAAAAAGAAAAACTATACCCTCATTTTCCTCAGGAAAAATTGCCGGCATTTACAGCCTTTGATATGTGAGTTGCTAATGAGGTGCTAAGACTTTGCCAAAGGGCTCTTCCATTCTGTTTCCGTTTTCATTTTTCTTCTTTTTTTTTTTTGTTTTTCGAGATTTCTCCGAAAAGAAATTTCAAAAATCTGTTAAAGTGACACTTCGGTATGGTTAACGGTCTCTCACACACGTACACACATATGGACAAAAATACGAACATATAAAGAGTTATCAGATACGCCCAAACTCTGGCAGACAAGGTTTTATGAAGAGTCTAGCAGTTATAATGCTATCTAACAACGATTTAACATATTTATACGTTTAAAAACTATCTCGCCTTTCATAATATTTAAATATCTAAATCTTTTTCTGTCTGTCTGTCTATCTGTTTTTCTGTTATTTTCTCTCTCTTTCTCTCTCTCTCTCTCTATATATATATATATTTATATATCCCAGTCTCTCTCTTTCTCTCTCTCTCTCTCTATATATATATATATATATATGAGGTTGTTTAGATAATAATTACTGACATGTCATATATGTCTTTAAAAAATTAGCAATCAGTTTTTATCCTAACCCTTCACGATATTGTCACATGGTGTCCCATTGAGAAGATTGAAATATGATCACTACTACCCTCCTGTTTGAATTATCAGGGGCAAGCCATCAGAGAATGACCGTTAAGGCATGATAGTAAATTAGGGTATACTATCTGTACTCAGTAACCTGACTTGGGTGATATATAGTAGCCCTAACGGATCGCCTGGCCAGGGGGAAGGACAGAGAAGCCAAATGATTGGCTGGGACCCTAAAACGGAAGTTGGGACTCCTTCCCGTCAGCGGAAATAGAAAATGAGAAAAGTTAGTCGTTGGACAGGGTTCGTAGCGGGCAGACGAACCAAAGCCAGTATTCAGGGTAGAAGAAAATAAAAAAATATCTCGGACACGAGGGACCCAAGTTCTTCAAGCCAGTATTAAAAATAGCATAAAGTCTATTAGCCCGTAAAAGAAGAAACATTCTCCACAGGAACTCCAGTAAGTAAACTTTGGGGCCATTTCTCCTTATACCCAATTTTATATACCCTCTCTCTCTCTCTCTCTCTCTCTCAATTTGAAGGAAAACGAAAGAAAAGAAAAGAAGAAAGACATTTATGTTCATGGACTGTTCATTTATTATATATTTGACACTTTGAAGGTGTATATAATTGTAGTAAAAGATTCATGTATTTTAATGTTACCACGTGGTCTAAGTTGTTTTTTGTGGCGTCTGCAACGAATTTGTTACTACATGTTTCTTTTCCAGTTTCACGTTCGCCTTATGTTATCTTGCTTAAAATTGTCCTATAAATTCCTTTAAAATATCACACAGGAAACCAGAATTGCCGGCTACTATAATTAATATTATTACGTCTCAACCTAGAGGTCCATATCTTCCATTGTCTAGGGGGGGAAGTTTAGTGGCCTTGGTGGGTGTGTGTATAGTGTGAAATTTGGAACCCCTTGTCAGCGGCGGCCAGTCTAGCCCTAACTTAATCCCCCACAGAATATGCCAGTTCTTATATGCCTGAGAAAAAAACTCTGAACGAGGACTTATTCTACAAGGGATTAAGTGCCAACCTACCCCGTCTTCACACATGCGAAAATAAAACCCCGTTTTGGGATAAAAGTAAATTCTTCGCGTCACAATATCAAATATAAGTTGAAACGTTTACACAACTAACGATATACATGTATATATATATATTAGCTAAGAACAAAGAAATTGAGAAATTCTATACCATAATAAATTTATTTCGTTTATTAAAGCTCATCTGATGGATTTCAAATAGAATTTGGTTACTTAATTCTTTTTTTTCCGTTAAACCCCGGGGATATATTTCACGTTATATGGCGATGTAATTTATTATAGTAAAAAAAATTAACGGCTACAGAAACCAAATTCCATGTGAAATCCATCTGATGAGCTTTAATAAGCAAAAAGAATTTATTATGGAATGCAATTTCTAAATTTCCTCTTTTTTAACTAAAGGATACATTTTTTCTCGGCATATGTATATATTCATCTACAGATGTATATATAAATATGCATATATGTTTATACGTATACAGATACGTATGTTAACATATTTGTGTATAAACATATGCATGCATATATAAATACATACAAATATATATATATATATATATATATATATATATATATATATACATTCAGTCGCAATTAATAGATAGATAGATATATAGATAGATCCAGTTGTTGTTTTTTTATTTAATAGCATATCAATCTTCTTGGTTTATTTAGTGCCAAATCCATCAATTTAGAAGAACAGTAGTGGAATTATTTAACCCATAGCTAGGAGGTTAACGGGGTTCATGCCTTTCCCAAGAGTATTTATCCGAAAATGAACGTATTAGCGCGGCTGGAGTTTAAACTAGATTACCACGATTCCGTAGTCCTGGTTTTTAATCATTTCACGTACACATGTATGCATGTGAATATTGTTGCATAATATCAGTATTTTAAACCCCAGCTTCAGATTTTACAAGCTTGCAATAAAAAAAAAAGTACCAGCGAGCAAAAATATATTTTTTTAAATTTTCGTTTTTCAGTTTATGAGTAAAAGGAAAAAGTTTTTAGTAATATCTATAATATATATCTTTCTTCTCCCCGATTTCAAACTCCCCCTAAAAGTTTGTTGCATAGCAAATAGCGTCTGAAGTAATTTTACTTTGCTTTTGCTCAAGGTCGGCAAACATCACACCATTATTCATAGTATGTGAAAACGAAGATATCAGCAGAATACAACCACGTAAATCAAACGGATACGCTTATGAAAATCAAACACGTGACCCACAAAAGATAGCAGCGAATAATTCATTATATTAATCATTTTTCGTTAATTATATTTCATCATTCGGTTTGGTAAGGCTTTAAACTATTCGAGTCTGTTAATTTCTTGTGCATAGACATTGGGTGCAGTTTTACGCTCGCGCGCAAAGGATATGACAATCACTATTTTCATTATAAACCCCCAAACAGGAAATGGGGCTGGAGTGTGGATGACGACATACCAAGAAGAGATGGTCCTGAGAATTTGAGGATTTTGAAAAGACACCAGTTGAGATTGGACCATGGAGGCAGAGACTTGAGTTTCTGCCATTGAGGCATAGAGTTGGATTTGGGCCGTCGGATCTCTAATGACAGAGATCTAAACATCACAAGATATGCCGCGCGTTGGGATGGGGTTAGCATGGTAAGAATTGTGTCTTTCTCCTCGTGTTGCCATGAACGGAAGTCAGATTAATAAACCGTTCGTACCTAAACGACAGGGTCCGCCTGTTTTCGAATCTGTATCCGTATAATTATTACGGACATCACTAAATTATACAATAATACCAGCGATGGGCCGCTGGATAAGTCATGCTGATTTTGTCTCCAAAAAGAAGAAGGAAATAAAAAAGGAAGGAGATTACCTTGTTCGAGTTAAAGAAAAAAAAACGGATAAAACATATCCAGTCAACTTGTCGAAATACCGGAACACCCCCCCAAAAGCAAAATACCAAATTCTGGCATTCCGCTGAATTCCTCAATTGTTATCATCCCATATGACGAATTATCACCTGATGTCTGCGCTTGAGAAAATGTCATAAGGACACCCAAGTTCTATTTATCCCAAAGGAAGGTCCAGCAGCACCCACCCCGAATGAAAGCTTAGAAAATTTTCGTAATGTACGCATTTAAACATTGTACGCGTGTGACAATACCCACCTCGGTTCCCCGATACATCAACTTCTGCGAAACCATTTCGATCTTGGCCGGTGATCCTCTTGTGGTTCCGATAGGGGTATCGCACATTTCTTTACAGCACAAGAAATACAATAAAGGGAGTGGGAGAAAAAGAACAAAGGCTTGAAACAAAGGGCTTGGGTTAACTCAAGTGCAAGAAGGGTGAATATGTGACACTGTGCATTTCTTTGTGTATCTGTGGACTAACGCTAACATTGATTTCTAGCAACATTTCTACAAAGCTACTAGGAATGCCAACTCATCTTGACTGGTCTTCCCTCACTGTTGCTGGACTCTATCTCATGCGACTGGTCTCTCAGATGTCCGGTGTCGAATGCCCAACTGCCTTCACTGCGTCTCCCGTCACCAACTCACCTCTCTGCGTTCCTTTTCTGACTCCTACTCTCGCGTTCCCTCACCCACTTCCGGTCGTGTCCGATATCTCGTGTCCAAAACCCTTTGTATGGTTTCGCGCCAAAACAAACAAAAGGGTTGTCTGCTTGGCGGACCACCTACATTGTGTCACACGCGTTACAAATGACTTGGATTCGTTTTGACGTCGTTCATCTATGAAAATAATTTTCTAATATTGAAATCTGTCCGACGAAATTTTGGGTTAAACTTCAAATTCATTCCTCCAAAACATTGTAAGTTAACCCCATTTCGTGTTTTCTCATAAACTGACTCACTTTATATAAATGTATTCTTCGCTCACTGATTAGATATACATATATATTAGTATTCCTTTCTCTCATTGAGTTCTGTTCTTTTCTCAACATTCTCCTTCCTGTATTTATCTAAATAAACCTTGTTATATTTAAGAAAAAACACTGTTTTTTCGAAAGTGTTTGTTGGTTGTCTTCTCTCGTTTTCACTGGCATCTTGAGGAGTTCCCTTCCCTTACTTTTCTTTTTGTTTATTTTTACTTAAATCCGGGACCACAATTTTTATTATTATTCTTGTAACGTGACTATATTCGTCGTCACAACGAGCACGCGTGCGAAACAATATATATATAGAGATACATATACAGAAATATCAACATTTATATACATACACATACGGATATATACATGCATAAATATACATATATAAATATATATGCATATACATATGTACATATACATATGTATATGCATATACAAATATATACATCAACACACAGATAGATTATATATATATATATATATATATATATATATATATATATATGCTTATAGTTATACATATATGTATACGGGTTTATATATGTAAATATTTGTGTTTGTATTTGTGTGTATGTGTGTGTGTGTGTGTGTGTGTGTGTGTGTGTGTGTGTGTGTGTGTGTGTGTGTGTGTGCATACATGTTTCCATTCTTCTAATTAACTTTTCTAATCTTTATCAAGCTTCTGTACACTACTGGAAGAATTATTCTATGATGCCCCTTAGCTCTGTCGATACCGACCCGTTGATAGACTCCACATTTTCAAAACTGGTCCCCCTGATGATCCCCTAGAGATTGGGGAAAAGCAAAACCTCAGACGGAACAAGATCATGTGAATAAGGTACTTTTTTCAATACGGCAATGTTCCTCTTTGCCAGGAACAGTGGGATGCTCGACACACCCTGTCTCCTTACTTGTCCAAATTTTCCCTATTTCCTCAAACACAGTCTGTTTTTCATGTCAAGTTAACTTGCATTCAATCACCGCTCAACACCTGTCTTACTCGCTTGACGTTGATTTCCGAACTGCTTGTTGGGGGCGTCTTTCACTTCCCCAAACCCCTCTTTGAAACTTTTTTTCCGCTCAAAAACACGTGTGCGTGACATGATGTTATCTCTATACACTTGCTGCAGTATTTCAATTACTTCTGACGGAACTTTTCCAAACCAGACCAAAAATTACACATTTATTCGTGGCTCTAGGTCTATCGATCGTCTCCTTTCTGCTCGTAGTTGTACGACCTGAAAAATTGGAGGTGTAAACAAAATCAGGTGAAAAAAACGAAGATTATAGTTACATACTCGCAAGATGTCACGTTATTTGTTAACACAATATCACTTATCCCAGTTTCTTCCATAATTCATGCAGCACACCCAGCTCGGTTACTTTTCAGACAGACTAAATATATAAATATGATTAAGTAAAATACATACAACGAACACATAAATATATATCTACTTATCTAAAATGGTGTCTTGTCTATCTGTTTGCTTGCCCTGTTCCGAGTTTTAGATAGAATTTTGTCGCCACAACAATCGCATCCTCCCTCCCTGAATGGTATTTCACTTGCCCTTTTATTACAAGCTGGCTCGACACAAAGTCAGATATTCAAAAAGAAATCCCTCTGATGCAATGATGGGTGGTAGAGATCCCAGTACATTTCGTCGTATGAGATATTTGTAAGTAAGAAAGATGAGCAGAACATTTACGGTAAAACGAGTGTAACAGAATTGATGACTATATGAACTTATCTCGGTAATGGAATAGGCCCTCATATATTTCGAGGTTTGAGGGGTGTGTAAACACGAAAGATGCGCTGAACATTTACGGTAAAACAAGTGTTTATATCTAATTAACCCCTATGCCCTTGACAGCATGCGACAGAGGGTCAATTTATTAAAGAGTAAGGCTGGTTTTAATCTAGATTTTACATTCTCCTATAATTCTTGTCTAATCAAGGCTAAAAAACAAGTCGGCTCTACTATTTAGCCACCAGAAGAATAGAGGAATACATGCCTATCCGATCGGCATTAGGATTTGAACTATGGTCTCCTATTTCGTTTCCTACGACGATAACCATCGGGCTAACTCTCCTCCACTTAGATAGAAATGAACTGCTTTCTCAGCTTCAACACACAGGTAAGAAGTCACGCAGACAAATAGAAAGCAAATGTTGACAAAATTGTTTTCTCTTTCTTCCAAATGTAATTTTATTTTCTTTTTCTTCCTTTTTTATTTAACTGTCGTCTTTCCTCTTCCCCTCTACCACAACGGCAAAATATTTCTCTTTCTCGACATCCAAGATCCGCACAACTCACCGCAATCGTTATATAATCTCAGTGATCGAAGAATGTTCGCTCGCTCTACGTCTCCGGACTCCATAGTTAATGAAATCAACTGATCTGCCCCAGGTGTAACAGATTCGCGGCTTACCAAGGTTCAACCCTGAAAAAAAAATACCTCCACCTTCGCCTGCACTTTTCGCTCAGTACCAGTGTGAAAACAGACTTCAAGCTTCGTCTAAAAAGAATGTACATAGTCTACTGCTGCTGCTACTGTGGCAGTGCTTATGATATTTGTGATTTTTTCGGTTCCTCCTCTCAATCACTCTCTCTCTCTCTCTCAATCTCTGTATCTAACTCAGTCTGTCTCTGTCTGTCAGTCTCTCTCTCTCTCCCTCTCTCTCTCTCTTGTCTTTACAGACTGATAGGTCTCTTTCTGGTATGGGGCGTTAAAGAACAAGTATTTTTACCCTTTTTCCGGTGGCCTCGTGGTGTAATGGTTAAAGTGCTGGTCTGCGAAATCGTAGTAAGCGAGTTCAAACTCCAGTTGCGCTATTACGTTCACTTTCAGATAAATACTCTTGGGAAAGTTATGAACCCCCTTATCCTACCAGGTAAGGGTTAAATAGTATCATTGCTGTTCTTCTCGAAGTATGGCTTTGGCATTAAATAACCCACGAAGGTTGATATGTCATTAAACAAAGAAACCCAAAAGCAAACCCTTTTTTCCGTAATAGGAAATATTGGAGTTCATCCATGCCAAATTCAACATTTAGTTCTTATGAAAATTACCAAACGTTCGCGATAAAATTACAAAAGATAACAATTTAAGATGAGAATTACGAAAAATATCATGAAGACAGAGTAGAATTCATATATATATATATATATATATATATATATACGTGTGTGTGCGTGTATGTGTGTGATTTTAGAAGGAATAGTCTTATGCTGCTACCTCATTTCATGGCTTCGTCTTTTAGAGCAGCAATATTAGTTATTCAATTAAAACCTAACCTTACTTGCATCAGTCATTATAACGGACTCTGTATAAAATGTAATGTGATTGATTCGTTTTTTCAGATTGAAAAACCTTATTGAAAAAAACCTGATGAACTTCGGATCTCTGTTTGCCTCAAAAAATTTCCGTTAAACTGCGTAATTCTGGATTAACATGTTTAAATGTGTCACAAAAATGGAACACAAATTCAAGTTCAGTATTAAACCACCGGACAGGGTGAAAGAAATATTTAACAAGTTAACACAGACGATGCTAAGATTTCTGTAGCTATTTGGTACGATCTTCTGATTTAATTTGAGAGTGAAGAATATCACATTAACACATATGTGAGTTGTTTTTTTTTTAATGTTGAAGCTTTCAATATGTAAGTCACAAAACAATGAGTATCTCAAAGTGTTTAAAATATCTATAAATTGATTAGATAGCTTTAACTTCTTATTTTCATGACTAGTCAATAGTGTTCGATGACCTATCAATAGTATTCCACACCTCACTAGTTGTATATTGGCATCACTTTTAGTTGATAAGATGCTACTACTGAGATGATTTTTTTTTAACTGTCGTCTTTCCTCTTCCCCTCTACCACAACGGCAAAATATTTCTCTTTCTCAACATCGGCACAACTCATCGCAATCGTCATATAATCTACTAAATTTTGGCGCTTCCAACTTAGAACAAACGAACTATCTTTTATTTGCGTTCACGACGGCGACATAGCCTCCTACACTTGTTCTAAAACAGGTGGTAATTTAGAAATTTTTTTGCTTAGATATGCCACAAGGCCATATAAACGGGACACCTGCTGAGATTCGAACTCATTAGTACAGGTTTGCTAGTCTAGCTTGCTAACGATTACACCACCACAGGTGCCCTGTGCTAAGATAAGTTGTATGGTTTGATAAATAGCCAGATATTTGTTTTAATTCTTTATTTTTAACGTTTTGTTATATATGATCCAATCATTGCAAGGAAGGATATTTTGATGTGAGACAAGACAAAAATACAACGAATGGATTCTCCAACGTGTTACAGAATGATGCCCACCCTCAAAAGGGAATCACACTGTTCTATATATATATATATATATATATATATATATATATATAGTCACACTGACGCACTTTATATATATATATATATATATATATATATATATATATATATATATATATATGATGCATGCATGCATATATAAATGTTTATAATATATATATATATATATATATATATATATATATATATATATATATATATGTATGTATATAAATTAAATATAGATGGATGCGTTTAACCATATCATAGTTACGACTATATGACAATAACGCGAAGAACAATAATAATAAGAAGAACGTTTTATTTATGTAGTAACCAATCTTTATTAATAATCAATGCTTTTCTGTCTCCCCGCATATATATATATATATATATATATATATATATATATATATATATATATATATATATGTATATATATAGCTTCATCAAGCCAAATTTGTATGGCCAAGTCGGCTGGGGCTGCAGAGGGGTAAGACTCCTCTAACTAATGTCCTGGATATGACACCAAACAATCTGATGGTGAGGCTCCTGTAATTCAGGAGCTTTTGAGAATGCAGAATACCCTTTTTATTGCCATCACTTACTGTTCCACTCGAACCCGGAGTGAAAGTATTTGATAGGGTCCTCTATATGGGTAAAACAGAACTGTTTGATATTTAAAATGAGTCCAAACAAAAACTTATGCAAAACGAATTGCTTGAAATAGAAAATGTCCATTATTTAACTGTGTGTAAACAAATGACTGATGTTGTGAGTTATACATAACAATACTTAAAGCCATTCGACTTTATTGACAGGCTAAATTCAATTAATTGAAATAGAACTGTTTGATTTATTCAACTGTGTGTAAACAAACTACAGAAGTTTAAATGAATTAATAATAAATAGCAATAATTGAAACTATTTAACTTTGCTAACATGCCAAGCTGATTTTTTAAAAATAGAACTGTTTGATCATTTAATTGTGTCTAAACAAATAACTGATGTTTGATTAGATTGTTAGCGATACATAGCAACAGTAGGAACCATTTAACTTTGTTGACATCATAAACTGAATTGATTGAAATAGAACCGTTTTTGCACTTAACTCTTTGTAAACAAATTATTGACCTTTAATTGAATCGTGAGTGTTAAATAGCAATACTTAAAAATATTTGATTCTACGCAAAAATGATTCATAGTAAATATAATTATTCCTATGAGATAAAAATAACTGAAACCATTTAACTCTGCACAAAAAAAAAAAAACAAAAAACAATGAGGTCAGGCTCATTTAAAAATGTTATCTACGAAATATGTTTAGAAATCATATATTTGATATATATGTATAAAAATGACTTGGCATTAAATGACCTACGATGGTTGATATGCTAGAAAACCAAACGAAACCAAACCAAAGAAAAAAGCCAACTTACGTCCGAACTATTCACTTACAAATCATACATGTATCTTCATTTAAATGTATGAAAACAAATGACTGACGTTTGATTGTTACTATTTCATAGCAATGCATGAAACCATTAATATGCGGAAAAGATGATTGATAGTAAATACAATTATTCGTATTAGATAGAAATACTTGAAACTATTTAACTGTGTGCAAAAAAAAACATGAGCTCAGATTCGTTTAAAAGTGTTATTAACAAAATGCGTTTACAAATCACTTTTGATATATATGTATAAACAAAATTTTACATTAAATAACTTACAATGGTTGATAGGCTATAATAACAAACCAAACCAAATCATATATATTCCATATATATGTATAAAGGGGATTTAACATTAAATAATCTACAAAGGTTTATATGCAATTAAACACTAAACAAACCAAAACCGAACTTATATATAATCGATATTGAGCAATCTTTGTGTTCAAATATTTACGCTACATCATAAATGGTCATATCTATCAATCTCTCTATCTATATATATATATATATATATATATATATACCTACTTCTCAGCACGAGTATGACACTACACAAGCATTCCCAGTTTATAAATTTGTTTATTCATTTATTCCAGGTAACACACTTACATATACACACACCAACCCCCTAGCATATATAAGTAAGTAAAGTTAGCGACCATAGTCGAGGGTGACCCGAAGGCTCCCTTTTCGATAGCTACTACACCAAGGTGTAGGGGGGGAGGGCGATACTCCATTCCCTGGATTGCTCCACTTTACCCTTGAACCGTACCTTATAATGCTGAGTGTTAAGCAAGGTGGTATCAAGTTCCATTTTTAAAGTCTTTGGTATGACTCGACCTGGGATTGAACCCAGGTCTCCCGGGCCATTGGCGAACACTCTAACCGCTGGGCCAATGTCCCGGTTAGCATATATATATCCTCTAATATATGTGCGGACATGTGGACACACATACAGGTAAACAAGTACCAAATTCTTCATTTGGTTTTCTTTGCTAAATGACATAACAGACTTTGTCAGTTATTTGATGCCCAGGCCATCCTTTGAGTTGGACAACAGTGATGCTATTTAACCTATAGCTGGGAGGATAAGGAGCCTCATACCTTTCCTAAGGGTACTTGTCTGAAAACGAACGTAATAGCGCGACTGAAGTTCCAACTCGCTTACTACAATTCCGCAATCCAGCGTTTTAACCATTACACCACGAGGACACCCTCCAAATTCTCACTAACATTCAGATGAATATCTATAAAGAACACCAATTGCACGTTTCCTGTTTTCATATGATGGATGGTGATACCCTCGAAAAATTTTGTCTGCGAATCTACAGAGATTTAAGATATAACAAAATTCTAAACAATTTCGTGTGTCTCCTCAACACGTTTCTATTCTGACACGATCCCCTTTTCGTATTATTCTCTTAAGTCAACTCCCACGATTAACCTTCTTTTTTCCTTAGAAAATTTTATCATTTCTGATAGTGGTACCGAAAACGATTTTTTTTCTTTGATATACATCTTCATTTTTCAACCAAGGCAGCATAGATATTATAAATAGACATTCTTATAATCCTCATTATTTTTCTTATCTTGAGCCTAAATTTTCTTTACTGACTAAATCTAAATTCGAGCCAGGAAGTCATTTCATCATTTCTTTTTTCGACAGGCAACTATTATTTCTGAATTGATTCATACCAGTTACCATCATAGGGTATGGAATAAGTGACCTGAGTTCAAATACTGAATGAGGTTGTTTTCACTTGATTTTGTCGTACGGATTTTGGAAAATTCTTGGAATGAGTAAATAATTAGTAAAGTTGGAGACTTTAGCTTAGGGTGACCCGAAAGCTTCCTTTTTAAAAGCTACAACACAAAGGTGTAAGGGAAGGCGCTACTCCATTCCCTGGATTACTTGACCCGCACCTCATAATGCTGTGTGTTAAGCAAGGCAGCATCAAGTACCATTTTTTGAGTCTTTGATATGACTCGACCAGAAGTAGTGAATAGTTTCTTGAATTTTAGTAAGATAACAATTCTAAAAAAAAGGGGACTCTTAGTTCAGACCAACTTTACTCCACTTAAGAATTGACATTGTATCGTACTCTGTCAGTGTCGATGGTGTTTGTAAATACAAGATAATATTTGTTAACATAGTAGTACGAAGTATTCTACTTGACTTGGCATCTAGTAGATGAGATAAGAAGTTAAGGATGCTTAAAATGATTAATAAGAAGCCTACAAGTTAATTACTAGATTAGATTTACTACGAGTGGTCACTAACTTTGATTTGATTCATCTAGCAGCTGATAAAGAAAACGAGGCCACACTAAGATTTGCTTAACATTACACAAAGTCGGCCCAGTGAATATTCTTAACAAATTAATATCCTATGTTATAAGGATATCAGGTCAGTATTGTTCGTAGATTCCAAACGTGTATCCTTGAATTTCAAAAGGCACTGCTCACAGTGACATTTACTGCTGAAATTCTTGGAAGTGTATTGTCGCCTTTCTCATCGGATAGTCGTGATTCCATTGCAAATTTGAAATAATCAGAATGCGCGCCCAAGATCATATCATGCAATCTCAAGATCTCAAAGACGCCTTTACTTTAATGTCTTCCGCTGATAAAACACAATCTCTCTATCTTTCCCTCTCTTATATATATATATATATATATATATATATATATATATATATATATATATATATACCATAAATAGTATTTGTTTTCAGTTCGTGTTATTGCCCATGGGAAAAGCATGGATATATTTTTTCCTCCCAGCTATATACCTAAATAATAAAATTAATAATATCTTTTGATGTGTTCATGAAATAGGTATTTCAGCAATGTCAATAAAACTAAATGCTACCGATGTATACTAATGTCAATTTTCTTTTTATAAAAACAACTGAAGCTAAAGGTGAATAATGTTGTTAGGGTAAGTTTATTGAGAACAAATTTAAAAATATATATATATATATATATATATATATATATATATATATATATAGAGAGAGAGAGAGAGAGAGAGAGAGAGAGAGAGAAAAGCAGACAGATAGAATGACAGATGGAGATACTCACGAAGAATCAGACAGATAATTGCCCATTAAAAAGTAATCAAACAGAATTTCGTTAAAAAATAATTTTCTTCTAAACCAAAGATACCATGATTATCTTAATTCGAGTTGATCATTATGTTAAGAAAACAATACTGAAACGATGTCATCACAAATAAAATTAGCAGGTTTGATTACACAAAAAAATTGCATGAAAATATATATATATATATATATATATATATATATATATATATATATATATATATATATATATATATATGTTTGGATTGAATGTGATTAATCTCTGACAATCTTTTCATCTCTACTACTACCTCTTCATAGTGTTTTTTCCTCCCCCATTCTCCATTCCTCTGCTTTATTCCACTTCATTCCCTCTTTAAAAAAGAAATTACTGGCGTTAAACCGGCCGTTCACACTTTTCAACAATATATATATATATATATATATATATATATATATGTAAGTATGTATGTATGTATGTGTGTGTGTGTTTGTGTGTGTATATATATAAGTATGTTGGGTGTATGAGAGACAGAGAGAGAGAGAGAGAGAGAGAGAGGAGGGGTGGAAAGGCGTTTTGAAAAATATATATATATATATATATGTTCACATTTTTTATTATATGAAAATAATATTGAAACCATACTGTCACAAACTGAATTTCCAGATTTTAATGACACCCACTCAAAAAAAAATCCATGAATATCAATATCTAGCTCTTTCTCTCTCTCTCTCTATATATATATATATATATATATATAAGTAGGATATTTGGTTTCGACATATATATTCACATTTTTGGTCACATAGTTCCAATGCAATAGAGTTTGTTACCGAGTAATATCTTTGATATTCATTTTCATTGTATATTATTTCACAACAAAAAATTAAATTCTGATATGTTCGGTTTAAAACACAATTAACTTTTAGGAAGAAATTTGAAACGTACCTACATAATTAGGGATGATACTATATATATATATATATATATATATATATATATATATATATATATGTATATATATATAAAGGAAGACAATAATGTAGTGTAATCCGAGAATATATCGAGAAAATTGATAACAAGCTAATTCAAATTGAAGGAGAGACTTATTGAGAAGCAAAGTCGACACTATAACGTTTCGGTTCTAATGAACCACCATCAGGACTGTGAGAGATAATATTACTGATGTTAAATCAATGATGGATGTTTAAAAGTACAAAATATAAAAACATAGGGAAAATTTATATAAGAAAAATTAGGCTGTTTAATTAATAAATCATTCCTTCTACTTGGATTACCTAGTTATCAATTTTTCTCTATTTATTGTCAGATTACACAACATTATTTACTTCCAAATATATATATATATTAAAGTGTTAAACAGCTTTATGGGAGTATATATAAAACTAGCACATAACTCGGAACTTCACGCTTTCGATCGTTTAGAGAACTACTTTAACCAGGTGGTTAAAAATAGCTTTGCTAAGTGAGAACTTGGGGTGACTTTTTTTATTATATTTTAATATCTTGATATTTCCTTTATATGTTTGTCACTTCATATTATATATATATATATATATATATATATATATATATATATATATATATATATATATATATAGATTATATTTTATGTCATTATATTATATCATATATCATAGATATATATGTATACATAGTTTGCTTTCCTAATATTTATACAGAAAGAATGATCACTATTGAAGTTTCATGATAGTCATTTTCACCTAAGCAATAATCAGCTACATTGATTCTGAGTCTACGTAATTCAAACCTCTTCCTTTCTTTCATGGATTTATCACTCTCTCTCTCTCTCTCTCTCTCTCTCTATATATATATATATATGTATATGTATATTTTATTAAAAGAAACCAAAAAAATCGATGCGAGACAATTTTACGCATGGTTGTTTACGTGTAAATATGCATTGATATCCATAGAAAAACTGTTTAGTTGTATTACAACTCTTCCAGGTGACTAGACACGCGACATGCTTGAAGCTTAGATCGAAACCCGGCACACTTTAACGCCAATCGGAAATTCTAACGCACAGCCACAAGGAAACCAATATATGTTTACATATATACGCGTAACGGCTACAGAGAGCTCAATTCATTCGAAGAGCTTTGTATTACGTGAGTGGCAACAGTTAATTCCTTCGCTAGAGAGCTCAAAACCCCACCCCGGAGTGGAAGTATATATATTGTCATCCATAGACAGACTGTTTCGTTGTATCACAACTCTTCATAGTGGCTAGACAAGCAAGAAGCTCAACTCAAAGCTGGGATCGAAACCTAGCTGAATTTTACGCGAGCCAGAAATTCTACCGCACAGACACTAGCAGACTCAACGTAATCGAAAGGAGTGTGTGTGTGTGTGTGTGTGTGTGTGTGTGTGTGTGTGTGTGTGTGTGTGTGTGTGTGTGGTCCCCGAAATACATGGCCAAAACACTAATTTATAAACTGTTGTATACTGGCTCCTACCACGTGACTTCCGGTATCAAGGAAGTATAAAAGAGGCTGTGTTTCTGAAGCAAGCAGATATAGAAGAAGCTGAGACAGAGACCTCTGAAAGATGTCGGTCAGAAGTAGACCAACCTCGGACGTAACACCAACAGTGCGAGACTTTTAATACTTGTTGGACTGTATCATTTCAGTTAATAAAAGATTTACTCTATATCACTGTGTATTTCTTCCTTATCACGATACAACTTAAACTGAAGGTCGACAATACATATTCTTTCATTCAAGAAGGCTCAAATGGGTACTGACGAAAGTTACCCAACTTTGTAATTTATCCAGTATATAAGCATCTCCTCAGACAAAAAAATAACCTTTTTCAAAATCCAGGACTTGAAAGACATAAGAGTTTACCAAAGAGAATTAATCGTTGATAATCCCTCAAGGTGCAAGAAACGCTACACTGCTGAAAGAACCTCACCCATAAAAAATGTTATTTCATCAGTTTCTTTCTGAAAGAGTAGCTTAAGTTTCGTTTAAAGTACATAATCATTGCTACGAGATCTCGTCTCACAGCCAATTATAAGACAGCCGATTGATAGTCACGTGATTTAATTGGATGCTTCAATGAGCCGAGGATAAACTCGTCGTGATATAGTTCGCTTGGCGCGGTGAAATGGGAAGTGGAATGGATTTTGTTAATCTTGTTCTGGAGATGGGGTTCGGTTACGTTTCCAACGTCTGAAAAGAGAAATGTCAGCGTCCCCACCGATATTCTTGAGAGACTGCTGCTTGGAGTCGTGATTCCATCGCAAATACTGAATAATCAGAAGCCGATCTCAAAATCGCACCGTGCGCTCGAATTCTTATCTCACAGACGCCTTTCCTGCATTAATTGTCTTCTAGTGAAACACACAATTTTGATCCATATGCGCACATACACATACACACGCACACTAACACATACACACACACACACACACACACACATATATATATATATGTGTGTGTGTGTGTGTGTGTGTGTGTAAATAAAAATTTAGATATAGAAATATGAAAAAATATGATAATATATGAAAAAATCAAGGCATTCAGAGAATGGGTTTATGAATAGTTGAATAATCTGCCCCTGTTAGACGTTCCGGCTTTTATATTCATACATCATCAGAGCAAAGTTAATATGTGGTGTACCTCGTGGAATATAGTCACTTTTATACTCAGAACATACACCACATTAACGTATCCATAGTGATGGTTTAGGTTTTTAAATCAAAACGTTTAACGCTAGCAAATAATTCAATTATGAATGAATTTATCATCGGAATACCTTGTTTTCCATATTTTTATATTTACATATCACCGGATCTATTTTTCATTTTCTCATGTATATATATATATATATGTGTGTGTGTGTGTGTGTGTGTGTGTGTGTGTGTGTGAAGCGTGTGTGAGAGTGATAATGGTATTATATATAATATACAATAAATAGCAAAAGAGACCTCAAAACCTGAAATTGATCTTAAAATTATTCTATTTCCCGAATAACGTTACCCTCTTTATCATGCGAGTTTTTTCAAACACAACCTGTAATAATTTGAAACGCTGAAAAATATACATATTCTGTTATTTGCTTATGATAAATAAAATAACATATTCACTAACTTTTTCAAAAATCTTTTAATTTGTAATTGAAAATGTTCGTTTGGTTAAGGGAAAAAACAATTCTCATATCTTTTTTTTTTTTTAGTTTAATTTCTTTATATATATATATATATATATATATAATCCGAGGAAAGTTGTTTATGGATTACACTAAAAGTTAATTACCCAAGGAGAATAGGAATATCCAATTGAGTGCTTAATGTCAACGGCTATCGAATATATAATTAATGTCGGATTAGAAATATACCAAACATCACGGACAGAGAAAAAGCAATTCTTAAAAAAATAAACGAAAAAGAATTCACCTTTGTAATTTCATTATGAATTTATTTCCGTCAGATTGAATGACTTCATCAGATGGTAAAAATTGAGATTATATATTTGAATATAGTGTAAAAACGCTTAAACGCACACACACACACACATATATATATATATATATATATAAGGCCAGGGCTGTTTACGTTTAATTTTGCACTGATACCCTTTGGGAAAGGCATGAAACCATTTCTTTTTCTGTCTAGTAATGGGTAAAATAGAAGGATAGACTCTTTTTTATGGCCTTGGTCTTGCAAAAAAATCTCTTCATTTAAAACCCAGGTTGCGTTATTGGGGAAAATCTGTGGAATATTTGTACAGCATTCTTTTTTCAGTTAATCCAAAATGTGTGATCGTCCAGTGATTCACATCTTTTACTGATCTGAGCTGCCTTAGCATTTTGAGATCGATGTAAGCGGCCACTATATATATACAGTAGCGAGCATAAAGATTAGAACGATGTGAAGAAATAGTATAATATGAAATAACTTTTTATTTTCAAGATTCATAGAACATTTTATCAAGGAAAAATAAGGATATAATGGTAAATTATATAATTCTAAAATATAAAGCTCAGTAAACCTATTTTGATAAAGTTAGAAGAATAATTATAAAACATTTGAAAAAAAAGAGCAAGATCCTCACTGTTAATGGATTCTGCTACAAGAGTTCTTATATTGGACGAAGCAGTTGTCTTTCAGTTCCCACTAATATCCATGGGAAGAGCCTCTCTCTCTCTCTCTCTCTCTCTCTCTGTAAGGCAAACTAGGTTCTAGGTTCTTTACCTGTTGTACAGCAGCCAGTTCAGGAGAAGGATAACAGATGTTAATCCAGATGTACTATTACATAGCCATATACACGAATATGGTCATGTGCGAAATGGACATCGAATGTTGGTAACATATATACATAACGTAGAACACAGGAATCTCCGTATTCGAAAACACGTAACGACTTCTTGTTCAGGTACGAAACCCTTTTATTACTTTTGAGTTAAAGGTTTCGTCATAAGGAGAGAGGCACAATCTTACTATTCTGGCTTTATCATCTGACCCCTATCTCGTGCGGCACCCATGGCGCGCAAATTCGTCTCACCTCAGCGAGCCCCAAAAGTCGAACCTCCTCGTTCGGCGTCTAGTTTCAACTCTCTTAGCTTTCTTCAAATTCCCCAAATCCTCCGCGCCCTTCCGGTGCGTGAGGTCATTCACACCCTGTCATCCCGTTTCGTCTCGGGCTATTTTGACATCTCTGAGTGACATGTCCGCCCCCGCGCGCGCGTCAACACCTGCATCAAGCTTGCACCTACCTGAGCCGAAAGGTTGTCCGCCTAACTAAACCCAAAGGCATGAACCGAAATCCCTCGGCTATTATATTACAGTACCCTGCTTCAAAACCTGACCTTCATTCTCGTGCCGCAGTGACTGTAAATACATGCATTACAACGCTGACCCATAGATGTATTAGTATGAAACTGAATTAAGAGATTTCCTTTTCCTAATAAAAAAGAGTTTCCTTTGCCCATAAAAAGAGAAAAGAGCGCACAAACGTATACTGTATCTATAATTGATTGAGTTTAGATAGATTCTTATGTTTCCCCAGAATATTAAAACCGATTAGAAATTGGTCTTGATTAGCATCCTGCACGGGATGGATGAGGTCTCTAACTGCATATAAAATCCAGACATTTTGCCAAATATGTTTGCACAATGTAAATATTAGAACCAATGAAGAAACTCTCTTTTAAAGAAGATAAAAGGCAAATAACAACATTCGTATTGCAAAAGGAACGATCACTTCGATGGCTGATTTAATTTTACTCAGACCCTTTACAACGTTGAACGCTGTCTCAATCCATCTAGTAATGATGGCAGCTGTTTCTGGATCGGTCAGCGGGTGATTCAATTTGCTCTGAAGAAAAATAACCAATATCTTCACGAATAAATTGTCAGGAAAAAAATCCACTTTTAATTAAATTGCGGAATCTTTCGACTTTTTTTTTTAGTTAAGCAATTTGTAGATTCTTTTAGTGCCTGCTGATTCTAGAAGTGGAAAACATTAATTTCATGTCAAACTGAGAAGACTCCTGAAACATTTAAAATATTTTATATGTTTTTTAATCCTTCTTTTAGACTCTACTGCCGATAAAAGTTCAAGTCGCAATTACCCTTTTCAATTGTGTATGTAGCGTAACAGTTATCGTCGTAGGGAAAAGACTGATAAAACAAGTTCAAATCCTGGACAAGTCTGCATTTTATTACACATAAATTTCCGCGGGAAAAGCAGCACTAAATCTTTTCTCTCATTCTTTTATTTACCAGCCATATAAAGTAATACGGTTTATTGTGATTTACGTTTGCTAACCAATCTAGGAGAATGAAAACTTTGAATTCAAACGAGCTGTAATCCATTTTTGAAAATATTGTATATATATTTAGCCCTTCTTGCCGGGGGAGGGATATAACGCAAGGTTAAATTATCTGTGAAACACGGGTGGTTTTAGATTCAGAATCTTCCATTAACAACTCCAGGTTAAGCCCAGTCGGCTGGGGCTGGAGAATACATCGACTGCATCTCTGCTGAGGAGTAAGCCCCCCGCCAACCGAGCAAGTGTTTGGGATATGAAACTAAACTATAAATTGGCGAGGCTCGAGTCCTGAAGCTCTGGGGAATGCGGAGTACCCTTTGTATGTCATCGCTCCCAGGTTCCTCGTCGCGCTTGGTGGTAGTATCTGTTTGGATCCTATCAATGGCTCAAGTAGAACTGTTTAACAATTTAACTGTATGCAACTAAATGAGTGATTTTAAATTGAATTGTTTGTGTTCAACAGCAATACTTGAAATGTGTAAGCAAATAAAACTATTAGTGAAAAGAATTATTCGTTTTAGATAAAAATACTTGAAACCATCTAACTGTGTAAAAAGTGAGCTCTAACTTGTTTGAAAATCTTGCTTACAAACTATTCGTTTACAAAACATATATATATAACATGAATATATGAGCAGTATTTAGTATTAAATAACCTAAAAAGAAACAAAAAAAACCCAACCAGATTAAAGATTTCAGACTGTTTGACTATTTACCTATTCCTGGAAAGGGTGAAATCTGATTTCGTGCTTCACCAAGGGAATTAGCACGAAATGAAACGCCAACAGGTTCGTACAGGCTCACAGTGTCTATTTCTCATGACGAAAAAGTCCCACTTTATTGTGTATATTGAGTACTAGGTATCTTCAATGAAAATTAATTGAACAAGTCCTGGTGGCAACACCCCACTAGACACCAACTATACGTCCACCTGTCTCCTACCGCGAAAACTTTCCAAGTTAGACTAACCAGACATGCAGGACACTGCTGGAGAAGCAGGGATGAGCTCATAAGGGATGTACTCCAATGAACCCCCACATATGGCCGGGCAAATGCAAGACGACCAGCATGAACATACATTCAGCAGCTATGTGAGGATACGGGATGTAGCCCTGAAGACCTGCCAGAGGCGATGAACGCTAGGGAAAATTGGCAAGAGAGGGTCAGTGATATTCATGCTAGTGGCACAACAAGATGATGATGACGAACTATTTACCTGTATATTTGCTTTTTAGGTGTTTCTTCTTGATACAAATAATGTGAAGCTGGGGCTGTAAAATACACTGATTGCATTTCTGCAGCGAGGTAAGACACACTCAACGAGGGTCCTGATTTTGACATTAGATAATGATGAGGATCCAGTAATGCTGGAGGTTTGGGAAATGCAGCGTACTACTTCATTGCACTCGTTCTACTATGATCCGGATTGGTAGTACTTGAGAAGCTCCTATCTATGCGCTAAATAGAACTTTTTGACATTTAAACTGAGTGCAAACAAATTACTTATGCTAAATAGAATTGTTAGAAATAGAACTGTTGGACATTAACATGGCGTGGAGACTAATGACTTATGTTAAACTGAATAGTTAGAAATAGAACTGTTTGATCATTGAACTCCGTGTATCAACAAAATGTGTTTACAAGTCATTTATTTCATATAAATATAAAGACATAATTTGGCATTAAATAACCAACACTGGTTGATATGTCATAAAATCAAACCAAACCAAAACAAATAATTTGCAAACAGATCTTTTCTAACTAAAAATGGGAACCTAGCAGGTACTACCATTTTGAGTAAAGATGGACCCGAGAGGAATGACAATGTGCCTTTATTTCACATTTCTTAGAGCCCTTGAACTGAAGCCTAAACACCAGAATCAATTTAGTGTTATGACCAGGACAACCTTTTTCGGAGGTTCTTAACCCTCTGCAGGTTGTAAGTTAGTGTATACTATGCCTCGCTGGCAGGGCACTAAGACATAAGAACGGTGACAAAGTTTTACTCTGTTCACTTTGAAGTCATATCTGTAGTTATAGCTAATGGCTTGGCCGTTTTATTTTTTATTTTTCATGTGTTTTCATTTTTTATTGCTTTTATTGTTTTATTTTTTTTGTTTATTTGTTTACTCTTTCATTGTTTTTTTCCCCTATATAACAATGTTTGTTGATCTCTTCATGTAATTTGTATAGCGATCTGAAGAGGTTTGACGAATCCACAACTCGTCAAAATAAATCTATAATGCCCCAGTTGAGTTTTCTTTCATTGAACTTACACATAAACGTATTGTGACGTGCTATGCTACCGAGAGAGGGAAAAGGAGGTCAATTCCCCTACCCTACGTTGTTTGAATTAATAGGCCCCAAGGACTGATCGCTAAAACGGTTGGAGAATGAAGGTCAATTCCTCGCACTGCATGATCTGCAGCCTGTTGAACAAAGTAACGAATCCAGGTCAGAATGAAGGTCAAAGCTACCCGCACTCCATGACCTGTCATCTGTTGGACAAAGAAAAGAATCCAGGTCACTCAAGTAGCATGACCGGAGGAAATAGTGGGAGAAGGAAAAAGTCAAATGATTGCCTATAGACCCTTTAGCGCCAAAATGATACATTTTCGTCAGAGTAAATTTGGAACAGAATCTTGAGTTTGAGGACAGAAGTCGGCGTGGAAAGATATGCTGACTTATAGCCAAACTCCGGGAGGTCCCCTCACCCGCAAGGAGAATCTTTGGATAGAAGACAGCAGAAAGGTACATACAGCCCGATTCTGGTGATGTCACTCGCCCGTAAAAAAAAGGAACCTGAGAATTAAACTTTGTCAAAGATAAGTACAACTTAAACTGTTTTTCATTCTACCCTTACTAAATATTGGAATTCTATGTATTCAAAAAAAAAAAAAAGAAAGAAAGAGGAGAACTGAAAGGATTCTGTTTCATCAACAGTAAATTAGGGAATGAACTTTGTTACATGCTTCAGCCCGGCGACTTAAGCATTTTCTTAAGTAAAAGAAAAATGAAAGAAAGAAAAAAAGGAGAAAGAAGAAAAGGAGAGACATTTATGTTTGATACTGCCTGCTGGCTTAATATAGCCGGTATTGTAAAAAGAAAAGAGAAAAGAAAAAGGAACTGTTTCTTAAATCTTATCATTATCTGTTAGGTCGTTGCCTATTAAAACTTTCTTATATTTTAAATGCACCCTTATGTTGAAATCTTTTGGTTGTTTTATTTATCTATCGAGTCGCCTTCTTTTGCACATATCTTTTTCAGCTTTGTATCGCTTTCATTAATTCTCGCTAAATGTCTGATTCGCCATAAAAAAAAATCACAAGGGAGTTTTGGAAATTTTACTACAGTGAATATTCTCTTTAACCTTGAAGTCCAGGTTTTCCGTTATCCGGGGGGGAAGGAAAACGAAGGATTTGGTGGGGTATGTGAAAGTGAATTGTAAACCCCTTTGCCAGCGTTGGCGATCAGTCTGGCCCCAAATTAACCCCCATATTACTTGCCAGTTTACCATATGCCAGAAATAGGAGTCTTGACGAGGACTTATTACTGCGGAGGGTCAAGTGCCAGACTGCCCTCGATGTCACATGCGCATAAAATAAACTCTCATCCTGAGAGAATTATTTATGGAGCGTCGGAGTATATATAATAATGACTTAAGTGTTTCTAAGTTTTCAAAATCAGGCTTGATTAAAGAATATCCCATTTAAACGCTTGCCACATTAAATACATTTTCCTTTTTGCATTTTTTATATCAGATGCTCATGGCTGGTTTGTTATTTGGGTTTAATGGCATATCAACCTTTGTAGGTTATTTAACGCTGAATCCATTTTTATGAAGATAGTTCTATTTCAAACAATGCATAATTACGCAGTTTGAATGTAAGTACAGTTTAATTGTGAAAAACATGTCTATTTCAAGCTATTCAGTTTATTCAAGTAGTTCTAATTCAGCTAATTCAATTTAGTATTAGTATAGATTTTATTTACATACAGTTAAATGTCAAAACAGTTCTATATTAAACAATTCAGTTTAAATGTAAGTACAGTTTCAATGTCAAAAACAGTTCCATTTCAAATATTTCAGTTTAACATAAGCACGTAGTTTAAATGTAAGTACAGTTTGTCAAAAACATTTCTATTTCAAGCTATTCAGTTTAGTTAAACAATTCAGTTTAGCATAAGTATGCTGTTAGTTGTATTTAACCCATAGATTGGGCCCTATCAGGTGCTACCATACCGGGCCTGTGTGGACCTGGGAGCGCTGGCAATGAAGGGGTGCTCCGCATTCCCCAAAGCCCCAGTATCACTGGAACCTCACCATGAGATTGTTTAGTGTCATATCCAGGATTCTCATTGGGGGTAGTCTTACCCCTCTACAGAGGTGAAGTCGCTGTATTCTACAGCCCCAACCGACTGGACAAAGATGCTTATGAATAGTATGTGTGTGTGTGTGTGTGTGAGCCCCGTCGACTCTCAATAAATGAATGCTTCTTTAGCAAATTTGATATCAGACTTGGTGTTATAGTAATTTACGAAGCTCTTTGCTTTGATGTGGCACAAGGCCGAATGAATAGGGCACCCAATGAGACTCGAACTCACTCGTGTAGGTTTGCTAGTCAAGCTTGCTAACTGTTACACCACCAAAGGTACCCCAGACTTGGTGTTATATTTAAATTGAGTGATGTAGACGATTATATAAGATTTTCAAAACAGAATTTAAAACCTTACGGCTCTCAGAACACAGCAGTAACCATTGAGCAAATCTCTCAAGTGATTTTAATTAAGGAAGTTAATACAAAACCCGTTTTTCCCTTATTCCCAAGGTATGCATTTATTACGATTAATAGAACTGGGTTTTTTTTGGGTTTTTTTTTCATAGTCCTCGCTCGTGGATATTTCGGGATGAAAAAAAAAATAGTTAAAGCGATATATTGGAATTTTGCCAAAAAAAGAAAGGAAATGTATAAAATAATTTTTTAGAAAAGTGACTGTGTCCTTCCTGCTGTAATTAGAAATTTGTCGGTTGGAATTTCAGGTAAATGATATTATTGTTGTTTGTGTTGCTGCTGCTGCTGTTCATGATGTTGTTGTTTTCGTCATAACAGTTCTTTTTCTTTTTGTTTCATACTGTTTTATCCAACATAATTTTACAGATCTTAAGTGTCACACACGAACACTTACCGAAGTTGTTTTGATGAACTTTGCTGTTAAACCTGATTTTTTTCAACCACTGACTTATGTAGGGAACATTAGCCTTTAAATCCATTCCAAAAATATATTTATATTAGAATGATCCATATTTTCCATGTTTGTAAATTACCGAAGTAGTGTTAAAATAACACAGGGCATCAAGATATTTGTTATCGAAATAGCCGTTCAAACATAAATAATAAAGCAATGTCCACTCTAATTTGTTACTTATGAAGGAATGTGTATTACATTGCGTCACAGTTCTTTTCCTTTCAACCAATAGTATTTCTTTAGCAAGATCAAATTTAATACTAATAATGGAGTATTTTCTCTGCTTTATTTCTGTCTTTCTATTTGTTTTGCGTCTCACTTGTTTATCTTTCTTTCTTGCAGCTGTGCCTTCATATATTTCTATCTTTCGCTATATTTCTGTTTTTGTATCTGTTTTCTGTCTTGCTTTTTCGTCTTTTTGTTTTGCTGCAGAGCCATCATATATTTCTGTCTTTCTCTATATTTCTGTTTTTGTATCTGTTTTGTGTCTGGCTTTTTTTTCTTTCTATCTTGCTGCTGTGCCTTTATATATTTCTATCTTTCTCTCCATTTCTGCTTTTGTATCTGTTTTTTTTTTTTTTTGTCTTGCTTGTTCGTCTTTCACTCTTGCTAGAGTGCCTTCATATATTTCTATTTTTGTCTCTGTGTCTGACTTTTAATCTGTTTTCTGTCTTGCTTGTTAATCTTTCTGTCGTGTTGATGTGCCGTCATATATTTCTATCTTCCTCAATATTTCTGTTTTTTAATCTGTTTTCTGTCTTGCTTTTTTGTCTTTCTATCTTGCTGCTATGCCCTCATATATTTGTATCTTTCTCTATCTTTCTGTTTTTATGTGTTTTCTGTCTTGCTCGTTCGTCTTTCTGTCTAGCTTCTGTGCCTTCATCTATTTCTATATTTCTCAGTATTTCAGTTTTTTATCTGTTTCCTGTTTTGCTTGTTCGTCATTCTATCTTGCTGCTATGCCCTCATATAGTTCTATCTTTCTCTATATTTCTGCTTTTTTTCTATTTTCTGTCTCCCTCTTCTGTCTTTCTGTCTTGCTCCTATGCCTTCATATATTTCTATCTTTCTCTCTATTTCTGTCTTTCTTTCTATCTCTCTTCTCACTTTTCTCTATCTTTCTTTCATTCTTACTTTCTTTCTTTAAGTCTCTCTTTGTATCTATCTATCAGTATTTCCGTAGGTCTTTCTGCATGTCTATTATATAGTATTTTGGCTTCTTTCTTTCTGCCTTTCTTTCAGTCTTGATTTTTTGTATTTCTGTTTTTCTCTATCTTACCATCTTTCTTTCAGTCTTTTTTTTTGTCTTTCTTTCTTTCTGTTTTTTTGTTTTGTTTTTCCCTTTCTTTCTATCTGCCTTTCTTCAAATATTTTTTCTGTCTTTCCATCTTTCTTTCTATGTTATTTTATGTTATTCTGTTTTTCTTTATCTTTCTTTCTATCTTTCATTCTGACTTTTCATGTTCTGTTTTCAGGCCAATTGACTGGGGTTTTGAAATAGACCGACTGCATCTCTGCTGAGGGGTAAGATCCCCCCCCCATCCAAGGAGTGTCCTGTTTATGACATCAAACAATCTGATGTTGATGCTCCTGTAATGCTGGATCTTTGGTGAATGCAGACCACCCCTTCATAGGCATAACTCTCAGCTCTACTCGAGCCCGGGTTAGGAGCACCAGATAGGGTCTTATCTATGGGTCAAATAAGACCGTTTGACATTTGCTAAATTGAATTGTTAGAAATAGAACTCCAGCTGCAATGCACTTGTTGTACCGTTACAACAACTTCTGGAAGGCCCCATGGAAGTCCTCTTGTGTGAGCGTATCAATGACCTTTGTCACAGCCTCTTTTAACTCCTCAATTGTCTCATAACGACAGCCTCTGAGCTTAAGGAATAAGCAAAAGTCACAGGGAGCAAGGTCTAGACTATAGAGAGGGTGAGGAATTGATGACCATCTTGGTCAAATAATCTGTGACAAGGATGGAGTTGTGGACAGTGGTGTCTGTTCATTTGAACCTAAAATCATAAAAATTGGCCAGTCATCTCATAAGATGTATAGCAATAACATACTATGCAAAAAAGTCTGGAAACTTATTGAAGGCACAACGTATGTCAAAAAACCAAACCAAAGGAATCTTTGTCTTTCTTTGCTTATTTCTGTCATTCTGCCTGTCTTTCTTTCTCTCTTTCTGTTATTCTTTATCTTTCTTAATTTCATTGATGTTTTTCTTTATGCCTCTCTTTCTATATATCTCTCTGTCCTTAGGTTGGTCTTCCTGCATGTTTTTCTGTCCGTTTTTGCTTTAGTCTTTCTTCTTTTGTTTATTTATTTTCAGCTAATAATAATATCCATTCTATAAATAGAATTAGAGACGTCAAGTTTCTTGCCTATGGAAGTCGATACCTGAACGTATTTATTTTTTGTTGAAGTAAACAAGCATCTACGTACGATGATCTTTATTTTCGAAGATTATCTTGCAAACAATGATAAGTCAATGTCCAACGATTAGATTATGCTATCATTGAATGTTTGCCTTTTTTTATCTCTTTGATCTAATCTTATGAAGAATTTAGAATGGAAAAATGTCTTGTATTTTACGATTTTATTGTCTTCTAAAGACTTATTCAAAAACCGCATACTCTGTTTTCTTGAAAGACACTAGAATCACATTTTAAGTTGGAGACTCGAGTTCGAATCCGGAAGGAATCTCTTTGCATTGCCGGCCGCACTAATGCTCTTGGAAAAAAACATTAATCCCTCTGTTCTACCTTCAATCATTAGATAGCTAGTTTCTTCATTCTTGTTGATGCAACCAGTCTACGAGAAGGAAAACAAGCGTCATTTCAACTGAAATTGATCTAGTGTAACCCCTTGAATATATATATATATATATATATATATATATATATATATATATATATATATATATATTCTTTCTTTTCTGTATTTGTATTTTTTTAAGCATCTATCGTTGTTATATCAACACTTGTTTCAGAATCTTAAATTCCCGATGAAAGTTTATTAAAACTGAAACGTTTTAACGTTGCGTTTCCTTCGTTATGAATTCATCAATTTTGGATTAATTAGTTTTTCAATTTTCCTCATACTCACGGATTCCTTTCTATTAATAACTTCCATATATATATATATATGCTTAAAAATCTCGTATTTTCGGCAATTGATGTTTAATTATTATTTCTTATCAACAAAAAATGACAGATTTTCCAATGGAATATACTATCTTTTGTTTTGTTAAATATATTTTCTCTAATATCATTAACAGTAATTGAAAAAGCGAAGCGTTTATTCTAAATACTCCTTAATAAAATTTCGGAAAAGGCTAGTGGGATGTACGACTGGTTGAATGAGTCGAAGTCTTAGAACTCTACAAAATTACGTTATCTATCTATCTATCTATCTATCTATCTATCTATCTATCTATCTATCTATCCACACACACACACACACACATATACATATATACATATATATATATATATATATATATATATATATATATCTGTCCGTGAATGTGCGTGCGTGTGTGTGTATGTGTGTGTGCGTGCGTGTGTGTGTGTGAATATACATACATTAGTGAATACGTCTTCGGCCGTCGTTTATATGCATTAAAGTTAAGAAGGATTTATTGTTGAAATGAATTCATTCCTCTAAATGGGGAACAAAACAGATCAAAATTATAATTTATATGACAACATTTATATTTGACATAAAAATGAAAGACGTTAAAACTTATTAGAATTGTCTCCAGTTGTTGCCATCGATTTCGTATTATTATTACAATAATAATAAAGGTAACAATTCTAATAATCATTATTATTATAATATTATTAAAGTAAACGGAGAGAGTTTATGTAAGGAATTTTTGTTTAAATACTAGAAGTGTTGAGACAGAGAATAGAAGATTTATTATCTTATTTTTGAAAATATATCATTTCGGAGTCTATATTAAATTAACACTGATAGTTAAATTATACCACGCCTTTAAGATTTATGTATTTCTTGACGATGATATATTAGCTAAGAGAAAACATAGTACATCATAGGCCTACTCGTACTGCCTTGTTATATTTTAGATAACCTCCCAAATAATTTGGATGACTGTATATTTGCCAACCGTCAAAATGGATGAACTCTACTGTATAATGTCTTTTTCAGTATGGATGGATATGGACCTGTAACTATATATGTGAGTATGGGATTATTTAGATAAAAGTTGGTTTTTTTTTGTGACCTTTCTTTAGATTTTTATATATTCATAAGTAAACGTTCGTTTAGATCGGGGCTTCTTAAACTCTTTAACGTGCTGCAACCATTGTAAACACATTTGACTTCTCTTCTACCACAAACAAATTAATTGAATATCATATTGCAAAACGTAATAAATATAACTGTGTTTAGACGGGGAAGATGATCATTAATATGAATAAATGTTTAATTCTTGAAGTATTCTGAAGGATGGATTTTGTGGGCTATGCGCAATTAGCGAATATTAAATCGGGGGTTTGTGAGTTTGAACAACAAAGCGTAAAGTGCTTCCCTGTTTCATCAGTAAATATTACGCATATCTCAATCCAGATTCAACCATGTACAGTTCAATGGTTCCAAGTATTGCTGTATGAGACAATTTGGTCACCTATATACATATATATATGTATACATACATATATACAGATATATATGTGTGCGTGTGTGTGTGTGTGTGTGTGTGCACGTGTGCGTCCGTGTGTGTGTGTGTGTGTGTGTGTATCACGGAATTACGAATATTATATATATATATATATATATATATATATATATATATATATATGTATATATATTTACCATATTCGCAATTAACGGTATGTGCGAAATAGACATGTAATGTTCATTACTACAGAACATATAAAGAACTTAGGAATCTCAAAAACACGTAACTACTTCTTTTTCAGGGATGAAACCTTTTTATTAACTTTGAGTTAAAGGTTTCGACGTAAGGAGGAGAGACACAATCTTCTATGCTGTCTTATTCATTTGGCCCCCAACTCGAGCGGCCCCCCATAGGGCGCACGTTCGCCTCACGCCTGCGAGCTCCAAAATTGATCCTTCTCGTTTGGTGACTAAAACTCGACTCTTATTTTCTTCAAATTCTCACACAAACTTCCGCGTGCTTCCGGTGCGTGACGTCACCCGCACCTTGTCACCCAGTATCGTCTCGGACTGTTATGACATCTGAGTGACACCTCAATCTGCTCGCGCGCACCCGCGTTAACACCTGCTTCAATCTTATACCCAACCAACCAATGTGCTGAGCTGAAAGGTCCTCTGCCTAACTAAACTCAAAGGCATGAACCGAAATCCCTCGGCTATTTCCTAACATAACTATCCAAGCACAATAAAATCATTTGTCATCGATGATGATAAATTATTTTCTTAAACTATTGTGCCGCTCCCCCACTATGTCGAACTGAGCAACAAAATCTTCAGCAATACAATTTCAACAAAATAATACAACAAAAAGCATGCGTCAGTCCCAAACTCAAAAGTTACTGAAATAAAAATAAAAAGTGTTCGTATTGTCCATCGTTTTTTTTTTTTTTTTTTCATTTTTTTTTCTTTTTCCGACCACATTTTCTGGTTCTTTTTTCTCTTTTTTTTCTTTTTTCTTTTTTTTTAATTTTTCAACAGTCACTGTTCGACATGTATATTTTTTCAGTCTTTAATTTGTTCTCTTATTTTCATATTTAAAATTTTTTTTTTCTTTTTTTTAAATCTCAGGTCAATTGCTTATTTTGTATTTTGCATTTCTGCCTTCCTTCTACGTCCGTACTTATTACTTTTAATTTTATATATCCTTCTCTCGAAATCTCTGTCATTAATTAATGTACACATTTTAACCTTCCACAACCAAGCATAGCTCATAATCAAACCAAGATACATGTTTCCCTGTTTTTTCCACCTTTTGACCACCGTCAAACGGTCTATCTCACATCTTTTCAACAGCTTACGAGTACCCTTCTTTTTTATCTTCTTTCTTTCTTTCGCCCTTAAAATACCGGGTGTTCTTTTCTAAACCACCCAAAACTTTATCAGCCCACTCAATAAAATTTCTCCCTCGACACAAAATCAAGTCCGCGAATTTTCCAAACACATTCAATGAGTTCACCAGAACTCTGCGCATATCTTAAATAACTAATCTCCAAACCCATGTTTTTCCGAACATCTTCCTCAATAAAACCTCACAGTCCCACTCCGTGGGGGGGGGACTCACAAAATAACCGTTTGCCTGTAAGACACAATGAACATCCGTCTCTTCGTTGATCTGCCTCTCCGGCGAGATATGAGACAATTTTCCAGTCGATACGGACAACGAAACGTCCGAAATATTCCAAACGTGACTCCGACTCTTTCGGATTCGACTACTTAAAAAAAAATCTGGCCTGATTTCTTCAGCGCCCAAAATATCGATTCTCCAACATCGAAACCTGTCCCAAAAGTCCTAACTACAGATATGCGAAATTTTTCCGGCAATCCCATCGATGAGCGAAATTTCCAAGGTCTCGAATCAAAATTATAATCTCCAAATATTTTTAGCCCGGACCACCAACAAGTTACAAGTTTTCATTCATAAAAACGTTATTTACTACAAACTTTACCTACCATGACCCCGTCTATCGTAAAATCCATTCATAAAAATACGTTATTACTATAAAATTTCTTTACAAAATATTGTTTATTATTGCTGTCAATCATGTGTTCGACACAATCCTCTGTCCCCACAGCGACCACCTTTCTTTCTTCTCTTTCACTGCGAGCTTATTTCTCTGTTACTCTTTCTTTCTCTCCTCCCACCACGGTACAAAGTCACATACAGTAGTAATCATAATTTTCTATGCTACCAACGATTTTTCTTTCTTTTTTTTTTTCTTTTAAATTTTAGAATTATTTCCAAATCTATCCTCCACAACCATTCTAACTCTATTCGTAAGTTAAACTATGACAGGCATAAATGAGCAAATACCGTCTTATTCTTTTTCTTTTCTTAATGTTTTTTTTTTCTTGGAGTTGAGTTTTATTACTTCTTTTTTTTTCTTTTCTTTTCACGCCTTCCTTTTTTTCTTTTGGCGTTGCGCTGTTCTTTTTTCGGTGCTGGACATTTTCCTTTTTCTTTCTGGGGGGTGCCGAATTTATTCTTCGTGTTTTTGGTCTCTTTTCCCTGTTTCTTATTTTCTGGGGCCTTGTGTTTTCTCTCTCTCTCCCTCGATCGCCTGAACAAGCCGCTCCGAAATAGATTCCTCCTTGTTCTTAGCCGCTACTCTGATCGTCTTCGTGGAACCATGGTGACCCATTCGAAAACCATACGATGAACGATATGCCCAAGTTCTGGCACCAAATATGTCTATGTACCATATTCGCTATTAACGCTATGTGCGAAATAGACATGTAATGTTCATTAAAGATAGAACATATAAAGAACATAGGAATCTTGGAATTTGAAAACACGTAACGACTTCTTGTTCAGGTACGAAACCTTTTTATTAACTTTGAGTTAAAGGTTTCGACGTAAGGAGGAGAGACACAATCTTCTATGCTGTCTTATTCATTTGGCCCCCAACTCGAGCGGCCCCCATCGGGCGCACGTTCGCCTCGCGCCTGCGAGCTCCAAAATTGATCCTTCTCGTTTGGCGTCCAAAACCCGACTCTTATTTTCTTCAAATTCTCACACAAACTTCCGCGTGCTAATGGTGCGTGACGTCACCCGCACCTTGTCGCCCAGTATCGTCTCGGACTGTTATGACATCTGAGTGACACCTCCATCCGCTCGCACGCACCCGCGTTAACACCTGCTTCAATCTTACACCAAACCAATCCATGTGCTGAGCCGAAAGGTTCTCAGCCTAACTAAACTCAAAGGCATGAACCGAAATCCCTCGGCTATTTCATAACATATATATATATATATATATCACAGAATTAACGATTATATATATATATATATATATATATACTTGAATTAAAGATTCATTTTATATATATATATATATATAACTGTATTTACGATTCATTGTTGAGAGGTATATAAATACATCATTGAATTAAAGGTTCAATATATATATATATATATATATATATATATATATATATGTATATATCACTGAATAAACGATTGATTATTGATATATAAACACATAAATATATATATATATATATATATATATATATATACTGAAAAAAGACCAAATTTATTCATCGTTAAAAGATAAAAATGAACAACTAACCGGTTTCGGTCCTATGTGATCACAGTTTTAACTAGGACATCGATTAAGACACAAAAAGGGGAAGCGGTCTCTCTAATGTTAGGGAATATATATATATATATATATATATATATATATATATATATATATATATCATGAATTAACAATTGATTATTGAGATCTTCTATACTAATTTTCAGGGAACTTCTATTCTTTTTCACGTTCCGCTTGTCATCTGTAAATTAATACTTTGTCACTGGAAAATTGTAGACACAAGAGAGAATTATATGGATACCTTCAACTTGATAACCATTTCTTATCAGTTACCTAAAGCTGGTTTTTTTTCAATTGTTTATTCTAATATATAGCTTCTTTAAATGTGTACATACTCTTTGCTGCGGTATTGAAAGATATTTCAATAAAGTCTTCTTTTCAAAGCTGTTAAAATCTAAAAGAAATTTGCTTTTCAATTCCAGAATTTTTCGTTTATTTAGATTACCCTATCAGGAATTCTGCTCGTTGCACAATATATGGAAACTAATCAGTATAATCCAGAGATTTTTGTTCTCCACTTATAAGGGGATTTATAAATATAAACAAGAAAATTATCTCCACATGGCACCTTATGTTTTTATTCCCCTTGTCAAAATTTTATTCACCCCCAGAGGTCTATGTGGTTAACTTTGAGAAGACCAAGTGTGAACTAATTTGCATATATATTTCTCTCTGAGATAGCAAAGTTCATATATGATGAACATATTTTTAAGAAAGGAATCACCCGAGTAATTCTAGAGATTTTACCAATTGAAATAAACAGAAAAATATCATATATATATATATATATATATATATATATATATATGGTGGGGTTATGGGGAACATCTAACATATTTCACGCTAGAAAAGCGATTAGTATGCCTCAATACAAAATTTCAGAAAAAGGAGGTAAAACTATGGACCTACACATACGCAAATAATACTAAAGCACAGATAGACAACGTCTTTATAAATAACAAATGGAATAATAGCTCATTGAATTGCGAGGAATATTCCTCTTTCGAGGGTGCGTCCTCCGATCACCGAATTGTGACGGCGAAAATACGACTGAGCCTACGAAAGAATGCGACTCGAACAACAACCACAGTATCCTATGACTGGTCCCTACTTAATAACAGGGATATTAGAGATAAATATGCGTTAACACTGAGAAACAAATTCAATGCGCTACAGAGGACAGAAACACATACAGCGAATCACGAATATGAGAATTTTGTCAATGCCCACTGAGAAGCAACAACAGAGTGCATATCAGCAAAACTAGGAGCTAAACCTAGAATACCATGGGATATATTAGCGGTAAGAAAAAGTGGGCACAAGTGAAAAATGTCTCCAAATGCAAAAGGAAGAACTCTAATACCAATACCTTGAAACTTAAAAAGGCACAAAATGAATTAGCTAACATATATAAAAAAAGAACAAGCAGTATACATACAAAATCAGATCGACAAAATTGGAGTCTTGGCTGAAGATAAATAATCTAGAATAGCAGAAGTGAGCAGAAGGAAGAGCACTGCAAAAGCTAAACTGAAAGCTACCAACAGCCAAGAAGAACGAATACAACAATGGAAACAACATTTCGAAAATTCACTCGGAAACCCCGCAATAGTTACGCATGAACTAATCGCTATAATTATTAATAAACAGTAAGAAATCAAACAAGGACAGTTTACGCAAGAAGAACTTGCCTCAGTACTAAGATAAATTGAAAATAGAGAAGTAGTAGAGCTTGATGAAATACCCCCAGAAATAAGACCAGGGAATTCGACGACATACTGCTCCGACTCTCTAATACCGGGTATATTCAAAACACAATTGACAAATGGACGAAGGGATGCATCCTCCTTTTTCCTAAGGAAGGCGAGTTCGGATTAGCCAAGAACTACAGAAGTATAACCCTAACATCCATAGCGGCCTAGATATACAATGCTCTACTACGCAACCGCATAGAACCCAAAACAGAGAAGATACTTTGGAAGAACCAAAATGGGTATCGGAGAAATAGATCCCTGACGTCACAAATTTTGACTATCCGTCGAATTCTTCAAGGCACACGTGCAAAAAACCCAGAGGAAACTATATTATTTGCCGCTCCCCGGATGAAGACACACACTGCTTCGTCATTGTAGACTAACTTCTTAGAGCGTCGACTGATGAAATAAAAGATATCGGTTTCAAGCTGACAAAAAGAAAGAAGTAGAAGATACTCCGCCCAAACAATTACAGACGCAGACTACGCCGATGACATGGCGCTCCTGGCAAATGCACCTGCCCAAACCGAGGCCCTGCTACATAGTCTGGAACGACAATCTGCAGGCATAGGTCTCCATGTCAATGCATACAAGACGGAACACATGTGTTTTAATTAAAGAGGCGACATTTCCACACTAAACGGTAGTACTCGAAAACTAGTAGACAAGTTCTCTTACCTAGGAAACAGTGTCTCATCAACCGAGACTGACATCAACACGCTACTAGCAAAGGCATGAACAGCTATCGATAGGCTATCAGTCATATGGAAGTCAGACCTGACCGATGAAATGAAACGCAGTTTTTTTTCCGAGCCGGGATAGTGTCGATACTGCTGTATTGATGCACTACTTGAACGCCAACAAAACGAATGGAGACAAAGCTCGACAGCAACTACACAAGAATTCTGCGAGCCATATGGAACAAGTCCTGGAGGTAGAACCATACAAAGAAGCAGCTGTACGGCCACTTACCACCCATCACGAAAACTATCCAAGAATAACCAGAGGACATGGACGACACAGCTGTAGATGTAGGGACCAACTCATAAATGACGTATTCCTGTGCATCCCTTCACACGGACAAGCAAAGGCAGTATGACCAGCTAGAACCTACATACAACAGCTCTGTGACGATACAGGATGTAGACTTGAAGGTCTACTGGGAGCGATGGACGATAGAGAGTGGTAGTGGGATAGGGTCTGGAGGATCAATGCTGATGGCGTGACATGATGATGATGATACATATTTGACAGCATTGATATTGATCTGTGGTCTTCTGTGGCTACTATATATATATATATCACTGAATCAACGATTCATTATTGAGATCTTCTGCACAGGCATCCACGGAAATTCTATTCTTGTTCACATTTTGCTTATCATCTGTGAATTAATACTTCGTGATTGAAATGTTGTGGACACAAGAGAGAACAATACGGATAAAATACAAGTTAATCTGCATTTTCCATGACGTCACAGAGATTTTAAAAAACTAGTGTTATTGTAAGAAACAGCTGCGGACTCTGGGACTTTTGCTCGAAAAAGGACGTCTGGTACCAGTGTCATCCTTTAATGAAGGCTTTTGTAGCTTCTGAAATGTCTTTTTTGCAGTATATATATATATATATATATATATATATCATCATCATCATGTCGTGCTGGTAGCACAGATATCCCTGACCCTCTCTCGCCACTTTTCCCTATCGTTCATCGCCCTAGGCAGGTCTTCCGGACAACATCCCGTATCCTCACATAGCTGCTGAATGTATGTTCGTGCTGGTCGTCCTGCTTTTGCACGGTCATGTGTGGGGGTCCATAGAGTACATCACTTATGAGTTCGTCCCTGCTTCTCCAGCAGTGTCCTGCATGTCTGGTTCGTCTAACTTGAATAGTTTTTGTGATAGGAGGCAGGTGGCCGTACAGTTGGTGTGTTGTGGGGTGTTGCCGCCAGGACTTGTTCAAGATTGCTCGCAGCATTCTTGTGTAATTGCCATCTAGCTTCTTCTCCGGCCGTTTTGTTAGAGTCCATGTCTTTTCTAAGAGTTTAAAATTCTTAAAGGCTCAATAGTAGTTTAGAAGAAAAAGTAAAAACCTAAAACTATATATATATATAATATGAAAAATAAGATATTCAGATGACGATTCAATAAAGGTATCTTGTTTGCTGTAGATTTTATTTTTCATTTTTGAACCCCTTTGAGAATTCTAGATTTTTTTTTGGTTTAAAAAATACTCTGCGTGTGTAGCTTAGAATTTTCTTCCCATTTTTAATTTTTTATACATGTCAATTGTTACTGAAAATAAAAATTCAATTTAGAAGATATTTTGGTTAGATAATCTGAAGAAAAAACTAAACTTGATAAGGGATATTATTACTATTTAGAACTAAATTAAATAAAATCAATTAAACTTTGGTATATATATATATATATATATATATATATATACGAGAAAAAACAAAATTCGGTCATTTTATGATTATAAATTTATTTCCATCCTGCTAAGAGCATTAATATAATTCGATAATTCCAAAAAGATTTAACAAGACTTCTTCAAATCCAACATGGAGATAATGAATACAGCCACATTATCTTCATGTTGGATTTGAAGAAGTCCTGTAAAATCCTTTTGGAGTTATTGATTCATGTTAATGTTCTTAGCTGGATGGAAATAAATTTATAATCCAAAAGTGACCGAATTTTGTTTTTTCTTGAAGGAATCTTTGCTCTGTGATATCATTTACATTGATTTAAATATTTAAATTTTCGAAGTTTGAATAATTTAATTGTCCTGACGGAATTGTTCCCTACTTCGGAATTACTAGATTGAAGAATATATATATATATATATATATATATATATATATATATATATATATATATATATATATATATCCTCTCATTATTTTGTATTTTCATATTTTGTATTTATATACCAAAAGATTTATTCACATTTTTCAATTATATAGGGTTGGTTGGGTTTTGTGGAACATCAACCCTTCTTTGTTATTTTAAGCCAAACAATGTTTATACATATATTAAGTATCTAATTTATAAACATTTATTTCGTAGATAACATTTTTAGTCGATCAGCCAGATCCCATTTGTTTGCATAAATTTAAATGTTGTGCTATATGACATTAACAATCCAATCTCACCATTTGTTTGCACACAATTAAAAGGTTAAACATACACGATTTGTTGGTGAATAGTTTGCAGATTATATTATTTTTAAATGAATTAGAGCAAATTTCTTTACCTACAAGTTTTGCCATAGTTTGGACACAGTTAAATGCTTTCAAGTATGGCTGTATAACACTAATAGTTCTATTTAATATTAAACATTTATTTGTGCACAGTGAAACGGTCTCAAGTGTTGCCCCAGTGATAGTTTTATTTGCACACAGTTAAATTGTTCCAAGTAATTGCTCTTGAATACCAATTAGATTTAATATTAATCCTTTGTTTGCACATAGTAAAATGGTCAAACAGTTCTATTTGATCCAGAGATAGGACCTTATCAGGTACTACATCACGGGATCAGAATGGACGTGGGAGTTTTGACAATGGAGAGATATTCAACATTCATCAAAGTTCTAAGAATAAAGCCTCAGAATCAGATGGTTTAGTGTCATAATCAGGATACTCGTTATGTTGTGACTTACCCTTCATCAGAGATGCAGTCGCCTTATTCATCGGGGAACATCTTAACCGAGAAATCTAGTCTGTAAGTACTGACTAGATTCCTCGGTTAGGATGTTCCCCAATGGTCCGGAAGACTGGGGTTCAATCCCAGGTTGAGTCCTACAAAAGACTCAAAAAATGGTACATGATACTTCTTGGTTAATCCTCAGCATTATAAGATACGAATCAAGAGTAAGTGGAAAACATACATTGGTGAAGGATTGGTATTGAACTCGTGATCGTCTTAGGAAATGGTTACGATTACCTGAGTTCAAATACTGGACGAGGCTGTTTGCATTTCTCATAGTTCTAATAAATTTGGGAAAGGTATGCATCCATCTATTTCCCCTCTAGTTATGGATAATTAATAGGGCAGACTGGGCTCTTTAACCTTAATATGATAACCTGTCCCGACGAAGAAAAAATCTGTATATAAAATTTTTAAAATTCGCTAAAAAACTGACGTAGTATCCCATCCTGCTCATAAGAAGGGGTTGGTAAGTTCATTCATAATTGAATCATGGGAGCATTTGTAAGCTCGTCACGTGGCTTATATAGACTTTAGGAATATGCTACTTTGGTCATATCAACCAAATATAAAATGAGTAAAAGCATACAGCGAGGAGAAGGAAACTGCTTAAATATTCTCGCTCTCAAGCAAGACTATTTTCCCTATCTTTCCAGTGTTAGGCTTATAAAATCTTCTGTAGGCATTACTATAACCACATGATATAAAAATGACACCTCCCTTCTCGATCAGCCTCTTATTCAATCTACATTCTGCTAACCAATAAATCACGAGCTTTTTACCAAAAGTAAAAAAATAAACAAATAAATATATGATGGAGGGGAAGAGCTAAGTGTATGCCAATATTTATGACATTAACATAATTAGCGGGAACCAGTCGGGTAAAATTATCAACTTCAGGGGCCCTCTCTTCTGAAAGCACTTACCCTATTCATATAAACAGTGGTAACATGAGGTTTATCGATTAATTATCGGGGTGAAAAGTGTGTACCTCTATGAAATTGAGCTTTTTTTGGCACCACTCATGCTTACTCAAATTAAATTCCACATTAAATCTAAATTTCAGTTTCATATTGTCTTTGTGGTGTGGAAGTATTGTTAAATATCTAAGAATTACACAGAGACAGTAAGTGACGGTTTCATAGCTGGGTAGATCCTTTCTATCGCACTTGTGTGTGCGTGTGTGTGCGTTAATGGGGGAATAAATATGTCAAAAAAAGAGAGAGAAAGAGAGAGTGAGAGAGAGTGACAGTGAGATACAGAGACAGTGTGATATGATTGCAAATAGTCATAAAGATATACTATTCATGGTGTTTGAGTGAAGTCACGCTAAAATCCACCTGGGATCAGTCAATCATCGACGTAAACAGCAATGATCTGGCTCAGTATCAGAGGCGGGCTTCATCGGACAATAAGTAATAGATTTTTTTTCTGTACTGATATAAGAAATAGAAAAGGATAGAAGTATTTGATAACTAACGTCAGATTTCGATTTGAAAGTATAATTGTTTTATTAAACTAGAGATTATTAATGAACTACATATACATATTCATGAGTGTGTGTGCTTGTGTGTGCCAACTCAATCGATCATTCTCTGTATGCATCTCTGTGTAGCCTAAATTCTCTCTATCTCCTTGTCTCTCTCTCTCTCTCTCTCTTTCTCTAGGAGTGCCCATGGCGTAGTAACAAATGTACTGGACCGTGACATCGTAGAAAGCTAGTTCGAACCCCAATCGCGCTCGTAAGTTCACATTCGAACAAATACCTTTCGGAAAGGTATTAACTAATTCATTCTTCTTGTCACGAGTTTAATACTACCCATACTTTTCTATAAGGATAGCTATAGCCTTAAATGACATACTAATATAACAAGATCATTAAATAAATAAACCAAACTATATATATATATATATATATATATATATATCGTCATCCACAGACAGATCTGCTTCGTTCTATCAGAACTCACCAGTGTGGCTAGACAGTATCTTCCCGTAGCTGGGATCGAAACCCGGTTGACTCAAACGTCAACACAAGCTTCTAACCTTTCAGCCACGAGGAGATATTAGCCGCGAAGTAAATTTTAAACGGTTATGAATCACAATTAATATTGTTTACATACATCCGTTCAACGGTAGCCGAGACCTCAATTCAAACGAAGAGGCTTGCAATAATCGCTAATGGCAACACGATTACTTCTTCGCCAGAGAACTCAACCCCACGGGGGTAGGGGAGTATATATATATATCTATAGTCATCCATATATATATATATATATATAGTCATCCACAGACTGTTTTGTTCTATCAGAACGCTTCAGTGTGGCTAGACACGTAGGACGCTCGAAGCCGGGATCGAAACCCATCCAACTTTACGTTAGACTAAGTCTCAGACTGCGCGGCCAACAGGCGTATCAGGGAATTTTTATAGTATTATGTAGTAACAGACCCAACGTTTGTTTACATTTGTATACCCTATCGGCTACCAGACTGCTCAATTCTTTCGAAGAGCTTTGCATTATGCAAGCGGCGACCGAAAATTCCTTCACCAGAGTGCTCAACCCCCATGGGGGAGCATAGTAAAAATGTAAAGTTGGCGAACATAGTCGAGGGCGACCAGAAGGCTCCCTTTTCAATAGTTACTACACTGCGGTGAAGGGGAGAGTGCTACTCCTTTCCCTTGTTTGATCCACTTTACCCTTGATAAGTACCTTATATTGCTGAGTGTTAAGCAAGGAGGTATCAAGAACCATTTTTAAAGTCTTTGGTATGACGCGACCTGGGATTGAACCTAGGACTCCCGGACCAATCCACGAGTACACCACATATCCCATTAAAAATGTAAAAACCAAGAAAACTCAGTTTAAAATCATCGACAAAATATTATTTCTTTCATGTTCTGGGAAAAATATGTATCTATTTATCTTTCGTGTGAGATAATATCAAGCAGATTTATTGTAATCAACAATTTTTTTTTTAATTCTTTGGTGTTGTTTTTATTTTTACATTGTTTTGCTAACACCATTATCATGCTCAAATGTATTTCAACACATTCGTTTACAGATACGTACACACTCACGTGCACACGAAACACACACACACACACACACACACACACATATATATATATATATATATGCGTTTGTAGGGGGTGCAAACAATGATCTGAAAAACAATGCGCAAAGCAAATATTGGCAATACTATTGGAATATTCGGATACCAGTTTTAAATCCGAGTGTATCGGGGGAAGATTTTGAAAAGAGTGACTCTACCACCGGCGGAGGTAATTTACTAAACTTTTTGCTTAGATGTAGCACAAGGCCGCATGAATTGGGCACCTAATGAGAATCGAACTCACTCGTGTAGGTTTGCTAGTCTACCTTGCTAACCATTACACCACCCGAGGTGTCCTCTACCACCGGCGGAGGTGTTTTTGTTTTGTAATGGTTAAACTGTTCGACTACGGAATCGAAGTAAACAAGTTCGAACCCCAGTCACCCAATTACATTAACTTTCAGGCAAAGGTATGAACCCTTTTGGAAAGGTATGAACCCGCTTATTCTTCCAACTATGAGTTAAATAGTGCCATATCTATTCTTCTAGAAGGATAGCTTTGGCATTGAATAATCTAAGAAGGTTGATACGCTACTAAACAAAGAAATCAAATCAACAAGACGGCTCATCAGCGTTTTGAAAATTTAATCTTTAATCCTGACTTGTGTGTAACGACATATAGTAAGTGATCCCGGGCTTCGAAATGATTCGACAATATGCCACAGAGTATTAGAATCCAATTTTTCCGGTAAATACTTTTTCTACTTCTCTCACTCTCTCTCTCTCTCTCTCTCTCTCTCTCTCTCTCTCTCTTTATATATATATATATGTGTGTGTGTGTGTGTGTGTGTGTGTGTGTGTGTGTGTGTGTGTGTGTGTGTGTGTGCGTGTTTTCAAAACAGCACGTAGGATCCTTGTGTCGTTCTCGTCTATTTTTTCTTCAAGTTTTTTTTCATTGAGTCCAAGCGGAGCAGCCGCACTGTTGTACTGACATGACAACTTTGAAGCATCCCCGTTTTATTTTATCATGGAGATCAATTTTCCATCAGGTCAATAACCTGAACATAGCAGTCCATGCTTTACCAATACGTATATTTACAGAGCTTTCATTAGATAAGATAGATAGAGAGATAGAGATAGAGAGAGAGAGAGAGAGAGATATTGATAGATGCCCTTTCAAGCAACACATATAAGAATTGAAAACCTTAAAATGTGTGTGTGTGTGTATGTGTGTGTGTGTGTGTGTGTGTGTGTGTGTGTGTGTGCACGCACGTTAAATTTTGAAAATTGGAGAAAGTGGAATATAACAAAAATAGTACACGTATGCACATGATAAGAGAGCTGATTACATATTCCGAAATAATCAATATTTGCTTATCTGATGAATATCCAATTGAGCGGCATTTTGACTATTTTATGGTCTTCTGTACAGATGTTGTTTTTTTTTAAATGATTTCAGATAAAATTATAAAATATATAGAAAATTGGCCACATTAACAGTTTATTTTACTCATACTCGTTATATTTATTGAGGATTTACAAACATCCATACAATATTCCGCTTTTTAAATCAACTAATTAACATTTTAATTGGCAATCAGAAACGTACGAAGAAAATTTGGACTCACTTTGTAGGTCTGTATGAATTCCTCTCTCTCTCTCTCTCTCTCTCTCTCTCTTTCTCACTCACTCTCTCTCTCTCTCTCTCTCTGCGTATATATATATATATGTACATATATATACATGCGTGTGTGTGGGGGGGTGTTTTCTGCGTTAGTTAAGAACAGGACAGAATAGAGTATTTAATGACATCAATAACTGTTTAAAATATTTTCACGGATTTTAATGATCAGTGAGAGAAAAACGAAAAATATTGTCATAGACATTACAATAATATTCTGATTGGCTTGCAAAATTTTCATGTGTCTAAAGGTGAAACACAGATTTGAAATTAAATTCAGTGCTATTTAAATCAAAGTTATATATATATATATATATATATATATATATATATATATATATATATATATATATATATAATCATTATCATATAATCACGAGGACAGCCCCGTTACCTGACTCTTTTTGAGATCCATTCCTATGATCTATTACTCTTTGCGGGTTTTCTAGACTGCATACTGTGTCTGTACAAAGGTGATCTAAGTACGTCTTTGCTAGATAGCCAACACTGACTCATTCATGTGTGTAAGTCCATAAGAGGATGTCGCTTATGACTACGTCTATGCTTCTTCAACAGTGCCCAGCATTTCTTGTTTGTCTAACTTGGATAGTTTGAGAGATTGGAGGCAAATAGCCGCACAACTGCTGTTTTCTGGGTTGTTGCTTCCAAGACTACCCGCACAATACGTGTCTAGTCTTTTTCTCAATGTCTTTTGTAAGTATCCGTGTGATGCATCTGTAAAGGAGTATGGAGACCGCTATAGCTTGTCATAAATACTGTTTTATTTTATCAGACATATCGACTTTGCTAATGATAGATAATCGATCAATAGCGTTCCATCCCTTCTCTAGGCGTAAGTTGACATCATTTTTAGCAGATGAGATATCTGCCGAGGTATGTGAATTGGTTTTATGATATATTATCAAAAATATTTCACTCGTTTTAACGTAGAGATGGCGCCTTTTTGTTTAAAATTGCGTTTAGAATTTCTGTACTCTGTTTAATTCGTTTTATTTCGAGGCCAATGCCTCCTGCAGCTTACTCTAAGCAATGCAGTCTGGACTTAGTTTGGGTCGGTGTATTTGTGGGAAGTGCTAGATTATGTGCGTTGTCTGCGTCTGTCATATTTTCTGCTGGATATCATCTGCTTGTTGCCATTTTGAAAATGAAACCATCTTATTTTACGTTCAAATACGTAATTTCAGCAGGGTATAACGATACAACTCTAGTGACAAAATCAATGAATCGGTGTCTTCATCAGGTGAGCGAACAATTGCATTCGCTTTTTGTATACCAACCAATATTCACGAGGAGAATGTAGCACAAAGTCAACTTTTAAATGGAGATTAACAGATTTCAATTGAGAGTTTTACAACTCCTAGACCGATTGCCATACGAAAGTTAAAGAGTCCAGGCCTGCCCTACTGTTTATTCATAGCTGGAAGGATTTATAGTTTGATGCATACCCTCTCCAGGCTTTTAGTGCTACGTAAAATGTAATCAGCCTCGTCCAGATTTGAACTTGGGTTGCCGTGTTCATTTCCTACACTGATAACCATTACACCATGATCAACACGTTTGTGTATTGGGATAATGGTTAGAGTGTTCGCTAATGGTCCGGGACACCAGGGTTCAATCCCAGCTCGAGTCATACCAAAGACTCAAAAAACGGTACTTGATACCTAATTGTGTAAGAAAGCATTATCAGGTATGGATCAAGGGTAAAAGAAGCAGGCTAGAGAAATGAGTGTAGCGCCCTCCTTACACCTTGGTGTAGCAGCTATAGAAAAGGGAGCATACGGGTCACCTCGACTATGGTCGCCAAACTTACTAACTTAACATATTATCATCCTTATCATCAAGTTGCGCTGATAGCTCGGATTTTTCTGACTCTCGGTCTCCATCCTTCCCTATAATCCCTCGCTTCCGGCATGTCTTTCAAACTATATCCTGTGTCCCCAAAATTGTTGCATTTATATGCTCTTGCAGGTCGGCTAACGCAGACACATCTATGTGCAGGGGTACATAGAATAACGTCACTTATAAATTCGTCATTGTTCCTCAAGCAGTGTCCCATGTCTTGCTCGTCTTACTTTGATGTTTTAGATGGGAGGTAAGAAGCCATACAGCTATTGTTTTGTGGAATCTTACTTCCTTATTTATTCAAAATAGCTCGTATCTTTCTTGTGTAGTTCTCATCTAGCTTTATCTCTGAGCGTTTGGTTAGCATCCATTTGGTGAATCCATACAGTAGTACTGACATGGGGAATGCTTGGAAGAAATCGCATTTTATATAATCGGATACATCAGACTTCTATATGATCGATACCCTATCAATAGCAGTCCACTCCTTCACTAAAAGTATATTAACATCACTTTCAGTAGATGAGATACTGCTGCTCAGGTACCTGAACTCGTCAACCAATTTCAGTGGCTATCTACGCGTGTGTGTGTGTGGGGGGGGGGTTTAATAAACACGACTTGTGATAAAATGGTTAAAATAGATTCTAAGTAAATTTAATGAAGTTATATCTTCATCAAAATTAACAACATTATGTATGATTCGACAGATCGATGTCTAATTATTTGGATCTTAAACAAAAGAAGCAACAATAAGCCTGTTCAAAATATAATTTTACGATTAGAAAGAACAATATTTGCTATTTACTGCATAGCTTGGAACGAGCTGCAGCAGGCATTGGCCTCCATGTCAATGCGCACAAAACTGAATATATGTGTTACAACCAAACGGGCAACATTACCACTCTAGACGGAGCCTCTCTGAGGCTAGTGGACAAATTCACCTACCTAGGAAGTAGCGTCTCATCAACAGAAAACGACATAGACTCACGGCTGACGAAAGCATGGACAGCTATAGATAGGCTCTCAATAATATGGAAATCAGACCTGACCGATGAAATGAAGCGCAGTTTCTTCCAGGCAGCAGTTGTATCGATACTGCTATATGGATGCACTACATGGACGCTAACCAAACGGCTGGAGAAGAAACTTGACGGCAACTACACAAGAATGTTGAGAGCAATACTGAACAAGTCCTGGCGACAACACCCCACGAGACGCCAACTGTACGGCCACCTACCTCCCATCACGAAAACTATACAGGTCAGACGAGCCAGACACCCCGGACACTGCTGGAGAAGCAAAGACGAGCTCGTTAGTGACGTACTACTATGGACCCCCACATATGGCCAAGCAAAAGCAGGACGACCAGCCCGAACTTACATACAGCAGCTATGTGAGGACACAGGATGTAACCCAGAAGACCTGCCGGAGGTGATGAACGATAGGGAAAAGTGGCGAGAGATGGTCAAGGATATCCGTGCTGGCGGCACGTCTTGATGATGATGATGATTGTTGTCACTTTTATTTGAAAATTATATCATCTAAATACTTACTCGCACGAAATGTAGACTCCAAAAGCCATACATTATTCCTGTAACATCCTTCAAATCATTGCCTCTGGTTTTGTGGGAATTTCTGGAAAAAGGAAAGCGTTAGATTAATCCGTTGTCTGCTCTTACGTATAAAAAGTTCAGAAATCAGGTATTCCCGTAAGATTAATCCCAAGAGGACGAATCTGCTAAGCAAGTTGACCACGGGGTATAACCACATTGTAATGACAGAATTGATATTTTGTAAAGTTTTTCTTCAGTCACAAATGCATGATATTCTTCATTCTATGGGATAATGGAAAACTGAATTAATATATAGCTGCTGCTGCTGCTGCTCAATGATATGTCTCTAACCTATTCCCTGGTCAGAGATTATACCGTCGGAACCTGTTTATGTTCATACACTAAACAAGAAGATTCTATCTATCTATGGCGTTCATTTAATAAGAATAAATTATAAATCAATATATTTATCTATCTACGAGTCATTCAATGAATAAGATAAATCTATCTATCTATCTATCTATCGATGGGGGTGTCCTCGGGGTGTAATGTTTAAAGCGATGGAATACGGAATCGTAGTACGCGAGTTCGTACTCCAGTCGCGCTATTACGTTCACTTTCGGGCAAATACCCTTGTGAAAGGTATGAACCCCCTTATCCTCCCAGCTATGGGTTAAATAGTACCACTAATGTTCTTCTAGGAGAATGGCGTTGGCATTAAATGACCTAAAAAGTTTGATATGCCATTAAACAAGAAAACCAAACTATCTACCTATCTTTATGGGTCCTTCAATAGATAAGGTGAATGTATTTATATTTTTTAATCTCAATTATCGTTCTATAAACAAATTGAATTTATCTTTCAGTCTACCTATCAACGATATTAATTCAATAAATTAAAGGAACCTGCAAATCAATCAATCTATCTTTCTATCTATGATTGTCATTCAATGAATCAGGTGATTTATTTTTAAAGAAATAAAAAAAAATTCAGAATTTTTTTCTGTAATTATAAATTGGTCTTTGTTTGGAATTGCTTCATAGAAAAAATGTTTTAATCTCACAGAAATAATTGTTTTGCTGAAAAGTGCAAAGCATGCGAACTATACAAAAGTATCTGCATTATGTAAAGAGAAGTATGTTATAACAGAAAATGAATTTATCAACGAGCTTAATATGTGTTTGACCCTTCGAGCCTGAATCGAAAAGACAGTCCAAGGAATGAAAGCACACTGATTCTCAGGTGAATAAAAGAACGTAGCGTTGCAGTCTGTAAAGTATATCATGTTGACAGTTTTCTGGGAAAGGAAAGGATCTATCAATATTGATTTCCTTGAAAAAAGGGTAACTTTAAACAGTGCATCCAACTTTTAATGCAAAATTCACCTTTAGAGTATATATACTTATATTTCATTAGGAAATAGAGACATCCTTTGCCTACACATTTTTGCATATATCCTTTAAATGTGATGCATTGATTTTATAGTATCTGGAAACTGGTTAATGAAACTCCCATTATTAATTGGTTCTCTAGTACTTTCGAGATAACTCTCTATGCATCTATCTGATACCAGTTCAATAGCACAACATCTAAAAAAATATATCCTGGCCAAAAACGAGTTTTCGGAAAATTCAAACTTAAAACAATATTTGAACAACAAATTAACAAACTAATAATTACAGATTCTCGAAGCGCTCCATATTAGAATGAAACAATATAAACAATAAAATCATTTTCGAATCCATGTACTAATCTACTTAAATGTCTTTAGTAACTGCTGCTACTTATAGAACCAAATTTTAAAATAAACGCTACTACAACATACTAGTATAAATAATACACACTTACAAAGTAGTAATGTGCATACAGATGTCTCATCGCTTTTGTAATATACACACTCCTGATGATAGTCCAAGATCGGACAAAATGTACTTGTGAACCAATAAATAATGGGAGTTTTATAAACCAATTCTGCCGGATAATACAAAATCAGTGCAGTTCCTTGAAAGATTATACAGGGTCAGGCAAAATGATCTGACACACCTGATTTAAATCCGTGCGATTTTTTCTCTGGGGATACCTCAAGTCAAAGGTATACAGTAATCGCCCTCAATCTATTAAACAACTTAAAGATGCAATTCGTCAAGAAATTATTGCCATTCCATATGAAATGACCCGCCGAGTTATAGACAACTTTCGTGAAGGCCTTCAACAGTTTGTAGACAATAACGGATCCCATTTGACTTATTTAATTTTCAAAACCTAATGAAACAGAATGGCATTATATGTACTTTTCGAAAATAAAAACAGTTTTTTGTTTCTTTACTTTACAAATGTGTCAGATCATTTTCCTTGACCCTATATATATAAATGTGTAGACAAAGGATGCCTATATCGTTTAATGAAATATGCATCGACTAAAAAATGTTCCCCAAATACTCTCACTCTCGCACACACACACACACACATACACACACACACATATTATATATATATATATATATATATATATATATATATATATATATATATATAAGTAAATGTATATTAGATTCAAAATATGTTTAATCGCATAGAAACTTCTCTGCGACCTTAGGTTTCATGACATTTTCTAAACGACAATCATCAGGCAGATAACGAAAGATAATGAAAAAATCGAAAAAATTGAAAAATACAGTCAAAAACGTTAGAACTGTGTACAATACTTTATGTGTACGTATGTGTGTATGTGTCCGTGTATTTGTGTGGGTTATATTTGCATAATGTTGTGTATGGACGCATAAGTGATGTTTAGTATATGTGTGTATGAAGATACATACGCATCACAATAAATTTGATGTTGTTTCAGGTCGCAGACGAGCTTCCATGCTATTAAATATATATAGAATCTAATATATATTCACTTATAATTATTATATAAAGGCTCTATCACAGATATTGAGCACTCTCCAATTTTTAAAAAATTTTTCATCATAAAACGTGTGAAAGCACCTGCCCTCATCAGCCGCCAACCAGGGTAATAACACAGTTTCGGTAGCATTAGGTTCACATCAAAGTGAAATAGTGACAACCAACACTGTTACAATATATATATATATATATATAGAGAGAGAGAGAGAGAGAAAGAGAGAGAGAGAGAGAGATAATATAACGAAAAAGGATATTGTTAATATTCAACATTTCCTTTTTCTTTACGAAGGAATGTATAGTCTATTCTCTGAACATTGTGAAGAATAAGTGAGAAACAAGTGTCTTATTATTAGAGATGATTAAATCTCTTCGGCGCCTCGTTTCTCAGTTATTATAGTTAGAATTACATCGTTAAATCAAGGAAAGCTCTCGGTTTAATTGTTTTCATCACATTGTCTCACTTTATGATTTTGAAATAGTTATTAATTGTATCCCCTTTCGATGTGTTTTATACACATATAAACACCCTCTCTCTCTCTTTCTCTTTCTCTTTCTCTCTCCTCTCGCTCACTCACTTACTTCGCACACAAATATTTTGCTGTTGGAATTTCAAAAAAATAGCTAAAATTTTATTGATTGGTAACCCAATTTGCTACGACAACGTTTGTTTCCCTTGAAAGAAAAATTAGCAGAATTTAGAAAAAGTAGATACACTTATCGTAGTTACTGAGGCACATTTGAACCAATTCATAACGCATCTTGCTTGATTTCAACGGCATTTCAACTCGTAGCAAGTTATTTTAGGTGAAGAGGTTAATCAACTGCGTACATTTACGTTCATATCCCCATTGTTGTGTAGTTTCTTTAAAGTGTACAGCATATGGTTATATAGTATCAAGTATTCCTATCTAATACAAATAATTTGCTAACAGATTCATTTGAGCCTTATATGGGATTCTAATAGGTACTACTAAAACGTGTTAGAGTGGACCTGGGAGTAATGCCCATGATGAGGTACTTCACTCTGTTTAGAGTACCAGAATTGTAACCCCCAATACTGTTTACGAACAAACAGAGGGCCCTCCTTTTGGAAGGGGTGTCACTTCTCTCTTGAGGATGTAGTTTGCGTATTTGAAGCCCAGCTAATATGGTATATGACTCAAATTGTATAAAATCCTGAAATACTTTGAAAACAAATCTCCAGAGATAATTGAATCATACATGATGTGTTCAAAAAGTATCTATACTGAAGTTGTCTTTATCAAGACAGTAGTAAGCAATGAAGGAAACGTAAAATTTCTTTCAGACACTCGAATTGCAATTCAACACAATAATCTGGGTGGATTTCCGGTTAAGAAAAAAAAAAAGAAAAAGGAAAGAAAGTCCTTTGGTGTTAGGTTTGATGAATATTGAATATTGCGTAATCTTGTGTTTCGACAAAAAATCATTTTAAATGTATGGTGATTGGCGCAGTATTTTTATAAGTTTGGTTTGGTTTGGTTTAATGGCATATCAACCATTTTTGGTTATTTAATGACAAATCCTTTTTTATGAATATTCATTAAATATAATTTCCAAATACATTTTATAGGTAACATTTTTAAACGTGCCTGGGTTCATTTTTTTGGCACAGAGTTAAATGGCTTCACTTACTTTTATCTAATTTGAATAATTATATTTACTATTAATTACTTACACACAGTCAAATGTTTTCAAGAATTGCCATTTAACACAAACAATTCAATTAAACATTAGTCATTTATTTGTTTACAGAAAGTTAAAATGATCAAACAGTTCTATTTTTTAAATCAATTTAGTATGTCATCAAAGCTGGAGGGTTCCAAGTATTGCTATCCATCACTAACAATTCAATTAAACATCAGTCGTTTGTTTACACACAGTTAAATGATTAAACAGTTTCATTTCAAGCAATTCAGTTTAGTATAAGTCATTTGTTTGCACTCAGTTTAAATGTCAAACTACACAGTTTAAATGTCAAAAACAGTTTTATTTGAATCATAGATAGGACCCTATCAGGTGCCACAATTCCAGATATGAGTGGAACTGCGAGGGGTGTCACTTAAACGGTACTCTGCATTCCCAGACCCTCACCATCTAATTATTTAATATCATTTACAGGACACTAGTTGGGGAAGTCTTACTCCTCTGCAGAGGTGCAATCGGTATATTCTACAGCCCCAACCGACTGAGCCAATTTTTAAAGTGATTATGTCTTGAAGTTAAGACTATTTTTATATATTTGTTCTCGTCTTTACTTATTTTATTCTTAAAATAGACGAATGTGGGTACGTAACTGCTCATAGAATGAAAGGAAAGTTTAATTTCGGTCCATGTTGTTAAAAAGTCCAGAGCTAAACTGATGGTTGGTTGGTTTATTGGGTTTTATGGCATGTCAACCTTTGTAGGTTATTAAACGCCAAATCCATTTTTATGTAAATGATCTGTTCTATTTAAAATAATTCAGTTTAGCGTAAGTACACAGCTTAATTGCCAAAAACATTTCCATTTCAAACTATTCAAGCAGTTATATGTTACAATTCAGTTAAGTGTAAATACAGTTTTAATGTCGAAAAAGTTCTATTTCAAATAATTCAGTTAAGCATAAGCACGCAGTTTAAATGTAAGTATGGTTTAATTGTGAAAAACATTTCTATTTCAAGGTATTCAGTTTATTCAAACTATTCAGTTTAGCATTAGTATGCTGTTAGTTCTATTTAACCCATAGACAGGACCCTATCAGGTGCTACCACTCTGGGCCAGAGTGGACCTGGGAGCGATGGAAATAAAGGGGTACTCCGCATTCACCAAAGCACCAGCACTGCTGCAACCTCACCATCAGATTGTTTATTGTCATACCCAGGACACTGGTTAGTGGGGGGGTCTTACCCATCTGCAGAGGTTCAGTCAGTGTATTCTACAGCCGAAGCTGACTGGACAAAGAGCTAAAGTGAGGATAAACTTTAATAACACTTGGTACATGAAAGGCACAAGTAAACTACTTTTAGTTTAAAGCACATTAAATAAAATAGGAAAGAAATAGGATCAACGTGCATTTTTTCGGGTGGGCGGGTTCTGTAAAGATACTCATATGTTTTTGTCAGAAATACATTTGGAAGATGAGTGTGCATGTCTGTATTCTGCTGAGAATGAACCAGTGTCTCTAAATCAGAACATCTGTAGATCTACTTCAGTTCTTCACTTAGTAAAGTCCAACACCACTATACATATATTTTAACAAAAATCAGCATAGGTTGAGACATCATTTTTTCATATCAATACACATACATTCATAGATAGATAGATAGATAGATAGATAGATAGATAGATAGATTACCTTTGTATTTAATTATGTATAAGCCTGCAGGTAAAGAAGGAATGTCTTTTATAGATAGATAGACAGATAGATCTTTCCCAAAAGAATGAAGAAAAAATGGAATGACGAATCTCTCAGATAAAGGAAATAGAATGAAAGTAATACATTAAATCGCGGGGAAGTAATCAGTTTTATTTATTTCTGTACTACATGGCCAGGGGTTCACTGATCTTCTTTAGCGGATTCTACCCGAAAACATTCCTTTGAGGATTTCAGAACAAGTTATCATTCCATAGTTCTTCTTCTTCTTCTTCTTCTTCTTCTTCTTCTTCTTCTTCTTCTTCTTCTTCTTCTTTGCACGCATTTCTAGAAACGGGCAAAATAATCTAATTCTTTTTCTGAATATCAAATGTCGATGCCTGACTCGGAGAATCGACGGAGAACACCAGCAGTTTGCAGCTTTCGGTATTAATGAAAGCAAAGATTGAAATAGAAAAAGAAAATACGTTTTTCTTTTAAAATTTTATTTTTGAAACTAGAGAAATGTGAGATGAACACAAAAAGAAAATATTTCAGATTCTGTAATACCGGAAGCACACACCATACGAAATCAGTGAAACGTGCAGCTAACGTTGTTGCTATTCGCAAGGCAGAAACTATACAACTTGGCTTTCGTTGCAAAGAGGCGTTCAGTAAAAAAAATGCTATTGAGGGGATAAGATATAATGAACAATAAACGAATTTTCGTTCGTCTTTGACAATATCAGGGAAGAAAATTTAGACCAACGATAGTTCTATTCTGGTTATGCTTACCTTAATTCCTGACCATCAACAATCCCTTTCATGTTGATTTTAAAGACTTAGTATATATCTGTTACGTAATGACATTCTGTGATCAACATCCATTCGACTGAATGTATAAACTCTTGGAGAACAGGTCGAGTCAAAGGTGACCGAGATTGAAATAAGCAATGAGAAAGTTTACAGCTTGAGTTTTAGCAGTTTCATATTTGAAGTACCAAAAATCGAGCGGGTTTTGTAGGGTTTAAAGGTATTGAGGATATTCTTTTATGGACTCCCACACATGAATGTGTCAGTGTTGGGTGTCTAGCAAAGACGTACTTACTTCCGCTTTGTGCCGACACAGTATGCAGTCTAGAAGACTTTTTTATATGAGCATCGACTTGTTACTAAAAAGATAAAGATACTTTCTGCCTCCTTACGAAAGACGGCAAGGAAACTAACGGAAATGGCCGAGCTGGCTTTTTAAGGTTTAGTTCTTTGTTTAATGACTTATCAACTTTTGTGGTTAACTCAATACCAAAGCCATTCTTTTAAATGAACATAAGTGATACATAGTCGGAAAGATAAGGGGATTCAAACCTTTTCTATGGGTATCAGTCTTAAAGTGAACGTAATAGGGCGACTAGAGTCTGAACTTCCTTATTTTGAGGTTGTAGTCCGGCACTTTAACCATTACGCCATGTGGACTCCCAACTGATTTATTTACGTGAGAACCAAACTACAAATGTGTCGCCGGGGATAAGCAACCTTTGGGAGTGACTCGCAATGCTACAGTGTTCTTAATATGACACTAAACTTCACTTGATGTAGAGGTTCTACTTCCACACAGACTTGGAATTGTAGTACTTGTTAATGGCCATTCTATACATATAGCTCAAGCAGGATATGACACAAGGTCAATTTTTAAAGGGTATGTTCCCACAAAAAGAAAAAAAAATTAGCTTTGCAAAGGCCCCGTAGTTGAAAAACATATTGAAGCTGAGATTATTTGATGTTTTGAATTGACCTGTACCAGTCGCATGAAAGAACAATAAAGAAGAAGCGGAAAAGGTTAAATGTTTTGAGCCGGCCCATTACCAGTATCCATATTTACCAACCCCTCCGCTCGGGCAGGATATGACAAAAGATCAATTTTTAAGCGGAGTTTAACAGGTTTGAATTCAGAGTTTTCCTTCTTCTAGACTAGTTGCATCACCAAAGCTGAAGAACACAGTCTGCCCTACTATTTACCCATAGCTGGAGGGAGAATAATTGGATTCATACCTTTCCCCTGTGTATTAGTGCTATGTGAAATGCAATCAGTCTCGTGCAGGATTTGAACTAATTTCACCGTGTCCATTTCCAACGACGATAACCATTACACCACGGGCACCTCTATAGATCAAAGATATGTGTGAAAATTATTTGTATTTGATTGGAATACTTGATATCATGTAACAGTGAATAATTTGTATTAAGAATAGTTACTTGAAGTTAGGATTGCTTACTAAAGATTATTATTATTAGTTAGATGAATCTATGGCATGATGAATAGAGTGTTCGCCAATGGCCCGAGAGACCTGTGTTAAATCCCAGGTCAAGTTATACCAAAGACTCAAAAAATGGTGCTTGATGCCTCCTTGCTTAACACTCAACATTATAAGGTAGGGATCAAGGGTAAAGTGGAGCAATCCAGGGAAAGGAGTAACGCTCTCCCCTACACCTTGGTGTAGTAGCTATCGAAAAGGGAGCTTTTGGGTCACCTTCGACTATGGTCGCCAACTTTACTTATTTATATAACTACGTGTAAATTATTTCTCTTAGATGTTAATACATCATATGATAAATGTGGAGAAATGAAATTCTTAAATTAAACGTGACAATAACCTTTTTGGAATAAAATAAACCTTGACAGAATGACATTCGGTTAAAATAAATCTAAAAACATATAAAGTTACCTATCTTGTAAAGAAAACATAATAAAAAGTTCCAGTGAAAATTTCTGAAACGATGTGTTACAATAGATATCATTAACAGGTTTTAAACTATTCTTTATCTAAGTAACAATATACAGAACGTTTCTACTATTGTACCATTCGGTTCTTGGGGTACTTTTTTATTGTGCTCGGTAACTAAAAAGGAATTTCAAAACAAACTCTTTATTTGATCCCCGAATGGCCTCATGTCCATTTTCGTAGCCTCGCTTTGAAATATCTCAATAAAGTTTCCGCGCTGTCGGTGGGGCTTAGAATACGCTGTTTCCTAGTAGAAGGGTAGGACCCCTTACTCCAAAAATGTTTCCTGGGTATGGCATGATACTCCATCTGAGGACTAGTCGGTATTTCTTCACAACAGACCAGAATCTTGCAAAAACCCATTGATGGGGAGCCACCCACGAACTAAGTCTCATATTCGACTAGTCCTAAAAATACATTGCCCCGTCGAAATTCCCCAAATTGGGCACCTCAACCGTCTAGCAATAAATGCAACTCTGGAAAGAAAGGAAAGCCAGGAAG
>OY757905.1:116236703-116244203 GCA_963585895.1 Sepioteuthis lessoniana | reverse complement strand
AACTCAACCCTATATATTCGTTTAAAAAACAAGGAATTCAAAAATTGTATTCCATTTCCATAGTAAATTAATTTCGCTTATTCAAGCTCATCAGATGGAATTCAAATGGAGTTTGGTCACTTTTTTCTTTCTTTCGTTAAACACCGACGATATATTTCATGTTATATCGCATTGTAGTCGATTTTACTTAAAAAATTTACGTCTACGAATTTTTCTTAATATTTCCGGTTTATATCGTTATTACTTTTGTTTAGTTCATATTTGAACCTGATTTCAGGTTTATGAGTATTTTATGTTTTTATAATTCTAGTTTAATTGAAAAACATTTTTTTTACAATTTCGAATAAATATCTCTTTGTTATTATTGTTATTAGTTGTAATTTTTCAACATATTCAATTATTAACTTATTTTAAAAAAATATTCATCTTTCTTTATTATTAGATTTGGATTTTAGTGACATTGAAGCTCTATTCAACATCCTTTATCATTTGCTTTAGTTCCGTGTGTATATATATATATATATATATATAGTTTATTATTATTATTATTATTATTATTATTATTATTATTATTATTATGATCTCATTTGAGTTTTTCGCATCAATTTTAGCTGATGGTCTTTCAGTGGAGTTTGAGTGACAGCAAGTCTCCACAAGTGTCCAGGACTCTTCTCTGTATTCTGGCCGATAATGTAGTAGTTTGGATGGTCTCAACTCGTCCGCCAAATTACAAGTCCTTTTTGTAATCCTTTAGTTACTGTTCCAAACGCACCAATTACCACTGGTATAACTGTCACCTGCATGTTCCATAGTTTTTTCAATTTCTTAGGAAAGTCAAGGTACTTATCCTTCCTTTCACATTCTTTCAGCTTTATTTTGTGGTCAGCCGGCAAAGCAATTTTGCAAGTTCCCTTTTTTTTTTGTTGATTATTATTAGGTTTTGTCTTCTGGCTGAGATTAGGCGATCCGTATGTGTGTCAAAGTCCCATAGGAGTTTGTGTGTATTATTTCCTAGGACAGGCGCTGGGTTGTGCATGTACCATTTGTTCGTATGGTCAAATTTAAATTTTCTGCACATCTCGCAGTGGATAACCTTGAAGACTCAGTCTAGTCTAGTCTTATATTCCTTCTGCGCTAATTTGCTGCATTCGCTTATTATGTGATTGATAGTTTCATCTCTGTCACCGCATAATATACATTTGCTATTTTGTGAGATTTGCATTAATGACAACGAAAAAAGATACGGGAGAAAATTCATCATCCTATACAAGAATACGTGGGGGCCAATAATATCTTAGAAGTAAATGAAAAGTATCTAACAGTGATATTTTCTGTTTATTTTTACAAGAATACTTTCAGAGTTATTATAACACATAAAAATCGAGGCTTCATCAAATGAAGAAAGCAGGTAAAACTGCCAGAAGACAATCTATAAAATATACGCCGAAACTATAAAGTAGAAAATGATATTCTTAAAAGAGAAAAAAATACATTTAAAAATAAGTTTTAACAGTATGTATGTATGTAGGCGAAAAGTACCATGTGTATTCAATTTTATTTTATATCACAGTTTAGTCATTTATATATAATTATGTGTGTGTGTCTGTGTGTGCGAATATATGAGTGTGAACGTGTGTTTTAGTTTATGTGTGTGTATGTATGTGTGAGCGATTGTGTGTATGTGTATATGAGTATTTATGTGTGCGTAAGTGCCTTTGTGAGTGAGTGTAAGTGTATGTGTGTGTGAGTATATATGTGTCCGAGTATGTGAGTGTGTACATGTGTGTGTGGGTATAAGTGTGTGTGAATGTATGTGTATGTGTGTGAGTGTATGTGTGTGTGTTTCCAACGATTCTATACGAAAAAGATGTGTGTGACACAAGGTCATATTTAAGTGAAGTTTACTGGGTTTTAATTCAGAGATTTTGTTTTTCGAACCTGGCTTGCAAATTAAAGTGTTAGATCACAATCGGCCAAGGACAGGATTTCAGCTAGCGTCACCGTAAATATATATATATATATATATATATATATATATATATATATATATATATATGTCGGTGCGGGTTTGTTGGTGTGCGCGTATAAGTGAGTATGTATTTATTAATAATATCTGTACAGGAATTCTGCTTATGGCATACATGAATATATATATATATATATATATATATATATATGTATATATGTATATATATATATATATATATCTGATGAAACACACCACATACCACTTAGCGTAACGGACTTCTTGTTTTCATAATCATGATATACTTTTAGGTTTTATTCCAGCACTTCTAGAGTAATATCGAGTACATTTTCAGGTAATAACTTTCATCATTGGCAGTTTTTTAATCATTTTATGTTTACATATATACACCTCCAAACACAGAAATACACACGTACGTGCACACGTGCACACGCACACCCATATATATATATATATATATATATATATATATATATAAGCGAGTGTTTTATTGCTTTTCTGTAAGTTTTTATATATCAATAATAATCCACCCTAATTTGTACTCTCGTAACATATGTAATGTTTGCCCTATTTTCTAGTCCACATATATATATATATATATATATATATATATATATATATATATATATATATATATATATATATATATTCATGCGTAAAAATAAATAGATAGATAGATTGATAGATAGATAGATAGATAGAGAGAGAGTATATTTTGAGCATGAGAGAAATAATCAGAGAAGATAGAATAAAGACATAAACAGCCGAAATTATTAGTCAACCAATTCGTCATGTTCCCGTCCTAATTAAATATGCTTCTCTTTTTCTTTGTATTTTGGCTGACGTCTTTAGATCTGGTGGTTTTCTTATCATCCTGGGGCGACGCACAGTCAGAAAGTAACTTGGTTTGTGTAGATGACTGAACTTGCGACAGCCAATGCAAATGACAACTTAACACTCACTCGCCAAGGTTTGCCTTAGGTGATCCTTTAGACAACCGAAACCTTGTGACAAAAACTACAAAGTCATGACCGGCATGTTCTCTGATGTCAACAACATGGACCTAAACCAAACTTCCGTTTTATTCTATTAGCAGTTGCTTTCTCACACTTGTTTATTTATTCATTCTTGTATTTATTATCGCGTGAAAAGTTTACACAAACAATTAGTAACTTTCTTTGACTTTTGCAAGAGAACGTACATATACCAATAATAAACGAACTTCTAGCAAGCATAGATGGTTTTTGTGTTAAATAAAAAGAACTGAATGTATAAATGTGAGTCCAGTAGGTAGAGAATGAATGACTGAAATTGTGTTCCATCTTTCTGTGATTAATTCTGTTGCTACAATCTTTCGCCAGGTAAGTATTTTCAGGCTAATATCTTAGGTAAAAACTGCCCTTAACAGTTTGAAAGAAAGCGGTCGAAAACTGGCAGTTACTGTAACAAGCAATTTGTCTGCAATGTGGATAATGGTTCCAGAGAGGTATTGATACGAAAAATGACAGACAGGAAGATATATATATATATATATATATATATATATATATATATATATATATATATATATATATAAACAGAGCGTGAAAACAGGATAGTTCTTTTGCTGGTTGGTGTTTCATGCCATATCAGCCCATGCGGCTTATTTAAAGCCAAATTGTACACACATATATAAGTAAAGTTGGCGAACGTAATCGATGGCGACGAGAAGGCTCCCTTTTCGATAGCTACTACCGGCTCATTAGCCTAGTGGGTAGAGTGTTCGCCAATGGTCCGGGAGAGCTGGGTTCAATATATCTATATCTATATATATATATATATATATATATATACATATATATATATATATGCGTGTGTGAGTGCGATTTGTAAGCTAATCGTTTGTCGGTGACTTTTCTTTTAAACGAATTGCTAGAGTTCTTTTTTGTGTTTACTGTTGAAAAGTTCCTGGTAATCCTTTATAACACAATTCGATTCAATATCTATGATTTCTTTGCTCACACTAAAAAAACGTTTCAGGCATTTCTTTCTAACACCAAGAAATAGATAAATTGATGGATTGAATATCAGTTTGTTTTTTTTAACGAAATAAAAGACGTGCTACCGAATCCCACCTTCTAACAATACATATAATTTAGGTAAAACTATTGGCGATCACAGAGGCATTGATTGTTGGTTGTTTAGTTTTATGGCGTATCAACTCTTTTCGGGTTATTTAACGCCGAATTAAGGAGAATTTCAAACAATTCAGTTTAGTATAATTTTTGTTTACACGAAATTAAATGTCAAAACTGTTCCATTTCAAGCAATTCAGTTTGTCATAAGAACACAATTTCAATGTTTTAAACAGATTCTATTTCAAACGATTCAATTTAGCATACAACAACAGTTCTATTCGAAAGAATTTTGTTTAGTATGAATACAAAGTTAAGTTATATTTAACCCATAGATAGGACCCTATTAGGTGATACCACTCCAGGCTAGAGTGAAACTAGGAGTGGTGGCAATGAAGGGGTATTCCTCATTCCCCAAAGCTCCAACATTACTTGAACATCCCCATTAGATTGTTTACTATCAAATCCAGGACACTCGTTGGGGAGGTCTTGCCCCTCTGCATAGAAGCAGTCGCTGTATTCTAAAACCCCAGTTGACAGGGCAACAAAGCATCGAGGAAAAACTTGAATATATATATATATATATATATCGCAATAGTCATCCACAGACAGATCTGTTTCGTTCTATCAGAACTCATCAGCGTGGCTAGACAGTATCTTCCCGTAGCTGGGATCGAAACCCGGTTGACTCAAACGCCAAGCCAAAGCTTCTTACTATTTAAGCCACGAGGAGATATTAGCTGCGAAGTAAATTTTAAACGGTTATGAATCACAATTACTATTGTTTACATACATCCGTTCAACGGTTGCCGAGACCTCAATTCATCTACGAAGAGGCTTGCAATAGACGCTAATGGCAACACGATTACTTCTTCGCCAAGGAACTCAACCCTACGGGGGTTGGGGAGTATATATCTCAATAGTCATCCACAGACAGATCTGTTTCGTTCTATCAGAACTCATCAGTGTGGCTAGACAGTATCTTCCCGTAGCTGGGATCGAAACCCGGTTGACTCAAACGCCAAGCCAAAGCTTGTAACCATTTAGCCACGAGGATATATTAGCCGCGAAGTAAATTTTAAACGGTTATGAATCACAATTACTATTGTTTACATACATCCGTTCAACGGTTGCCGAGACCTCAATTCATCTACGAAGAGGCTTGCAATAGACGCTAATGGCAACACGATTACTTCTTCGCCAGAGAACTCAACCCTACGGGGGTTGGGGAGTATATATCTCAATAGTCATCCACAGACAGATCTGTTTCGTTCTATCAGAACTCATCAGTGTGGCTAGACAGTATCTTCCCGTAGCTGGGATCGAAACTCGGTTGACTCAAACGCCAAGCCAAAGCTTGTAACCATTCAGCCACGAGGATATATTAGCCGCGAAGTAAATTTTAAACGGTTATGAATCACAATTACTATTGTTTACATACATCCGTTCAACGGTTGCCGAGACCTCAATTCATCTACGAAGAGGCATGCAATAGACGCTAATGGCAACACGATTACTTCTTCGCCAGAGAACTCAACCCTACGGGGGTTGGGGAGTATATATCTCAATAGTCATCCACAGACAGATCTGTTTCGTTCTATCAGAACTCATCAGTGTGGCTAGACAGTATCTTCCCGTAGCTGGGATCGAAACTCGGTTGACTCAAACGCCAAGCCAAAGCTTGTAACCATTCAGCCACGAGGATATATTAGCCGCGAAGTAAATTTTAAACGGTTATGAATCACAATTACTATTGTTTACATACATCCGTTCAACGGTTGCCGAGACCTCAATTCATCTACGAAGAGGCTTGCAATAGACGCTAATGGCAACACGATTACTTCTTCGCCAGAGAACTCAACCCTACGGGGGTTGGGGAGTATATATCTCAATAGTCATCCACAGACAGATCTGTTTCGTTCTATCAGAACTCATCAGTGTGGCTAGACAGTATCTTCCCGTAGCTGGGATCGAAACTCGGTTGACTCAAACGCCAAGCCAAAGCTTGTAACCATTCAGCCACGAGGATATATTAGCCGCGAAGTAAATTTTAAACGGTTATGAATCACAATTACTATTGTTTACATACATCCGTTCAACGGTTGCCGAGACCTCAATTCATCTACGAAGAGGCTTGCAATAGACGCTAATGGCAACACGATTACTTCTTCGCCAGAGAACTCAACCCTACGGGGGTTGGGGAGTATATATCTCAATAGTCATCCACAGACAGATCTGTTTCGTTCTATCAGAACTCATCAGTGTGGCTAGACAGTATCTTCCCGTAGCTGGGATCGAAACCCGGTTGACTCAAACGCCAAGCCAAAGCTTGTAACCATTCAGCCACGAGGAGATATTAGCCGCGAAGTAAATTTTAAACGGTTATGAATCACAATTATTATTGTTTACATACATCCGTTCAAAACGGTTGGTGTCTGTCCCAAAGAATGTGCCCACCAAAATAGGAAGAAAAAAAGGACCACTGGTAGTGAATTTTAGAACTTCTACTATTCATAATTATTGCATGTTTTATATTGTACATCAGCCCATTCGACTGGTTGTGTAGAATATGCCGATTGCATATCTGTAGAGACTCCCGCCCATGATTGTCTTGGATATGGTATTAAACCGTTTGATGGAGACGCTGCCGTCTTGGAGATATGTGTAATGCGAATTACCACTTCATGTCTATTACTCCCACGTCCAAACAGAGAATGGTAATTCCTGTTAGAGTCATATCTATGGGTCAAATAAAACGATTTAACCATTTACTACCCTGGAAACGATTTCACAATGGCAAATAGAACTACTTTTTTCAGATTGCAAAACTTTATCATCATCATAATCATGTCACGGTGCTCACACGGAACTCTCTCTCTCTCTCTCTCTCTCTCTCTCTCTCTCTCTCTCTCTCTCTCTCTCTCTCTCACCACCCGTCCCTATCGTCCATTGCTCCCGGGAAGTCTTCCAAGCTACATCCTATAGCAGCACAGAGCTGTTGTATGTAGGTAATAGCTGGTCGTCCTACCTTTGTTCGTCCATGTGAAGGGGTCCACAGGAGTATATCGCTTATGAGTTCAATTATGAGTTATGGCAAGACTTGAAACCATTTAATTGTGAGCGAAGAAAGCTGTTTATGTTAGCAATACTTGAAAGCACTCAACTGAGTACAAGCGAATGCTCAGTTGTTTATCTAAAAATTGTTACCTAAAAACTGTCCGTGTATAAGTCATATACATTTAATATATGAATAAGTAAGATCTGGTATAAACATACAAAGGTTGATATGCCGTAAAACACAACTAACCAACCTAGATTATTTACCTTCTTGAGTTACTTAATGTAAAAGCCATTATAATAAAAGCGGAGAGGATGTTTCATTTAATCCACAGCAGTGGC
>OY757905.1:116171703-116231703 GCA_963585895.1 Sepioteuthis lessoniana | reverse complement strand
ATGTTTTTGACAATTAAACCGTACTTACATTTAAACTGCGTGTTTATGCTAAACTAAATTATTTGAAATAGAACTGTTTTTGACATTGAAACTGTATTTACACTAAAGTGAATTGTTTAACATACAACTTATTTTACATTTAACTGTGTTTAAACAAAATCTGTACCTATACTAAACTAAATTAGCTGAATTAGAACTACCTGACGAAACTGAATAGTTTGAAATAGAAATGTTTTTGACAATTAAACTGTGCACTCATGCTAAACTAAATTGTTTGAAATAGATTTGATTATTTACAGAAAAAAGGATTTGGCGTTAAATAACCTACAATGGTTGATATGCCATAAAACCCAACCAACCAATCAAATCATTCAATACTTTTAAAAAGTTATAACCCTCTTTGTGTGGCTAAAATTCATTCGGAACGTGGCGTTTGTTTATTGATTACAAAGTAAATAAGAATGTTTTTCCTCATGTGGAAAATACGACGCAGCAAAAAACCTATAAACGGTAAAAGGAAGTTGTTCTGTATTTATCCTTTACTGAAGATCTATGTTCAAACTCATTCATAATATGTGTAAGATACAAGGATATTTCTGAAAGAATTCATCAAATCAAGACCAGAATCGCTTTTTATGATAATGAAGAAGATTTAACTCAAACATTATTTTAGATCAGAGAAAACAGAAAATATTTCAACGGCCAAATAATGCTGTTATGAATTTATATGAATTAAGAATTTCAACAAAATCCGCTAAATTTCGATTGATGCACTTCTCATACATATATATATATATATGTGTGTGTGTGTGTGTGTGTGTGTGTGTGTGTGTGTGTGTGTGTGTATGTGTGTGTGCTTGGAGGTAATTTATATGGAAATTGAATTCATCAAGCCCTTTTTCAAATTAGGTCTGAATTTTATTGTGTTCGCTTTTCATTATTATCCATGGAGACAAAATGAGTCCATAGTATCTCATATATCTCACCGAATGAATCAAATATCCCGGAAGATTAGAATCCTTAAACATGGAAGATAATACAGCTGGTTGGTTGGTTGGTTGGTTTAAGGCGTATCAACCCTTTTCGTGTCATTTAACGTTGAATTAATTCTTTTTGATAAAGCTTTTAAAAACTTCAGTGTAGTAAAAGTTTTTGTTTACACACAGTTAAATGTTAAAAGAGTACTATTTCAAACAATTCATTTTATTATAAGTACGCAGTTTAAACACAGTAAAATTTAAAAAAAAACAGTTCTATTTCAAACAATTCAGTTTAGCAAAAGTACGCAGTTTAAACACAGTTGAATTTAAAAACAGTTAATTACAAACAATTCAGTTTAGTGTAATTACAAAGTTTTGTTCTATTTGAGCCATAGATAGGGCCCTATCAAGTGCTGCCCCTCCGGGCCAGAGTGGGCCTGGGAGCGATGGCAATAAAAGGGGTACTTAGGATTCCCTAAAGCTCTATCATTAGTGAAGTCTCACCATCAGATTGTTTAGTCTCATATCAAAGACACTCGTTGTTGGTAGGTCTTAACGCTCTGTAGAGAAGCAGTTCGCAGTTGATGTATTCTGCAGCCCCAGCAGACTGTAATAGATAATCGAGTAGGTAAACCTTGAATTCATGACAGGTTTTGGACCAGTAGATTAATATAAGCCCCATTACTGTTCACCTTCAGAACCTGGGGGAGGACTATTTCTGGCATATATATATATATATATATATATATATATATATATATATATTGCGAATGAACTAATCGTGTTGCCATAAGCGTTTATGCAAGGCTCTTCATATATAATTGGGATTCATAACCGTTTAAAATTTCCTTCGGTGCTACTGGTTCCCTCGTGGCTGAGGGGTAGGGTCTTGGATTGGCGTTTGAGTCAACCGGGTTTCGATCCCAACTACGGAAAGCTTGTATGTCTAGCCACAGTGATGAGTTCTAATAGAACGAAAGAGATCGGTCTGTGGATGACTATATATATATATATATATATGTGAGTGTGAAAGGTATGAGATTTGATCAGACAGATGTTTTGTTTAAAGAAAACGGAAACAAAAATACATGTAAATGGATGAGAAAATATGTATTAATTAATTACTTTCACCAATGCGATTCAATATGGATTAATTAACATATGAAATTACAAAAAAATCAGGTAGAAAGTGATTTTATCATATTCAGAGTAGGAACTGCTATTTTAAATTCCCTATTACTATCCAAGTTTGAGGTACTTGTCTCTCTTTTCGTTTTCTTTCAATTTTACTCTGTGGTTAGCCGAGACAGAAAAGTCCACAATTCGACAAGTTCTCTTTTTCTTGTAGATTATAATTAAGTGTGGTTGTCTGGACGAGATTAAGTGATCCGTTTTTATCTCAAAATCCCAGTGGAGTTTCGGTGTCTCATTCTCCACTACAGACTCTAGGTTGTGCATATACCATTTTTTCGCATGGTTAAATGTCAATTCCTTGCACAGTTCCCAGTAAAACGCCTTTCCCCATCAAGTCGTGTCTTGTCACTGCTGCTTGGTTCAATTTCGGACTGATGCTCTAACGAAAGGTATGAAAACTTTTATCTCCCCATCAGCTATGATCTAAATAATACCACTACTGTTTTTTCTTCAAGGATAGCTTTGGCATTAAATAACTCACAAAGGATAATATGCCATTGAACAAAGAAACCAAACCAGACTAACCCCATGTTCCATAGCTTTAAGGTCCTCGTATCACTTTACCTTTTCGGTTTCTTTTATTTTCTTCTTGTCATTTCTTGTCCTACTACGCTTTTAAAAATAGATTCTTTGCACAGAAGATGCACACTATTAATACAATATCTCGACACAGATCAAATTCTGATTGCAGATAAAAATGCCCTCGTAAATTCTTACCATTTTTTCTGAAATCGTCCTATCTAATCTTAATTTTTCTTAAAACTATTGCTGTTTTTGATCTGATTTGATAGTTAATTCCAAAAATATGTTACCCTCTTATGAAAAAAAAATCCAATTGGTTTGTAGAGGTAGTTTCTTAACTCTGCATTGACCGTAAATTTCCTACTGTTAATACTTATAATTCGAACATAATAAATATACACTTATTATTTATAATATTATTTATAATGTATAATATCAATAATGTATAATATTTTCAATATATGATATAGCATAATATAATATAATATAATATATAATAATATGATAAAATATGTATAATATTAATACTATATGATAATATTTATAATTATCATATATATTATATAATAATTATTATGTATAATATCAATAATATAATATTTACAATTTATGATATAATATAATATAATATATGATATGATATGATATGATATGATATGATCCCCATAATATATGATATTATACATAATCATATAATAGTTATTAATATTATAAATAATAGATAATATTAAGTATATGTAATATTAATATAAAATTAATATTATATAATTATAATATAACACGACAATGATATTAGCATCCTGCTAATAATATATAATATAATAATACATAATATTTATAATATATAATAATATATTTAATTATATAATATCTATTAATATCATATATAATATATAATATTATTCCTAATATTATATATTATATATGATATTCCTTTGTAATATTAATAATATATAACATTATATATAATTATATAATATTTATAATGATCATATAATTATATATTACTATACATAATAGATTATATAGCTTTAAATAATTGATTTTAATAATAATGCACATTTGTTTATACGTAGTTATATGTTTTGCAGATTTCCTATTTAATATTAATGATTTTACAACTCATCTATAAATCCCACGATCACTGGACATGGGAATAACAGCAACGACAGAAGAGACCTCACACTTTACACTTCAGCAGAAGCAGTTCAGAGTCATTGAAGACACACTTTTAGGTTTGGTTGGTCTATATGCTATGCACTCGGGATATTATAGGCGAGGATATTTTTTAAATTGTATTAGAATGGCATTGTTCCTTAAACTGGTGTATCTCAGGCGTGTAGCTCTATTTTAAATCACGGAATGACGTTCTGTTTTTGTTTTCTTTTTGATTATGGTTACATACAAACATAATGTAACTTTTGCTGATATATTTACAGACAAATACATGTGTTCTGTAATCAATCTTCGTTAAAAAGGGATTTTTGTTTGGTTCTTTTGTTGTTTTTTTTTCCATTTTCAAGGCTGATTGATCTTCCCATTTCCAATAGGATAATTGGCGCATCATATTCTTATATTTTGTATCTGTGCCAGATTAATATCAGCATCTGATCCCTTGATTAGATTACAGTTTATATTTTTATATATGATCATATCCAGTTTGACATTTTCGACATTTCCCGCAAAGCTGAGTAGTAATCAATAATTCAAATACAAGATCAAACAACACGCTGTTATCTCTCCGGATCTTCCCTTAAAAAGAAAATGGAATACCCTGATCGCTGTCTCGCTACAGATCGAAACATTGATCATTCTTAACATATTCAGATAGATAGATAGATAAATATTCCCATTGGAAAATGTCGACATTTTTATATTGGAAATATACGAAATGTGCCCCAAAACTACTACCTTTTGATTCTTTCCACTGAAACTACGATAGATGAAAAGAGGGCAATGACACCATTGCATAGGGCACATTTTCAGCAACAATATGCCTCTTTTCATATAGTCACAATTACTGGCTATGTATTTTTAGAATATTGGTATTTTTCAGAAAAAAAAAGAGTTTTATAAAAATCGATTGGGGTGCATTTATTTAAGAGTGAGGCTATAAATCGACTCGTAAATAAACTGGTCATTACGTTCACAATTTCCAAAATAATTGTTGTAATTAGAGAATTCAAATCCTATGGGTATGATTTATCCAAGACAATAACCTCCTCGATGTTTTATTTTCCTGTAGTCTTTTTATTGGGGTTTAATTGACACCACTAAATGGGAAGAACAAGATGAAAATTAATATACTATACATGAAATGCAAAAATACCGAAATCCTAAGAATGGACAGTTGCTTTCTGTATTGTCTTTTCATGTTCTGGCTTTTTTGTTTCTCTAGAAATTCACTTTTTAAGATTTTTTTGTCCCACAATTTCATCATCGACCTCTTTCTCTAGATGTCAATATCCCAAGTATACTTTTTTTTTTCCTTTTTCATCCAGATATTATTTTTTACGATTTGAAATGAAATGACAGAGTAAATCTTTGAATAGAAAATATATTGTTGAAAATAACAGGAAAACCCTCCATGGTGTAGTGGTTAATAAGCTAGTATGTAACACCGTAGTAAGCGTGTTCGAACTCCACTCACGCTATTGCGTTCCCTTTCGAAATAATACCCGTGGGGAAATTATGAACCCCGCTATGTTATGCGTGAAATAATACCATTGCCATTATTCTGCGATGGTGGTTTTGGAATTAAATAACGAAGTTTGATATGCCCTTAAACCAAGAACCCGAAACCAAAACTGAATGGCCCAATCCACAGGGACTGTAGAATACACTTACAGCATCTCTGCAGAGGGATCAAATCCAACCCTAAGGTGTGTCCTAGATATAGCATTAAATTATTTGATGGCAAGGTTCCAGCCCTGTTGCTTTTGGGAATATGGAGTACCCCTCAATTATCATAGCTGCCAGGTCAACTCTGACCGGGAGTGGTTGCACCTGATAAGCTTCTATCAGTGGGTTGAATAGAAGTGTTTAACATTTTTAACTATGTGCAAACAAATGACTTACTTTAAATCCAGTTGTTAGAAATAGATTTTCTTAACTGTTTAACTATGTGAAAACAAATGACTGGCAATTAATTGAATAGTTAGCGATACATAATAACCGTTGGAACAATTATTCTGTGTAGTAACGAATGAGTAACATTGAATAGAATTATTAGTGTTGATCAGCAATACCTGAAACTCTTTAACTATGTGCCTAAATTGAACTGTTAGTGCTAAATAGCAATGCTGGAAAATATCTGTGTGTAAATAAAACTTTGTTAGATAGCAATATTTGAATCCATTTAAGAGAGTGCAAACCAATGATCGAAACTTAATATAAGTATTCGTGTTTAGAATATCTTGAACTATTTAACTGTGAAAAATTTAATTTGGCGCTTACAGTTTTGTATTGTACAAAACACACACACATGGGAATATTTACTGAAGAAAAAAAATTCGCCCCTCCAGAAAAAAATGGAAAACCTTAAAAAATTGTTTGCACAAATGATGAAGTTCCAAATGGTGTCTCCACACAAAAAATGAGGAAAAACTCTTTCAACTTCAGAAAGAAAACGCAGAAAGAATCTTAAAAAACGAGGAAAAACAACAACGACTTCACAGAGAAAACGAAGAAAGAATCTTAAAAATCGAGGAAAAACAACAGCGGTTCTTCCTTGAATTACAAAAACAACGAGAAGCACTTTTTTAAAGTCTAAGTAATAACCAGCCTCAGATAGTACTACTATTTCCACTCAAAATGCAGTGTGGAACGCACTCGAAATATTTTCTTACGAATCAGATGAGGATAAGACCTTTGAGGCATATTACAGAAGATATGAAGATATCTATATTACCGACTGTGACGATTGGACTGATGCAAAAAAAAGTCCGGCTACTTCTACGAAAGCTAGGAATTGAGTAACACAACAAGTTCGTAGATTATATCTTTCAAAAAAAAACTTGCGAAATTAGGTTTTTAGAAATAGTTAAATTACAGTCAGAATTATTCAGCTCCAAAACGTCTCTATTCCACAAAAGATGGAAATGTCTCAACTTAAGAAAAAAGGGACAGTGAGGATTATTTAAGGTTTGCCTCGGTCGTCAATAAAAACTGCGACGAATTTAAACTCGGCGAATCGTCAGCGAATAACTTCAAATGTCTGATATTCGCACAAGGCCTAGTGTCAGCAAAAGACGCGGAAATCAGACGCTGAGTTTAGTCAAAATTAGAGAACGAATCCGATCTCACACTTCAAAAACTGGCTGAAGACTATCAGAGGATAGTGAGTGTCAGAAAAGACTCAAAAAATATCGAGGAGTCTGGTGTTGCTTTCGTAAGGAAAGTCAAGCATGGATCCCAATCATACTCTCCGGTAAAAGAGAGAAAAATATAATTACGCAAAATTTCAATACAGGCAGACTAGTAACAACCAGCGCTTGCTACCCTGTGGAAAAGTACACTGGGCCAAGGACTGTCCTTATCGTACAAAAAATGTCAAAAGTGCGATAAATTCGGACATAAAAGTGTAGAAACAGAGAAATAATTAAAAACAGAGTCAGACATACAAAAAGCGAGGACAAGTCAGACAAAGTCGTTCGTAAATACATAACAGTCAAAGTACTAAATAAGTCGGTAAAATTCCAGTTAGACTCTGGCTCTGATTTATCAATAATACACTTACAAACTTGGAGAAAATCAAATAGGCCAATAATAAAGATGACAAGCAAGACGGCGCGAACGGCAACAGGAGACAAAATAAAATTTGGAGGCGAAATAATTATCCCAGTATCACTAAATGGTATAACTAAAAAATTAAAAGTCTTCGTACTGAAGAACACATAAAATTTGTTTGGGTCGAACTGGTTTCAGAAATTTAATCTCTTGGACCAACCAATAAATACGTTTTGCCAAAAAGTAGGATGAAAGAATTAGCTGAAAAAATTAAGATGAAACTAAAAGATAGTTTCCCCGAAGTATTTTCAGATGGTCTTGGCAAATGTACTAAAATTAAGGCAAATTTTGAACTGAAGGAAAATACACACCCAATTTTTAGAAAGAAGCTAAACGTACCGTTCGTCGCAACCGAAGAAATAAATTAAGAGCTCGACCGATTAGTGAATATGGGCATATTATCGAAAGTGGATAAGCTACTCCCGAAACAAAATAAGCTACGAAAGACCACATTAGCACCTAAAAATAGGTTCAAACTGGGAGAAAAAAATTATCTTTAAAAAATATCAAAATAACACGTCCTGTTTAGAATGTGGAATAATTAAAAAAAAAAAAAAGAATGGGTGATATGGTGTACATCGTAGAAGGACCCAAATACACACATAAGAGACTCTAGAACCAGTTACGGAAATGCCGTTTGAATGACTCCAAAGACGAACCACAAACAGAAGAGCCAATAGACACCATTTTCGACATGTTCGATTTAGATCTTCCCCAACCAACACCTGAAATACGTCGGTCAGGGAGGAAAAGTAAATTCACCGACCTGTTGATGATCGACCCAAAAAGAAAAAAAAAATTAACAACACTTTTACGAAGGAAAAGGCTTGGGGAGGGGTGTTGTGGGAGCCTTACCCATCTTACTGTAATGGACTCTACTCACCGTTATTAGTACAGAGGGTAGATCAATATCGGTGTTATACGAACACTACGAGACTTTTTACATTTTCAATGTAACTTTATCTTTCTTTTGTAATATAATCTCGTATCTAATATCCGTGTTTGTGTTTTTATTAGTGACCATTTTCCGGGGCCACAGCAGATTTACAAATTTTTCCATGAAAATGGTGCCATTTAAGTATCGTATTTATCAACAATAATACTTTTTCTCGCAAAAAGTTTTCCGCAGAATTATTTTAAATACACTGACTGTATCAGCTGCAGTCGCGTAAGACACTCCCTTTCAAAAAGGGCCCACGTTATGACATTATACTGTATCTGAAATTAAGGATACTGTTCAGAAAATTTAAGGTTGGTTTGGTTTGGTTTCTTTGTTTAATGGCATATCAACTCTTTTTAGGTTATTTAATGCCAAAGCCATTCTGCTAGAAGAACAGTAGTGGCACTATTTAACCCATAGCTGGGAGGATAAGGAGGTTCATACCTTTCCCAAGGGTATTTACCCTAAAGTGAATGTAATACCGCGACTGGAGTACGAACTTGCGTACTACGATTCCGCAGTCCATCGCTTTAACCATTACACCACGAGGACACCCCCCAGAAAATTTAAGGAATGATGAGTACTTCTTCCTTGCCATTACTCTTAGGCCCGTTCTGACTCGGAGTTGTGGCATTGATTACCTGACCATCTATGGTTTATATAAATATGCTTAAAAGCCTCTTAAACAAGTACACAAAAATCACTCCTATGCATAAAATATCCCAAGACGGGTTGAAATGCTGCTGAAAATGTTTACCAATCATATGAAGTATTCCGTCTTACAATTTGCTATATTTCGGATGATTATTCATTCTATGACCAGAAAGTGACGCAATATGGCAATTAAAGTGGTGGCTTTTACGTAAATCATTTAAAAAATAATGTTTCGTTTTATTACCAGATGCCAAAGGCATGTTTCCAACTGCAGACTTACGTTAATTCATATGAATTCATAAAGAAAACATATTCTTGGTCCTCAATTTTTCTTAGTTTCTTAAATGCCGACTTTATTATATATAGTTGCAATAAAAACATGAATTAGTTTGAACTTGAGTCATGGTAATCTTTCTTTGGCTGTATTTTTTTTTTTATCTCATCAACAAAAGCCACCCATAGCAGTAATTTCCTGAGTGAACAATTAAACACATGGTAGTAAAGTTGGCAACCGTAGTCGAGGGTGACCAAAAAGCTCTTTTTTCAATAGCTACTACACCGAGGTGTTGGTGAGGGCGCTACTCCTTTCCCAGGATTGCTTCACTTTACTCTTGATACGTAACTTATATTGCTGAGTGTTAAGCAAGGAGGTATCAAGTACCATTTTTAAAGATTGAACCCATGTCTCCCACACAATTGGCGAACACTCTACCCATGCTATTCCTCATATATTCAATGCAAGAATAATCCACACCCACTGTCTTCAGACGCAGAATTGATATTACATAAATATATATAATGTTATATACATATATATATATATGTGTGTGTGTGTGTGTGTGTGTGTGTGTATGTGTGTGTGTGTGTGTATGTAAACTACAATAAAGATTTACCAAGAAAATTTGAAGAAAATGCTCTACACTTCAAAAGGTGCTAATGCTTCTAAAATCTGACCTTCAACAGTCTATACTATTTTAAACCCCTTACCATCCTAGTAAAATATTTCACACTTCTTGCGTTCTGAATTAATTCTGTGTGCACTTGAAATCCTCAAAGTGGCAAGATATCTCTTCAGGATCTTCCTGCAGTGATTGATCGAAGGGTTGCCAAGTTTACTACAATACAACAGACGTCGCTGTTTCCAGGTATAAAAATATATAAGTCGGTTTCGTCCTTTAAAATCAAGACACTTGATTCGTGGGTGAAGTGAACTATGCACCTGTCCAGGTCAGATGACCTGAATGGTGGTTCGTTGTCGTTCAAGACCCTAGGAAATGTGCAGGGTCGTAGAAGACCGCAAATTCTAGAGAGCTCTCGTTGCTCATGCGGCTTAATCTCCTTATGACAGCCGATCTGTTAATGTTGTGAGGATAAATGTTCCTTCTTTATTTCGCTGTTCTGATCGGTCATAGATCTTGAGCATATCTCTCAAAATTGGACATTGTTTCTCTAGGGAGAGAGAGAGAGAGAGAGAGAGAGAGAGAGAGAGAGAGAGAGTGGGAGAGCGAGAGAGCTTGGGAGAGAGAGAATCATTCAAGAGTTAAAAAAAAAGTTATTTATCAAACCTTCTCAGATGGACCGGTCACATTGACGGGGCAAACAAACTCTTTTGTATAAAAGAGAATCTAATGATACCAAATACTTAAAAAATGCCACGATTCCTTTGTTATATCTTATTTGAAACGTTGAATTTACAAAGGAAACTTCATTTTTTAAGATACATCCGTTTTTATCATAACTATTACGTTGATGATTTTATTCATAATCACTAATTTTTATCATTATTACTCATTAATCACGAGCTTACAAATATATATATATATATATATAGAGAGAGAGAGAGAGAGGGAGGATATTTTAACCAGTTGAGAGTAAATGTCACATCAACATTAATTTATTAAGTGTTTAACATTTTATGAGAACTGAATAATTTTTTGGCTTATCATGTAATATTTGGTGTAAGAATCAACTTCTGAAATAAGTTTTCAAAATAAGAATTTTTTCTAGTCATTTTACTAATTTCTCTCTTTATCAATCACTTCCTTTTCTTGCTATATACCCCCATCCTTTGTTTTTGCTCTTTTTGGTTTTTTTTTTAATCTCTATTTAATAATCCTTACTTCTATTCTTCTGATGCCGATGATGAGCACCTGATGAACAACGTCATCGTTTCCTCAAGAATTTCATTCATTCTTTCCTTTCTTCCTTCCTGTTTTTTTTTCTTTTATTTTACTGTGTGACGGGTCGCGTTATCGTTTCTTCACTCTCTTCTTCACCTTTTCTTTCATATTTATCATATCATCTATATTTGTTTTTTTTTTCTCACTGTCGTGTAACGGGTTCTTTTTGGGTTTTTTCCTCACTATAAACCCAAGCGGAATAATACATTCTTTCTTTCTTTCTTTCTTTCTTTCTTTCTTAAAACAGATGCATATGATAAACGTCTGATGTATTGCGATATTGGTCTTTCTCTCTGTCTTTCTTTCTTATTACATTTTTTTTCTTTTTTGACGCTTAATAGGTTATGTTGTTCCTTTTCATTCTCATTCAAATGGAATACTGACAGCGTGTAACACTCGATCACATGTATTACTGCCTTTTTTTTTATATATAATAAGTTGATAAAAGAATAGTGCATGGTGAGGTTATTGCTATCTCTACGCTCTTATTCTAGACCAGTTTGTCTGTAGACCAAACTAGAATCCTCAGTCTCGGTACCTATTTTACTTAGGAAAGGGAAAACGAGGTTGGATTCAGATCGTTTCCATAGACTTCCTTGCAAAGTGAAGTGCAAGGATCCTGATTCGGAATTTCCATTTGTCATGTCAACTCCATTTCCAACGATGCTAGTCATTACATCGCCCGAGTCTCTAAAATTAATGATAGGTTCTCATCTGTTCAGAAAGCAAATGAAAATGGTATCCATAGGTGCAGAATCCTAAATTAATCCAGAAATACTTTAAGAAACAATCGAGGACGGGGCACCAAATTTTTAGGTTTGGTTCAGATTTCTTTATTCAATGACATATCAAACTTGCAAAAGAACAGCAGGCGTACTACTTAACTCATAGCTGTGAGTGAGATAAGGTTTAGTTATTTAATCCCCAATCTATATTTTTTACATATAAACAGTTCTATTTCAAACAATTCAGTTTAGTTCTGTATAAAACATAGATAGAATCCTATCAGGTGTTACCATTTCGGGCCAAAATGGACCTGTGAGCGTTGACTTTGAAGGGCTACTCTGAACTCATCAACGCTCCAGCATTACTGGAGCCTCATCATCAGATTGTTTAGTATCATATCCAGGACACTCGTTCAGAGAGTCTTACTCCTCCATAGAGAAACAGTCGGTGTCTTCTCCTGCCTCAGCCAACTGGGCAATGTAAGATTAGGAGTGTCATGCCTTTTCAAAGAGTATTAATCTGGAAGTTAGTTAGACTGAAGCTTGAACTCTCTCACTACGCCACAAGGACACCGCTCAAATTTTTTGATGATTTTCATGAAATAATTGACTGATAGATGGATAGATTGATAGAATGACTATCATATCATAATCAAATAAAACCTAGTCATCATATTTGATATGATGAAAAATTATAAAATTATCAATCATCTTATCACAAATTTATATCAATGAAAGAATGCTATCCAAATATGTATTCCTTGATGAATAAGAATACGAATTAAATCACCATGACTAGAAAAGCTGACAAACACTGCATATGACGTAGGGAACCACTGGAAAGCTGTTTTGACCTTATTAGGTCTCATCAGCTGTGTTTAGCGTGAGATCCTCCACTGACGATCGAACCAGCGACCACAGACGGCAGAGCCTAAAATCTAGTATTTGGCTACTGATACAATCAAACACAAGGGATGCTAAGTTAATTAATGATGGTAAATGCACAGCTGATTAACCTGTATATATGGTATATGAGATCTCATAAGGCCGAAAGAGCTGTGCAGTCGTTCCGTATTTTGCCCGCTGTGCTTGCCGGATCTTCTGGTCATAGTAATTTAATTTATGGCATATAATTCCTCTATTTAAAAACAAATAGATGAGTCAGATATTTCAAATGTTTAATTTTCAAATTCACTTGACATTATTCCATCGGACATAATTTGCGTTTAAAATGATATATCACTAAGTGAACTCATTCTACTTCTACCATCACAGAAGAAAATAAAATATTTATTTTATTTGTTGACGTGTTTATCTATTTCTTTTTAATTCAATCTTGCGAGTGGGGAGAAGGAGGTAAAGAAACTTGTGAAAATATTATCTTAAAGCCTTGAATTGCTGGATGAGTGTACAAAATATTACGCAAGCATTGAGGCTGTAGAGTCCATCCCTTCTAGTTTTGTAAGTTCAAACACGAGGCCATGAATTTAAGGCTTAACCGATGTTATTTTTTCTACCATAAATAAACTTACAGCGACATACGAAAAAAGATCTTTTATTTCAAAAGTTGAATTCAACCAACACATTTGATTTATTGATACTCTTTAAAATATTAAAAAATGATTAGGTAGTTTTGTAGCTCGATAGATATATGGGTATTAAATTGAGATAGATAGATAGATAGATAGATAAACTTAGATAAATAGGAATATTTTGATAGATAATATACGATGCGAGATTGACAGGTAGATTTTATTCGAACGAGCGAGAATGCAAACTCATAGATAGATATATAGATAGAATTGAATATACTGGTTGAGATAGATTATACCTATAGCGCTGTTCAAATATATGTCGGTATATTTGAATTACAACCTAATTGTCTGCATGCGTGTACGTACATATCAATCTGATTTACGTCCGTCTATTCATGACTGTCTTTATGAATATGAAACTTTAGTTATGGCGAAGCCGAGATGCTCTGAGGTCGTGCTTGTACGCATGCGTGCATATGCGACACTGTAAAATGGATTTCTGCGGTGATCAATCATGGCGTACATAGCGTGCGTGAAGCCGGACAGATAGGAAAACATATAAACAGCGCGCATGCGTGCATATGATAACTTTCCGCTATGAATAAAGCGAGAAAGGAGGGCAGAGCAATGGATTTAGCTGCCATTATTTATGGAGGATAACATTTAGGTATGGCAGTGGCATGGCCGAGATACTGAGAAAGAGTTGTCTTGGTGAATGGCCGCTTTTCTATGTTTAGCTTAGCGTAACGTGTGTGTGTGTGTGTGTGTGTGTGTGTGTGTGTGTGTGTGTGTGTGTGTGTGTGTGTGTGTGTGTGTGTGTGTTGGAAGATAACTGCGTGTATGCATCATAGTATGGAATATGCTAATGTTAAAGCTGAATAATCCGTTTGCACTGTGTTTTAAATCTTTAAAAAATAGACAATTATGCTCTCAAAGTTTGACAATCTTCAGAAAACCTTAATAATTAACAGGGAATTGCTCACTCAATGACGATCTCCTTAGGAAACAATGACATACAATATTAAATGTCTATTCAGTACACAACAGTACAAAAGATAGACTTGCTTATTTATAATTACCAATATGACACAAGGCTACAAAATAGGCACCCAACAATTATTACGAAGGGCGTAAATGGAATTTTGACACCAACGTTTTTGGTACGAGCGTAAACACAGACAATTTGATAATGTCGGAGATGCATAGAAAAACAATGAAGCATTATGCAACTTGGATATTAAAAGAACAGTAAATGAATTTTAATAGAATTGATTATATGGTGTACGTACTCTTTACTGTTTCATATAACGTTGTAATAAAACATTTGGTCTTAAATGCTAATCGAATGCGATATTAGGATCGCATTACGATTTACACTATCTATATTTTCATTGAAGCTAAATATTGGGCATGTTAATGACAATCAATTGAACAACTCATGAAAAATCTGCGTTACAAGCGAAACTAAAATAAAAGATAAGTTAGCGATATCAAATGTCAACACACACACTCACACACACACATACACACACACACACACAGAAAAACGTATATATATATATATATATATATATATATATATAGAGAGAGAGAGAGAGAGAAAGAGAGCGAGGGAGAAAGAAAGAAAGAAAAAAAGATAGAAAGAAAGAAAGAAAGAACGTGTCCATTTTCTTTGTCAGAGAATATGGACACGTTGATTCACGTTCAAATCCTGGATGAGGCAGTTTGAATTTCATATAACGCTAATATCCTTAGGAAAAGAATGTATCCGACTATTCTTCCTCGGCTGTACGTACATAGTAGGACAAACTTGGACGTTTTACTTTGTTATGGCAACCAAATTCGAAGAAGGAAAACTTTGAAAATTTGTATAACTCCTCTTAAAAATTGATTTGGTGTTGCATCCCTACTCCAGTGAAAGTGTTGAGTAAATGCACACACACACACACACACACACATATACATACATACATACATACATACATACATACATATATATATATATATATATATATATATATATATTATTGGATTATTGTTTGTAAACATTATTTACAAGAAGTAAAATAAAAACTTGTGAGGGGACAGTTAAAAAACGTGATGAATGCTCCAACTTCTTGCCAAACTTGAGATTTTCTGACAGTTTAAATTATGTTAAATAATCTGAAGATCGTCAATTTTCTGGGATAGTTACATTACACACACACACACGCACACACATACACACACGCGCACACACACACACACACACACACACACACACACACACACACACATATATATATATATATATATATATATATATATAAATTTGTCAAATCTATTTACAAAGTAGCGGCGTTTCGATGTGTTCTACCCTAATTTGACAATACATTTATAATTCCCCCCTTGAAAATTGAATATAAAACGCGAAAAGAACTAATCTCCAAAGATATGCCTGATATGTCGATAATATCTCCTTACTAAACCTCCCATCCCAATGAAATAAACCAATTTAAACTAACTATAAAGGTAAATTCAATACTAACTTTCCCTACCGAACTTAACATTAGCAGAATATTCCTTTCCTTGAAGTACTTATCGACTCAAACAACAAGAACATTTTCTATTTATTTATGCACAAAAAAAGAAATAGTCTCAAAACCATTCGATTCAACTATCATAAACATATAAAATACCCATGATAAAAAAAAATAATTCTACATCTCTTCATTAAAAACAATATTTTTAAAAAATTACTTATATAGAAGTTAATTTGGCCGACCGTGGTCGTGGGTAACCCGAAGGCTCCCTTTTAAATAGCAACTTCACCAATGGGGCTGGAGAGGGCGCTACTTCTTTCCCTGGATTGATCTACTTACCCTTGATCCAAACCTTATAATGCTGAGTGTTAAGCACGGAAACATCAAGTACCGCTTTTTGAGTTTTTGGTATGACTTGACCTAGAATTGAACACCGGATCATTGGCAAACATTCCAACCATCATGCCAGCGGGCATAATATATAATAATATATAAGGATAGAAATATGCATAAAATCCCTAAATAACAATAATTTCGCCGATAGAATTGTCAGTTAGCAAAACAACAACAATAACAACGTTATCAATTTATATTAAAAGAATCGAATGCGCAAAGGTTTAACCAACATTGTACAAAGATACTCTAAACCTACCAAACACCTGAATGCTTTTTTCAAACTAAACAAGAAAAAACAATATTTACAAAAAATCCACCTAAGACCATCAATGGATATGATTGAAAACGCCTGGAAAGAGATATAGGGCAACTACCTTACCAACTGGACCCTGACTCAAAAAAACTAGTAAGAAAGGTTGAGAAAAAAAGACATGAGATCGTAAAAAGAAAATTCCGTTGAATTTAACCAGATATGTCTAAACAATATATAAGCAGCATTTTCTTTTTTAAACATGAGTGATTAAATAGGATAGACGTTTGTATATTCCTATTCTATCTTAGATCCGTTGAAGTCTTTCATGAGTCGAGCGACTTTTGGATGGAATGGGTTTATGGAGGCATATTATGTTTCCTGAGGAGTTTCAGTTCAACGTGGAGGCATCTTCGAGAGGGAATAATAAACTGTCAAAAACAATGACAAATCATATAAATTTACAGGGTAGCTCAAAATAGATGCAACCTATTAATACAAAAATGATTTATTACTGAGACAAACCCATTGGCGGTCATTTGGAACACGTCCTCTAAAAAATACATCCCTTGAGCAAGAGACATCAAATCTATGGGTTTTTTTTTAAATTATCATTAGGTCAGTTTCCAGGACATGCAATCGTTTTTTTGTGTTTCTTGTCTCAGTAATGAATCATTATTATATTAATGAATTGCATCTTTTTTTTAGACAGTTTTGAATGATTTTGTCTCCAAATAAGTAGTGACGCAAAGTATTTTCCTCTCTTGTCCAAGATATTGTGATTAAGGATTGATAATTGTTATAGTATACTATTTTCAAATCGGAAACAAAAAAGAATCCAATATTATTAGTACTAGAGTTATTAGCAGTCACATTAGTCACATGGATACTGAGACACCATGTATATAAGGAATAGGAGGAAGAACACAGGGGAGGGTATTTTATGGAAGAGAAGAATCTATTTATTTGCCTTTATATACAATTCTTATTTTACTGCCTTGATATATATATATATATATATATATATATATATATAAGTTTCTTTCCACGTATGGAAAATTCCTAAAACTTCTCTTTCAATTTGATGTGATGCTAAATTGTCGTATTTCTCTTGATTTCTCCTCGTCCTCAAATATTACCCTTGAAATGAATGGTCAGTATAGAAAATAACGCCAAAAAACATCGCAATGATGCGAGAATGAAAACAGAGGCACTTGCACCATCCTGCGTCTCACCAAAAATCCTGTGTTCAAGAAGTATCATGATTGCCTGCGTATTTTCTTCAAATTGCACCGACTCTTTTGAACAATATCTACACATCTAGACAACAGTCTAGATATTGGAAATGACTTTATACGACGGTATTCACATTAGGGTAACAAACAGGAAGAATTAACGATGTATATGTAAAATATTAAAATTCTTATAATTTCAAATTAATGATGTAATATATATATATATATATATATATATATATATATATATATATATACTTATGCTTTTTTTTTCTAGTTAGAAAGAACTTATACTCTGATCCCACCACTAACACTAGCAACCACCTCCATAGCTAAAAATATTCATATGATAATATAACCCAAGAGATTATCTCTCAACTGAGCCACCCCACAGGGGCTGAAGAATACTCCAACTGCATCTCAGCAGTGGGGTAAGAATGAGTATCCTAGATATGACATCAAGTTACCTGATGGCGAGGCTCCAGTCCTGATAATATGGTGTACAATTTCATTAGCATTGCTCTCACGTCCATTCTGACCCGATATGGTAGCACCTGATAGGGTCCTAGCTATGGGCCAAATAGAACTGCTTAAAATTTGTGCTGTGTGTAAACAAAAGACAAATGCTGAGTTGTTGTTTTTTAGAAACAGAACTATTTGACCATTAACTGTATATAATCAAATGACTGTATAATTGAATTGTTAGTGATACATAGCAATATTTGGAATTATCTGTGTGTAAATGAAGGAGTAATGTGGAATAGAATTATTGCAGTTAAATAGCAGTGCTTGGAACATTTTAACTGTGTGCCTAAATTAATATATCAGCAATACATAGCAATACTTCGAACTATATAACTGTGTGTAAATGAATGAATAGTGTTGATTAACTTTGTACCTAAAATGAATTATGGCTATTACATAGCAATAGTTTGAACCATTAGATGTGTGTAAATGAATTGTGTTCAGTAGAATAATTACTTTTAAATAGCAATACTTGTGACTACTTCACTGTCAGCAAACCAATGATTAATATTGAATTAAAGTATAAATATTAGATGACAATAATTGAAACGATTTAACCGTATATAAACAGTAGCAATACTAGAGTACAAAAAAATTAGTTCTGACTCATTTAAAGATTAAATTACCTACAAAGTATTCACTTACAAATCATATATGTATATCCATTTGAATGTGTGCTAACAAATTATTAATATTGAATAAAAGTATAAATATTAGATGACAATAATTGAAACGATTTAACTGTGTACTTAAGAATGAGCTCTAGCTCTTAAAAATATTATCAACAAAAGGTCTTTATAGATTATAAGTTTAATATAGAGATGATTTGTTATTAAATAACCAACAATGTTTGATATGCCATAAAACTGAATCAGACCTATATCAGGGGTGTCCGTATTGTGTAATGGTTAAACACTGGACTTGAATTGTTGTAAACGAGTTCACTCTCCATTCGCGCTATTACGTTCACTTTAGGATAAATAACCTTGGGAAAGGTATGAAGCCTCATATCCTTCCAGCTATGGGTTAAATAGTACAACTACTGTTTTTCTTGGAGGATGGCTTTGGTATTAAATAAAACATGATGGTTGATATACCATTAAACAAAAAAACCGAAAACAAACCAATATTTCTCAACCAGTTGACATTCTATTGGTAACATTCCAACCAGCCTTCTCATCTGTTTCTTCATTATTCTTTCCTCTTCTTTTATACAGTCTTTTGCCTTTCTTGTGTACATATCATTGTTGTTGCCATTGACTTCTTCTTCTTCTTCTTCTTCTTCTTCTTCTTCTTCTTCTTCTTCTTCTTCTTCTTCTCATTATTTTTTGTTTCCATTGATACCTTTTTTCTGACTGAGAAACTCATTTTGATCCTTTTCAGTCTATTTCCAACGCTAACAAGGTTTCTACCGTTTCATTCCTGTTTAGTTGCCCGAACCGCAAAGGCCATTCCCGCCAATTCTATCATCAGAGCCGGCCAGTGCCGATGTCGACCAATGGCAGCGAAGCTGCCTATGTCTGCAGACGACGCGTGCTGATTTCGCATAGCTTGATCAAATTTGATGGATGCCGGATAATCTGTGGTGTCATTAATGGATTCCGAAAGAAGCAAAACTATTGTGGCTTCGTTTTTACCGCCAGGCCTTTTCCTCGACACCCGCCATTTTTGTATCTAAGTGGCTCTTCCTTCTTTCATTTGTAATTCTACACCGTCTTCTTTTACTGATATCATTGGCATGGCGGTATTGTTAGAGAAACGGCATCTATGAGACTGTTTCTCTATGAGAAACAGAAAAGAAAGACAACATACTGTTTGGAAAATAGATAAGTTGGTCTTAGATAAATTTGAGAGAAGAGAGAAAAGTAGAAAAAGGTTAAGAACTTAGAGAGACAAAAAAAAAGAGTGAATGAAGTCAAAAGCGAAGGAAGTATCATTGAAGAAAAGAGCGAAACGCGTCTGGAATTGGAATTGATAGTTTGCTGAAGGAAATGTGGGTAGCGAAGAGAACAGCAGTGTTTTAAGTATCAATTTGAAAATGGCAACTGCGTATTTTACGTTTCAATTGTAGATCTTCCTCGTAAAAACTTATAAGAATTTTTAGTGGCTAGAAAGAATAATTTTTGGTGATTAGTTTCTGAATTATAATTTTCACTCAAGACATTTATGTACTCTAAATATCAGAAGGAGAATAAAGAGGCTAAGACACTAAATATTAAGTCTATCATAACAAAGCATAGCAAAACTAGCTAAATATGGATAAATAGTTAAATACTTTACTTTTTTCTGTATGCAAACATCTGTTTTTTATACAATGGTAAAAGCGGTTTTCTTTTCCGTTTTATGGCATATCAACTATTGTAGGTTATTTAATTCCAAATCCTATTTATACATATATATCAAATACATATGATTTGTAAACACATTTTGTAGATAACATTCTTAAACGAGCTTGGACTCTTTTTTGCACACAGTTAAATGGTTTCAAGTATATCTCTATAGCAGTCACAATTTAATATCAGTCTTTGTTTGCACACGTAGTTTTTCTTTTCTCTTTGATCCAAATGCTACCACTCCGAGATAAAGTGGACCTGGAAGCAATGGCAATGAAGGTGCACTCTACATTCACCAAAATCTCCAAGGCTGGAGCCTCGACATCAGATGGTTTAAAATCATAAACAGGACACTCGTCGAGAGGATCTTAGCTTTCTTTAGAGATGGAGTTGGTATATTCTACAGCGGCAGCATACTGGGCGTCAGTTATACTGTTTCATGTAACTAATTATGATCATTGTAAAACACTCAGATTCAAGATACTATTCTCAAGAAGAAACATTCTAAATGACAGAGAGTCTCCTCTGGTTTCCGGAACTCTCCTCCGTATTCTAACCAATCTTAACAACCCTAAGTCTGAATCGTCTCGAATCTTCCGAAATTTCCAATTTCTCCAGTCTTTTATGATTATTACTGTTTTGCTCCTAGCAAGCTTTTCATACGTGCGTTAGCTGGAGGTCCCTCACTGGAGACTGGTTGACAGAAAATCTCTTCAGGTCTTCAGGACTCTTTTTAGCATTAAATCGGATTTTAACAATGTAGTCTTGATGATCACAAGTCTTCGTCTGATTTCCTACTTCTCGAGTCTCTTTACCAAGTCTTTGGGGAGGAATCCAAGTGAATCAACTACAATTGGTATCACTGTTACCTTTATCAGCCATAACTTAAAAAAAGATTCTGTGAAGATTTTAGCACTTTTCTCATTTTCCCTTTTTTATTTTTCACCTGTGGTCCGTCTAAATGGTAAATTCAACAAGATGGCAAGTTTGTTTTTTTCTTGTTTGCCGACACCAATTATATTCTTCTGGCAGAGATTATGTGGTCCGTTTGTATAGGGTGCCCCAATATACAAGAAACCCATGTGACAGCTAATATCTCAACTAAAAACAATGCTGTGTTTTTTGTTTTTTGTTGTTGTTGTTTTTTTTTTTGTGTGTGTGTGTGTGTTTCAGATTTGAAAATAAGATACTTTAACTACTATCAATACTCGATTGCAAAGCTTTGGACAAGAGATGGAAAATATTTGCATCGGTATTATTAGGAGACAAAATCATTCAAAACTGTTCAAGCAAAATTTCGCAGGAAGTTAACATAAAATTTAAATTTATCGTTGGGCACACAAATGACGAGCCACAAGGTCAGTAAACAACCTCAACAAGAAGGCAGAGAATCTCAGATCTGGCCTGGAAGTTGCCTGCAAGATGTCTTGACAATGTGGATGCAGTGAGAGATTCTGTTGGATGGAATACGAAAAAGTCCCTCTGAAGACGATTCCAATAACTTAGTCGTTCACGTTCACAGTAGGATAAAGTCAGTTAATTTATGCTTTTCTCATCTGGTTTAACTTTTCTAAAATATGTTTGGTTCTTTAAGATTCAAATGAAAGATGAATTGATGCAATTTGAATTATTATATTTATGGTTGCAACAATTTTGAAACTCCTTGTATTTATAAAATCTCAAAATTTTATGCATCTTATTCTCTGGAACGGATTATTGTTTATCCATATACCATTTGATAGAATGGTCAAATATTTTGCATGATTCCCTCTGAATCACATTCCCACCCTATCGTGTCTCATCTCGTATACCTTTTGTATTAGTTTGCTGCATTCACGTTTTATGTGATTGTTTCATGTCTTCCCAGCATAAGTTACACTTGCTATTCAATTGTCTATGAACAGTTTTGGTTTAATATAATTGGTTCTTATGACGTTGTTTTGCGCTGATATAAGAAGAAATTTTATTTCGAGAGAGAGATTTCCCTTTCGAAGCAATGTTCAGGTCTCCTTGTGTGCAATATCGTCAGTTTATCGCTTGAAATATGTATACAGATGTTTCTCTTCCGATTTCTATTTCCAAGTTTTTACTCTTATATTTTTTCTTATGTTGCCAATGCTGTAGTCAGTAACTATTTTTTTTTAATGTAGCGCGCGAGTATTTCCATTGATACTTCAACGCAATCCTCAATGCTGGCAACTTCTTTTCTTCTTCCTTTTCTTGACACATAAGTAAAAGTAAAGTTGTCAACCGTAATCGACGGTGACCAGAAGGCTCCCTTTTCAATAGCTACAACACCGAGGTGTATGGGAGGGCGCTTTTCCTTTCCCTTGATTGTTCCACTTTACCCTTGATACATACCTTAGTGTTAAGCAAGGAGTTAGCAAGTACCATTTTTTAAGTATTTGGTATGACGCGACCTGGGATTGAACGCAGGTCTCCCGGACCATCGGCGAACACTCTGCTCACTCTGGCCAATGAACCGGTTCTGTCTATAACATCTCTCAGATATCATACTGTTGTGGTATCATTCCTATTTTTTATACGCTATGGACTCTTCCAAAAAAGATATAATATTTGACTGACTCAGAAAATAGGTAGCAAGAGCTACAATGGCGTCATTGTATTACTTGTTTTACTGTAAAGCATAACATTTATTTTTCTCTCTTAATACGTATTTGACTTATTTTATGCACTTTCTCGAGGACATAGCAAGTACCAAATACACAGACATCAATTTTCTTGTTTTTTGTTTAATTGTCCAAGTTCCTCTCTTGTCAATTTTAAGAATAATCCTGTATATTCTATTAGGCGGGAGGGGCTACTTAGTTGTTTATTCTTTTGATGAGATTTCTGCAGCAGTGCTTGGTTTCGAGATGTTTTCTCGTTCTTCTTAGATACTTTTTTCTTATTTTTTTCTTTCATTTCTGCTTTTTTGATGGTGTACGATTCCAATATTCCCAAGCACTTGCACTTTTACTGATCTCCGAGTCTTCTTGTGCTATCCCGATCAAAAACTTCAATTCCTATCGTGATTTCTCTTTTCCCATTTTTCATTATCAGCATTGCAAATTTTTTTTTTTATTTTTTATATCAAATTCAATTCCTATATTGGCTACATATTATTATTGTTTGCGTCAGGGTCTCCAGTTCTTTTTCATTTTTATCAATAGATTAATATTATCTATCTACGTAAGATGATTAATCCTCGCGTGATTTTGTAAATTTGTAGCCCTCTTTTCACTTCCAAAGACTCAGACCGGTGATCAGAGTCGCTCGTTTATTTTGATTTGGTTCTGATATTTCTATAGTTTGTATGATATGGCAATATCTGACCCTGGGGTTGATTAATATCTTTGCTCCTGTTACCGCTATGATCTGGTATTCTTCCAGCAGTTGGTCTCACAAAGTGTTATTATTATTATTATTATTTACTCATTAGAGCTTTTCACATCAGCGTTAGCCGATGGTTTTTCACTCGATTCTGAATGTCAGCAAGTCTCCTCAAATTTCCAGGACTCTTCTCTGTATTCAGGGCCGTTCTCAATAATGTTGTAGTTTGGATGGCCTCCACTCGTCCGCCAACTTCTAAGTCCTCCAGTCCCTTTAGTAATCCTTTAGTTACTGTTCCAAACACACCAATTACAATAGGCATAATTGTCACCTGCATGTTCCATAGTTTTTTCAATTCCCTAGCAAGGTCGAGGTACTTATTCTTCTTTTCGCATTCTTTCAGTTTTATTCTGTGTTCAGCCTGGACAGCAAAGTCGACAATTTTGCATGTTCTCCTTTTTTGCTGATTATTATTAGTTCTGTTTTTCTGGCCAAGATTAGGTGATCGTCCTCCAACCTCAACGTACTCCAGCCCCTTCAATAATCATTTGGTGACTGTATTATTATTATTATTATTATTATTAGTAGTAGTAGTAGTAGTAGTAGTAGTATTCGCGCACTGTTATATCGTTTCACGTATCCGTATTCAATACTGATAATTTTCAAGTAGATATTCATGACCCATTGATGGAATTTGATGGTACTACCTCTGTAGGCGAGATGGTGAACCTGGTGTAATTGCAAGGAAGAAATTTCCTCACACTCATCAAAGCTCATAAATTGGAGCCTCATCACCATATAAAGTTTTGTATCACAGCCAAAATAGTCAGATAGATAGATAGATAGATACGCCTTATCGCTAGAGTATGTTTAAAAAAGAAATGCTTATAAGTTATAAAGTTTTTTTAAGGACATATTCAACTGGTGATGAATTGAATGTTTTGAGAATCATTAACAAAATTCTCGGTATTTGCCGAAGTACGTAAACGGACTTCAGACACAATCTACCAAATACATGGTCAGTTAAGGCTTTGAGAAGGCTTCTAATAAAAAGATTTGAAGAGAAGAGAGAAGTAATGAAGGATGAGAAAAATATGATATGTACGAAATTTCAAGCAGTTACTTATTAAGCTTACCATAGTAGTGCTCAGAACTATAATTGTTGGGAAGTGGTTTCGTAGAAAGTTCCAAATCGGTCATACTAAGAACTGTTCTGCAAGACGAACTTTCTAAAGAATACTGTATGACATATTTTCATTGAAGAAAAAAAATGTTATTGTTGATAATAAGAAAAAGAAAAATTTAAAAGAAAAAAACACAAAAACTAAAAAGGATGAAGTAAAAAAGAAAGCCACGAAGGTCGGAAAGGTAGTAATGGTATATGATGAATGAATAAATGCAGACAGAGATCCAATAAGAAAGGATTGGGAAAATGAAGAAAGAAAGAAAGAAAGAAAGAAAGAAAGAAAGAAAGCAAGCAAGCAAGCTGAATGACAAAAATAAAAAGAGGAAAAAAAGTAAATATGAAATAAGAAACGGTTGGGAAATTAAAAAATGAATGAAGAAAAGAAAGAAAATAGCAAAGAAAGAAAGAAGCAATCATAAGTTCAAAATAAAGAATACGAAATTTGGCAAAACGAGGAAGAAGAAAAATGGTAACGAAAAGAAAGAAAGAATTGTGAAGAAAGAAAGAAAGAAAGAAAGAAAGAAAGAAAGACCAAGGCAACGAGGAATGAAATCAAAGAAGAAAAGTTTATTCGTGAAACTAGAAAACAATAAATAGAAGTAAAACAAAATTGAAGATGAGGAAATAAAGAAAAAAATAAAATAAAAAAATAAAGGTAATCTAACAGAAGAAAAGAAGGAAGGAAGGAAGGAAGGAAGATAGGAAAATGGTAAAATGATACGATAGAAAGCAGGCATGAAATGGACTAAAAACACTTCCAATGGAATCTTATATCAAGAGTGCAAAATTCTTAGCAAATAAGAGTGTCTTCTATATGGAGTGGCGGGAAACCCCAAAAGTCAAATCACATAGACAAGAAGAAGAAGAAGAAGAAGAAGAAGAAGAAGAAGAAGAAGAAGAAGAAGAAGAAGAAGAAGAAAAAAAATGATGATGATGATCCGACAATTAAGCGTTGATAAAAAAAATTCCGGCAAAACGCTGGCTCAAATCCGAAAGTGAGATGGAAGCAGATGCGAAGGATACTTGATGGCGTCGACTGTGTGATCACATTGAACGCTGGGGAACAGGGCTGTGCCTCTTCAAAGAAAAAGGTGCCATCTTGTTTCTCTTACCGCAAACTCTGGCCCTTTTTCTAGAGTTCATATTGGACTCAAGACTTTCTATAATGGCATTAATGCAGTCTTGAATGGCGTGATTTCCAAAGAGCGGCAAAGTGTATTGAACACACATTGGTAATGGAGAGAAAGTGATACGAAAAGGCGTACATCATTCAACATCGATGGACAAAGAACGCTTAATTCAATGCAAATTCGTACTACCTATGTGGATATATATTTCAAAGTACACACATTACTATATCTATCAATCTATCTATTTATATATTACAATTTTATATATATATATATATATATTGCTATATAAGTGTGTGTGTGGACATGTGGGTGGGGAGGTGCATTTATCATTATCTTCAAGTGATGGTGATGGCAATGATTCCCTTGACTCCCTCGCCATCAATCCATCTCAGACATAGCTTATGACAGCTCCACTATATAGGTCTATATGGATACAACTATATACATTTATAATATATATATATATATATATATATATATATATATATATATATATTTGTGTGGGTATGAGTGTGTGTTTATATATATATATATATATATATAAAGTAAGTAAAATTGGCGACTGTAATCGATGGCGACTTGAAAGTTTTCTCTTCATTAGCTACTACGCCGAGGTATAGAGGAGCGTGCTACTCCTTTCCCTTGATTGTTCAACTTTTATCCTTGATCTCTACCTTATTCTGCTGAGTATTAAGCAAGGAGGCATCAAGTACGATTTTTTGAGTCTTTGGTATGACTCAACCTGGGATTGAACATGGGTACCCCGAGCTATTATCGAAATATATATAATATAGATATAATATATATGTATATGTTAAATATATATACGTTTATATATATATATACATGTAATCACAGGTATATATGGATATCAACACACACACACAACCCCCCATGTATATATATATATATATATATATATATATATATATATATGTGTGTGTGTGTGTGTGTGTGTTAAAGAGAGCATATTTAGGTAACGAATTATTATTCAAGCAAGTTTTGTTAAAAACGATGGAACACTGTTTTTTTTATTTTTTCAAGATTCCTTGTTTTTTTCTAGTGTCATCTAGACGGTAAAGGAATTGTCCCATATCTTCTGTCAAAGCACTCTCGACGATACTATTGTGTTTTATAATTATAGTTTTATAGCATTATTTTCAGAAAGGTGATAAGTTGGACGTAGAGATGATGTTGTGGTTGTATAGCCAATGTAAGAATTTTTTTTGGTTTTTCGGGTAGCACTCTCAAAATGGACATATAAATTTATAAACTACATCGTTTTTGGTTTAGGTGTATTTTAGCGGAGTTGGAGTTATTTTTAACAATAAAGTTGGATGTTTTGTATATATATATATATATATATGTATATATATATATGTGTGTGTGTGTTTATATATATATATATATATATACATATGTCTTTATGCATGAATATATACGTGTGTGTGTAAACACATATAAAGCCCACACACACATATATATATATATATATATATATATATATATATATATATATATATATATATATATATATCAGCACACACATATAACGTATTAAAGAACATTATGCAATATGTTGACAAAACCTTTCTCCTATTATTAAAGAATACTTATCCTAAAAGATTTAATGCCTACACACGCTTGCACACACACACACACACACACACACATACACACACACATACGTCAGTATGTGTGTCCAGTGGGGCTGAGATTTAACTGGCGGCAGGGGGTAAGACTCGTCTCAAAAAGATGCATCTTGAAAATGACACTATCTGTTGATGAGGCTCTTCTTTTTAAGAATGTGGAATACTTCTTCATTATTTAATAATCCCAGATCCACTCTGACTTGCAATTTACGTACCATAATTATCCTTGTATAAAGCCTAAAATTAAGAACTCGCATTATACCCAGGAGCTAAACATTAACTTTTTTTTTATCCTGCCACACACATCACCATATTCTAGACTCTATGGCCAAATGTAATTTATATTGAAGAATGTAGAGTATCTTTTCATTTTTATCAATCCCAGATTCACTGCGACTTGCAATGTATGTACCGTAATTATCCGTGTATAACACCCACTTTTTTCTAGATTCCCACGCCTAAAAGTTAAGAGCACGTATTATACACTTTTTTATCCAGTTACACACATCGTCAAATTGTAGACGGTATGACTAAACGTAATCTATATCAATGATCCTTACTTAGAGGCAAAAAAACATTTCTGTTTTATGCTGGAACATTGTTTTTTATTTTTGATTTTATATTTTCAAGAGTCCCTGTTATTTTTCTAGTGTCGTGATCTAGATGGTAATGGAATTGTTCCATATTTCCTGCCCAAGCGCTTTTGACCATACTTTTGGTTGTCATCAGGGGTAGTGTAGTTTTGAGTTGACTGCTGGGTTTTTACTTTTTTTTATAATTTGAAGTGTTTTATTTTTAAATTGTCGGTTGGAACGTTTTCAGCGTTTTGTTTTTGAGCGTTCGTTTGGAGAAAAGTAACACGAAAATGTGTTTTTTTTTAAATGTTGTTTCACTTAAATATTATTTATTGCAATTTTGTATGACCATGTCCGTGCACTTTCTCCAAAATTTTTCGGTACGGCTCAGTAGACATGGGTTCAATCCCATGGTCGAGTCATACCAAAAACTTAAAAATGGTACGTGATTCCTCCTTGCTTAACACTTAGCATTATAAGATATGGATTAACGGTAAGTGGAGCAATTCAGGGAAATGAGTTGCGTTCTTCCATAAACCTCGGTATAATAGCAACTAAAAGAGGTGCCCGTGGTGTAATGGTTATCGTCGTAGGAAATGGACCCGGCGACACTCGTTCAAATCCTCGACGAGACTGATTGCATTTCACATAGCACTAATACCCTTGGGAAAGGTAGGAATTCAATTATTCTCCCTCCAGCTATGGGTAAATAGTAGGGCAGACTAGGTTCTTCAGCTTTGGTGAGGCAACTAGTCTAGGAGAAGGAAAACTCTGAATTGAAACCTGTTAAACTACGCTTAAAAATTGACCTTGTGTCATATCCTGCCCGAGCGGAGGGGTTGGTAAATATGGCTACTAAAAGGGGCTCCTTCGGATCGCATTCGACAATGGTTGGCAAACTTACTAACTTCTATATATAAAAATATTAAGGATATTTGTGCTATGTAAAATGCAAATAGCTTCATCCAGGATTTGAACTAGGGTCGTTATGCCCATTTCCTACAACGGTAACCATAATATATATTTGTATATATTATCAAAGAACACCACCAATCCTCTGTATAACCCACTACGATTTGGCAACAGGTAGTTCAGCTTGGAAACGACCCAGACATATTTTAGGAAAAATAAAAATAATAAAACAACTGACTGTTTTTCCCTGTTCCGCTTTTGTTATCGATCCTCGACTAGTGTCATCCCCCCTCCCTCTCTCTCTCTCTCTCTCTCTCTCTCTCTTAATATCTTATTCATTGTGTGACCGTAGGTGTCTGTTGCAATTATTTTTTTCTGTTCACCTTTAAGTGGCACAAGGCCAAAGAGAAGATTGTGCTTCTATACAGGAGCTTGAAATAACCTGAAAGTTTCAAAATCAAAACTTCAAATGTTTTCCAGATAATTCTATTTTTTGGAATTTATTTCACTGATCCTTTGCAGCTGTGGCACGTATTTGTTTGTCCTGTCATCTTCATGTGTCATATCTGTATTTTGGAACTTGAGAAACCAATGAAATTTTATACATTGGGTATTTTTCTTTCACCTTGATTAATGTTGTGTGCGCACAGAATGACATCGTAGACTAGTTTATACTTAAGTCAGAAAATGTGTAACACTTCAATTTTTATTTTTGATCTAAAATCTATTGACAGTAAAATATTTCTCTTTTAAAGAAAACCTAATTCCAACGTATGGAACAATAAATCTGACAACCATATATTTGGTTTGGTTTCGTTGGGTTGGATTTTATGACATATCAATGATTATTGGTTATTTAAAGTTAAATCCTATTTAGACTTGTATATTAGATATATGATTTTAACAAATTTTGTAGATAATATTTTTTAAACAAGCCAAATCTAATTTTTTGCACACAGTTAAATGGTTTCAAGTATTGCTATATAACAGTCACAATTTATCATCAGACATTTATCTGCACGAAATTTGTAAGTAATTTCATTTTTAAATGAGTTAGAACTAATTTCTTTGCACGCGTGTATTGCTGTTGATTCTACACAGTTAAATGGTTTCATTTATTATAATCTAACACAGCTTATTCTATTCAATATTAATCATTTGTTTCTAGGCAGTAGATTAGTTACAAGTATACAGAGTACGCTGACTCCGCCTCAGCAAGGACTAAGATCCTTACAACGTGTATTCTTGGTATATCATTAAACTCTGTCTGATGGTAAGGCTCCAATTCTGGAGCTCCGGGGAATGTGGGGTACTCTTTAATTGCCATTATTCCCAAGTCCATTCTGACCCGGATTGATAGTACCGGCTAGTGTCCCATGTGCGGGTCAAATAGAATTTTACAATCAGTTACTAAGGATTATTAACTATTGGAAACCATACAGCTGTTTGCAAAATATCTATATCAGATAGAAAAACTTGGTATATAGAATTACTAATGTCAAATAACTATACTTGAAACCATTAAACAGTGCACAAACAAATGATTGATATCAAATACAATGATTACTGTTTGATAGTAATACTTGCAACAGTTTAACTGTGCACAAACAAATGAGTATGGCCCGAGTTGGCGGTGGTTGTAGAATACACTGACTGAATCTCTGCAAAACGGTAAGTCTCCATAAACGAGTGTCCTGGATATAATTCTGAACAACCCTAATGATGGGGCTCAAGTCATACTGGAGCTTTGGGTAATGGGGAGAACCACTTCATTTCCATCACTTCCAGGTCCACTCTGGTCCGGAGTGGTAGCACCTGATAGGTTCCTATCTATGGCTCAAACCTGATAGGTTCCTATCTATGGCTGAAATTTAAACTGTGTACTTTAGCATTTGAACTGAGTGCAAACAAGTGATTTAGGCTAAACTGAACTGTTCGAAACTGAACTCTTAAATCATTGAAACTTGTGTAAATAAATGACTGATTTTTAATTGAATTGTTAGTGATACATGGCAATACTTGAAAACATTTAACTGTGTGCAAACAAATGATTAAAAGTAAATAGAATTATTCGTACGAGATAGAAATAAGTGAAACAATTTAACTGTGTGCAAAAAATTAACTCTGGCTTGTTTAGAAATGCGTTTAGAAATCCTTTATTCAATACATATGAATAAAAATTATTTGGCTTTGAATAACCTATAATGGTTGATATGTCATAAAAGTCAACCAAATCATATATATTTAATATATATGTATAAAAATGATTTAGCTTTGAATAACCTACCATGGTTGATATGCCATAAAAGTCAACCAAACCAAAGCCTATATATTTAATATATATGTATAAAAATTATTTGGCTTTGAATAACCTATAATGATTGATATGCCATAAAAGTCAACCAAACCAAAGTCTATATATTTAATATATATGTATAAAAATTATTTGGCTTTGAATAACCTATAATGGTTGATATGCCATAAAAGTCAACCAAACCAAAGCCTATATATTTAATATATATGTATAAAAATTATTTGGTTTTGAATAACCTACCATGGTTGATATGCCATAAAAGTCAACCGAATCAAATAAATGATTTATACTAAATAGAATAATGAGTGTTCGATATAAATACTTGGAACGTTTAGTTATGAGCATACAACTGAGCACTAATAATTCGTTTAAAAATTCATTTACCTACAAAATAGTTTCTTGCAAATCATATATATATATATATATATATATATATATATATATATATATATATATAAAGAGGAAACAGAAATTAGCATTAAATAACCCACAATTGTTGATATGCCGTAAAACACTAACCAAATAATCAACAATTAAAATGTTTTTTTTCTATTGAGTGATATGATTTGCAAAGCTTCTGCTCATAAAATTCTATATGATATAACAAATAATAAAACTACTGATGAAAATGTAAACAATAACACACACAACAAGACATCAAGACAAAGTTATGTTCGAGAGTACATATATACGAAGGTTATTCTATAAATAAAATGTATTTTGCCTTAAGAGTTAGCCGTTGGAAGCACTGTTAACAGTCACAACTATGTCAATTAAATCAATAGTGACTGGTCCTCTCCTATGCTAGAAGACAGTATGACTTCATTTACTGACCACTGCTGTCCGGAACTTTAACTTTACCGACGAAACAGGGTTTTCTATGAATGGACTGTCTTTTTGGCTTTGGCTCGCAGTGGGAAACCCATGTTCAACCTATCTGTGTATGTTAAAAAAAAAACACTTTTCTGTACACATTACACAATTTATTGTAAATTTCACATGATTTACACTTTACAACACCAAATACTTGATGATAAATCTTTGTTCAAACCTGCAGCACTCTGTCTTATTTGCCACCATTTTGAATGGCCTCAGAAGTAATTAGCTTGCATGATGAAGATATTTTGCGAGAAGACAATTCTAAACATGCAGTATTTATATTTATAGAAAAAAAATTGTCAAGCAAATTTTTTTTTTTTTTTTTTCAATAAATTAATACAATTCTTTGAATGATCCTTTGAATGTTTTTAACACCCCACAAAGCCCCAACTGTACGGCCACCTACCTCCCATTACGAAAACCATCAAAGTTAGACGAACCAGACATTGCTGGAGAAGCGGGGACGTGCTCATAAGTGATGTTCTCCTATGGACCGAACAAAGGCAGGATGACCGGCTCGAACCTACATACAGCAGCTCTGTGAGGATACGGGATGTAGCCCAGAGGACCTGCCGGAAGCGATGAACGATAGGAAGGAGTGGCGGGAGAAGGTCAGGGATATCAGTGCTGGCAGCACGACATGATGATGATGATGATGATGATGGAATAATAAAAAGTAATCAAAATGAATCCATTTGGTTGTTGCATGTAATTTATTGCGGAGAATACCAATTTCTAAATTTCAAAAATAAGAAAAAATAAATAATTGCTTTTCTAAAGTAATCATACACATTTAATAAAACAATTACTATTTAAGATATATGGTATGTTTTCTGGCTTCAGAAGTAAATAATTACATAGAATTATTGATTATTAATGATTAAGAATCGAAACAAAAAACAATAATATCTATATCCATAAATCTCATGAGTGTTCCTCACTTAGGAAAGTGTTTCCCTACAAAAAATCTTGATGATATTTCCAGGACAATAAAAAAAAATCATAAGATAAACACTATTAATATGATTGCCATCAATAAGAAATCGTTTTCCTGTCATCATAAACAACGATGATTCATTTCTTAACCTCGTTCATGGTGTAATAATTTCCGTTGTAAGAAATAGTCGCAGTGGTCCAGGTTCAAATCATGAATGAGTCAGTTTGCATTTCAAATAATGCTAATACTCCGGAGAAAGGAATGAATCCTACAATCCTTCCCCAAGCTATGGGTAAATCGTAGGGCAGACTAGACACTTAAGATTTTGATATGGCAACCTGTCTAGGAGAAGGAAACGTCAGAATTCAAACTTATTAAACTCCGCTAAACATCCTGCATTTGCAGGAGGTATATACATACATATATATATATATATATATATATATATATATATATATATATATATATATATATACTTTAGGAAAAACAACAAAACCGGTCACATAGGATTAATCCTATGTGACCGGTTTTGTTGCTTTTCTTAAAGAATTTATTGCTCTGTATTATTGTTACATTGAGCTCTTTACCAGGAAAATTTAAATATTCACTCATGAATAATTTCTTGTCCTGATGGAATTATTCCCAACTCCGGTTTAACTGGACCAAAGAATACAAAAGAATACAATATATATATATATATATATATATATATATATATATAGAGAGAGAGAGAGAGAGAGAGAGAGAGATAGAAATGGTACTTTTGATGGGTTTGCATCCACGCTGAAGGTCAATATTTAATCGACATAACAGAGTAAAGTATAAAATTCTAATTAGAATTTGTGGCACTTTCCTAAATAGAAGCAGCAACATAATAATGGTCCACTTTTACAACCGAAACTATACAGTCTAGCAGTTTATTTTGTAATTGATAAAAAACACGAAACTGGAAAAGGGGGAGAAAGAAAAGATAACTTAAAAAAAACAAACAAGGAGAACGTACTAATAATAGGAGGTAAACAAAAATCAGCAAGATTTTCTTTCGAGTGGCTTTCCCGATTTTAATATCTTACTTCATTGTTCAATGATTATTTTTATAATTGTCCTCTTGTGTTCGTTGACAAGTCAACGGAAGATAACAAGATTTCTTAGCGGAGAATCTAAACAGTGAATAAGAGAAATAAGAGTTTCTATAATGGATGCTGTCTATGCAGATATGATGTCAAACACACGGGCACAATGTAAATCAATATGGAATGAAAGAAATCTTCCCATAGTGGTGAGTTTTACGAAGTTGGCATTAAATGCTTATGAAAGGGAATACAACACTGAACTTGAACTATGTAACAGTATATTTTCATGATTTAACAGTTTATATATATATATATATATATATATATATATATATATATATATATATATATTATTATTATATATGTATATTATTTTATATACATATATATATATATATATATATATGTATATTATTTTATATTACATATATATATATATATATATATATATATTAAATAGCATGGGTGCTTATCTGCGACCACTGGATTGCCGAGTAAAAACGGCATGAAATCGGTGGTCGCAGATAAGCACCCATGCTATTAAACATATATTAGAACTAATATATATTGATCTATCATTATAGTGTATAATAGCTTTATCACAGATATTGAGCACTCTCCAAATCTACCGCATTTGGTCTGCTATAAACCCACCAAGTAAGATAGTGACCATCATACACCATTGTAATATATATATATATATATATATATATATATATATATATATATATATATATCGAACATCTTTAAAAGTCACCTGTGTGATGCATGATGCATGTGATCTTAGACAAGTGGCAGTGGTTTCTCCTATTATATGTTATCATTTTTTTCAAACAGTCACGATCATGGCTTGAACTGATGCACACTGTATGTTTGCAGTTAAAACGTTTTATTTGAAACTGGTGAATCAGTAGTAGCCTCACAGAGAATGTTTCGTACTTATTTCACGTTATGTTAGAATGATGCTGTTCCAGATAGAAAATTGATACATATGTGGTTTGAAAATTTCATCGATAAAAAGAAATCTATTTGGAAGATCTCCAAGCACAGGGACTCTGGAAAATACCCAGACTCTGTGACAGTTTGCCATGCAATCTCCCAAATACAAAGCTCATAAATATATATCCGCTTTGGAATCGTCTAATTGGCCAAATATTAGATATTAGCTCAGTGGTACTACCATTGCCTCTCACCTAAGCTTATATGCACAACACAAGCGCCAGTTTCAAATGTGATAGATATTTCTGATGCACCCTACTGTCGGATCCATTTCCTCATTCACTGCTTTATATATATATATATATATATATATATATATATATATATATATATATATATATATATATATATATATATGACAGACAATAGATATAAAGATATAGAAAATAAAATTGGATAATACAAATAAAATTGTATACAAACGTTACATCACTCGTGATACCGGATGTGATTACAAATAAAAAGGGCGATTTTGCTGAAAACAGGTGAAGCGTAGATTGATTGATTTTAACGGAATATCAACTCCGCTAGGGTTATTTTATTCTTACAGGTTAGGCAATCATATTCATCATACGTTTATATTGACATTTTTGTGAAGTTGTTTCTTCAGACAGTTTTTCGCAGATTTATATATCAAGTATTTTTATCAAATACAAATAATCTGTTAACGGTTGCATAGTTTCGATTATTCCTAAGACTAATAATAATAAAGTTTTTGGTAAATATTTCTATTTGATGAAAGTCATTTCTTTCTATAGAATTATATGGTTCCAAGTGACAAATAAAAATCCGTAGAGTCCTGTCGGTTGGGACTGCAGAATACACCACTGCATCTCTGCAGAAGAGAAATGCTCCCAACGAGTGACCTGGATATGACATAAAATCATCAGATAGAGAAACTCATGTCTTGGAGATTTACGAATGTGGAATATTCCTTCGTTGCCATTGCAACTCAGACCCAGAACTGTACCACCTGATAGGGACCTATATATGGGCCAAATAGAACGAACTACGTGTTCAAACAAATGGCTGATGCTAAATTGTGACTACTATATACCAATATTTGAAACCTTTTAACTGTGTGCATAAAAGAGCTCGTTTAAGAATGTTATCTAATAAATGTGTTTACAAATCATATATATATATATATATGTATATATATATATATATATATATATATATTTAAAATGTATGTATAAACATGATTTGGCTCTAAATAACCAACAATGTTTGATATACCATAAAACCCAACCAAATCTCATCATATATATTTAATATGTATAAAGAGGATTCGACACTAAATAACCCACAACGGTTGGTATGTGATTAAACCAAACCAAACCGAATCATATGTATCTAATATATACGTATAAAGTAGATTTGGCTCTAAATAACCAACAATGGTTGATATGCCATAAAACCAAACGAAACGAAACCAAATCATATATATTTAATATATATATATATATATATATATATATATATATATATATATATATATATATATATATAAACAGGATTTGGCACCAAATGACCAACAATGATTGATATTCCATAAAACCAAACTAAACCAAATCCTATACATTTAATATATATGTATAAAGAGGGTTTGGTATAAATAACCAACAATGGTTGATATTCCATAAAACTAAACTAAACTAAATCCTATATATTAAATATATATGTATAAAGAGGATTTGCCACTAAATAACCAACAATGGTTGATATGCCATGAAACCAAACGAAGCCAAACTAATATGTAGTAAACATTTATAATTTCAATTAGATATTATCAATACAAAGTTAACAGTTATATGATATAAAATATTCTTAATACAAATAATTTGCACACAGTCGAATGATTCAAAGTATTTGAATTTAATATTGATACTTAAATGGTTTCAAGTTATAATTTCTATTAATAATATTCAATTAGACTAAGTTATATGGTTTCGAGTAATTAGTACCTATTGTTAGAAATAATGATTCAAGTAACAATTATAAATCAAAATAATTTACCGTTACAGGGTATGAAGAATCACTATTGAATATAGATAGTTTTCAAGTAGATCTATTTGACCCTTCGGCAAAGTTTACAACTAAGCTGGGTCGGAGTAAACCTGGTAGTAATTGCAATCTAAAGGTACCCGACACTCCCTACATCTCCTGTTTCCCAGTCAGTGAGGACTGGAGACTACACGGACTATTTCTCTGCAGAGGGGTAAAACCCCTCCCAACGAGTGCCCTGGATAGGACACTAAACCATCTTATGGAGAGGTTTCAGTAATGTTCGAGCGTTGAGGAAGCGGAGTACCACTTCTTTGTCATCACTCACACGTGTAAAACCCCTCCCAACGAGTGCCCTGGATAGGACACTAAACCATCTTATGGAGAGGTTTCAGTAATGTTCGAGCGTTGAGGAAGCGGAGTACCACTTCTTTGTCATCACTCACACGTCCACTTTGTCCTGGAGTGGTAGCACTTGATAGGGTCTTATCTTATCTTATCATGGGTCAAATAGAAGTAAACTGTGTACTTAAGCTAAACTGAACTGTTTGAAATAGAACTGTTTTGATATTTAATTGAACTGTTTTGACATTTAACTGTCTGGAAACAAAAACTATTCTTATACTAAACTGATTTGTTTAAAATTTGATTCAGCGTTAAATGACCCGAAACGTATTGATACGCCGTAAAATAAACCAACCAACCAACCAACCAACCAACCAACTGACCAACCATATCTCCAAATGCAGCACGTCTTACGCAGGACTACCCTTTTTGACGAAGTGGTCTTACATGGCTCCATTCAGCATATTCCAATCACCGTTGACAGGAAGGAAACTGCTATGAGATATTTCAAAGCATTGACAGCGGACTAAGAACTGACTACTTCCTTAGATTAGATAAAGGGTTCGGGCTGAAATTCCCATCAGGTTACCGACCATTACAAAAGACGCCTGATAAAATCCGAAGAGTACAATGGATGTTTTGAATATAGTTAACAGGATAAAGAAAATAGAACGAGACAAGTCAATAATAGGTTTAGTTAGGTTGCTTATTTTAATGGCGTATTAGATTTCGAGGGTTATTTATAGCATAAGCCATCCTTATAGACAAAGAGTAGTGGTACTATTTAACCCAGAGCTAGCGTTGCCCAGTCGGCTGGGGCTGTAGAATACACCGACTGCACCTCTGAAGAGGCTAAGACCTCCCCCCACTGAGTGTCCTGAATAATAGACACAAAACAATCTGATGGTGAGGTTCCAGTGATGCTGGGGCTTTAGGGAATGCAGAGCACCCCTTCATTGACATTGCTCCCAGCTTCACTCTGGCCCGGCGTGGTAGCACCTGATAGAGCCCTATCTGTAGGTTAAATAGAATTAACAGCATACTTATGCTAAACTGAATTCTTTGAGTAAACCGAATAGCTTGAAATAGAAATGTTTTACAAGTAAACCGCACTTACATTTAAACTACGTGCTTATGCTAAACTGAATTATTTGAAATGGAACTGTTTTTTGAGATTGTAACTCTACTTACACTAAACTGATTTGTTTAATATAGAACTGTTTGACATTAAACTGTGTCTAACCAAAATCGTAATCATTATAGATAGATAGATAGATCATCATGATTAGATTATTATATTGTTGTTTCCAGATTTTCTCTCTCTCTCTCTCTCTCTCTCTCACACACACACACACACACACACACACACACTCCTAGCTGATCCTCTAGACTACATAAATTATCCGCAGAGAGATGTTCTATGCAAGACTTTGCTGGACGGTCAACAGGAATGTGAAAGTCGAGTCTGAGAACGTTATTGATAAACTCGGCTCACTTCGATTGAGCTGCTGCTTTGGGATGCTGCTTTTAGGATTTGTTCAAAATATCACGTATGATTCCTTTGAAGTTTCTATCTAACATTAAATATATATATATATATATATATATATATATATATATAAAGTACTTTCATGAAATGTGACCAAATGACGTTTATTTTCAGCATATGCCTCCATCTTACACACACGTCTTCCATCAGTTTTGCGGTACTCGGATCAAAAGTCCAAAAATCATCAACAGCGGATATTTCATGACTATTTGAACTTTTTCGTCCGCTTTCGGATACTTCGACATAGTAGCAGGAGTACTACAAGGAGACACGCTGGCTCCGTATCTCTTTATCATTTGTCTAGACTACGTACTTAGAACATCGATTGACAAAATCAAAGAGAATGGCTTCGAACTGACGAAGAAAAGAAGCAGAAGATACCCCGCAACAACAATTACCGACGCCGACTACGCCGATGACATAGCGATACTGGCAAATACACCTGACCAAGCCGAAACACTTCTGCATAGTTTGGAACGAACAGCAGCAAGCATAGGCCTCCATGTTAATGCACATAAAACGGAATATATGTGCTATAACCAAACGGGGGACATCTCCACTCTAGAAGGAACCCCTCTTAAACTAGTAGACAAATTCACGTACCTAGGAAGCAGCGTCGAATCAACCGAAAAGGACATCGAAACGAGGTTAACGAAAGCATGGACAGCTATCAATAGGCTATCGACTATATGGAAATCAGACCTAACCGATAAAATGAAACGCAGTTTCTTCCAGGCAGCGGTCACATCGATACTGCTATATGGATGCACTACATGGACGCTAACAAAACGGCTGGAGAAGAAACTAGATGGCAATTACACAAGAATGCTGCGTGCAATCCTCAACAAGTCCTGGCGGCAACACCCAACAAGACACCAACTGTATGGCCACCTGCCCCCTATCACGAAAACTATTCAAGTTAGACGAACCAGACATGCAGGACATTGCTGGAGAAGCAGAGATGAACTCATAAGAGATGTACTCTTATGGATCCCCACACACGGCCGCGCAAAAGCAGGACGACCAGCACGAACGTACATTCAGCAGCTATGTGAGGATACAGGTTGTTGTCCTGAAGACCTACCTAGGGCGATGAACGATAGGGAGGAGTGGCGAAAGAGGGTCAGGGATATCCGTGCTGCCAGCACGATATGATGATGATGATGATGATATATATATATATATTATATATAACCAGGCGGAATAAATAATACAAGCCTTGAAGCTGTGTTAAATTAAAGTCAACAATTAAAGTCATTCAGATCAATCATCCAATGAAAATTTTCTCCAGCTTAATTTTGGACGGACTAAATATTCCTTAAGCAAATATCAACATAGTCGGCAAAAAGTTTATTCTTCAAGTTTACACATTAAAAAAATTGGAAAAGTCTCCTCCCGCCATATCCACTGCGGTCAGTTCAGGAAATGAAGAACGACAAATTTCGAGCCTCTCAGCCCCGACGTTTGATCGTGGTGTTGGAAAGAGTCAAAAGAAATAACGAAGTCCTTCCTGGCTGTCCGCAGCATGTACAATAGTGGACTGCCCGGCCGAAGTGTTTTTGTCTTTAATTTCGTGAAATGCCGTCAGATGGCTGACCAGTCGTTTGATCTCGGACACCTTTATATAATTAACTGACCCCCTCCATGTGTGTGAATCCCAACAAGAAAAACGAATTCAAGTTTGTTTAGTCCTGTGCACTTGGACAATGTCCAAATCATTCAGATAACACGTCTGATTGGTGTCCTGACGATTGTGTCTGGTGAGGCGGCTTCTTTTATGTTATGTTTCTCTTTCTTTCCATTTTTATTTACCTGATAAAATCCTAGAAAACGAAATCTACAAAAACTCGGCTTTCAAAAAATATGCAATTAAGTCTACCTCACACGCTGCCAGGAATTATTTTAGGAAAGATCAAAGTAAAAGAAATTGAAATAACTGAACGTTTCTTCCATAAAATAAAAAAAGAAGCACTGTGAATCAAGAAACTTTTATAATCGAAACTAATCCAAGTGGGCATTAACTGACACATGTCTGATACGAAATACAATTTGATTGGCGGTCATATGATTTCCAAAGCTAGTGTAAGTGAGAAGTAATGTTTGTTATCTTTACCTTATATCTGTTATCATTAATACTAATTCTCTTTCTGGCAAGAATTGTGAAATTAAAACACTAAGAGGATGTTCATTTCTTTTATTCAGCAATAAATAAGCTAATTACAGATAATCTGCAAAACGTTTCTTCGTTAAGAACTGAAAACTGAGGCTTCTTAAAAAAATTCATTATACAAACTAGATTAGATTGTTTTTAAATTAGTAGTTTTATTTCTAAATTAATTGCATTTTTAAACCACGGAATAAACTGCTCTTGAGTTGAATGGAATGCATTGAGCTACGGAATTCATTGGAAAAATATTAGAATTAATCCTTTATTTTCTTATAACTGCCTCAATTTAATTCAGGCATGGATTTCACAAATATTTATTCATTTTTTTATTTTGTCAATAAATTTCGTTTTAGCATTTTATTTTCTTTAATACTAGGTTTTTGGATATTTCCTTTCATCTTGGCTGGAAAACTATTATGCCATTAATTTAAATAATCTAATTTTGTTTCATTAAAATATATATCTTCCAAGGGTATTTTCAACTATTTTTCAATGACTGCATTATTTACGCATGTTGACGTCCAGAAATCTTGTATTTACTCGAAGTTAACTTCTTTGGGATGAGACATTTAATTCACTTTATTTAATGATCAATTACAAATTCAATTAGACTAATAGTTTCTTTCAGTTTTGAAGTCACAATCCTACTTAGTATACCAGTCATTAATTCCTCAGATATAAACTTCTTTAGATTTCAAGAAGATAAAAATAGCTGCATCCATACATAATTGGTGTAAAGTTTCCAGAGCATGCCGTAAAGCTCTGCAAATGTTAAAATCCTGTACGTACGAAATAAAAGCCCCATGAAGGAAAATCGTTTCTAGTATGGTTTGGTTTCGCTGTTTAATTCCATTTAAACCTTCGCCAGTCATTTAATACCAAATCTATCCTTCTAAAAGAACATCTGTGTTACCAGTTAAGACATAGCTGGAGGATAAATAGGTTCATACCTTTTAAGAGGGCATTGGTCTCAAAGTAGATGACTGGAGTTCGAACATGCTTGCAACGATATCGCAGTTCAGTAATTTAGCCACTTTTTTTTATTTATAAAGGTATGCATTGTCATGAATAGCAATACATTTTCTGATTGATTTCTTTACTTTATAGGATTATCAGACTTATGCAGCATCCAGTAAAAATCGAACTCAATGACAATCGTCTTGCCCTAAATTTCAGTAACAATTACTGTAGACAAGAATCCAATTTGAACAAAGCATGAATTACATTTTGGCATTCGACACAAGATAGCAATTCTACATTTACCAAATCCTTCAGCAACGGAATGGATTTGATATAAAGTCAATTTTCATTTGGTTACGGTACCAAGGTTAAAGAACTTAGTCTGCCCTGCTGTCTACCCATTGTTGGAGGAGGGAGAACTGGTTGAATCATACCTTTTTAATGGTATTAGCACAAAATGTAACGCACCGATTAGATTTCCTACGACAGTACCCGTTGCAATAAGCGCGCTAGCCCAGTTGGCTGGCGTTTCAGAATACACCGAGTGAATCACTACAAAGGGGTCTTACTCCCTCCCTAACGAGTGTCCTGGATATGATACTGAACAAGCAGATGGTGAGGCTCTAGTAATGCTGGTGCTTTGGGGAATCCACAGTACGCCTTTATTGTCATCACTTCTAGGTTATATATATAGATTAAGCAGGACTAAACAGTATACATATGCTAAAATGAATTGTTTGAAATAGAACTGTTTATATGAATGCAAATGGTTTGGGCATTAACTGACTAAAACGGTTGATATGCCCTGAAACCAAACCAAACCAAACTAATCACGCCTTCACACACACACACACACACACACACACACACACACACACACACACACACATATATATATATATATATATATATATATATATATATATATATATATATATATATATATATATATATATATATATATATATATATATATATATATATATATATATATATATATATATATATATATATATATATATATATATATATATATATATATATATATATATATATATATATATATATATATATATATATATATATATATATATATATATATATATATATATATATATATATATATATATATATATATATATATATATATATATATATATATATATATATATATATATATATATATATATATATATATATATATATATATATATATATATATATATATATATATATATATATAAAAGTATCCTCGTGGTGTAATGGTTAAAGCGATGGACTGTGGAATCGTAGTACCCGAGTTCGTACTCCAGTCGCACTATTACGTTCCCTTTCGGGCAAATACCTTTGGGAAAGGTATGAACCCCTTTATCCTCCCAGCTATGGGTTAAATAGTACCACTACTGTTCTTCTAGGAGAATGGCGTTTGCATTAAATAACCTACAAAGGTTGATATATCATTAAACAAAGAAACTTAAACAAAGAAACCAAACCATAAAAGTCGATAGAAGAAGGCGACCAGAAAGTTCCTTTTTCAGTAGCTACTACACCCAGGTGTAGGGGAGGGCACTACTCCTTTTCCGGGATTGCCCTTGATACGTACTTATATTGCTGAGTGTTAAGTAAGGAGGTATCAAGTACCATTTTTAAAGTCTTTGATATGACGCGACCTGGGATTGAACCCACGTCTAACGGCACCATTAGTGAACACTCTACCCACTAAAAGGCAGCTACTATTAGGCACCAAATAAAGATAAAATTCTTCACTTTGGAGGAATTAAGCAATAAGACTCGTTTGATGACTATGACCAATGAAAACCTTGCATATATTTTTCTATTCAAATGCTTGTGAACACTCAATGAATGAACGTAATTCGTACGTACAAAATTTTGCACGTGGGCCACATTGTTTACGGTACCTGCTGTTCTTAAAGCGTCATATTAATTCCTTGGTTTGGCTTAATTTGACACACGGCCAGAAACATCGGACACTCAGTTACAATCCATTCCATTAGCAAATCACTACGAGCTTGATTCGCTAGCTATTATGCATAGGGAACGTCCCCGTTGCATTGTGGCTAATGTTCTGGACTGCGTCATCGTAGTAAGCGAGTTCGAAAACCTGTCGTGCTATTACGTTCACTTTTGGACTTTTATCCTTAGGAAAAGTATGAAACCCCTAATTACACAAGCTATGGGTTAAATATTACCACTATTGTTCTCCAGCAATGATGGCTTTATCACTAAATAACCCACAAAGGTATATATGCCATTAAACAAAAAAGAAATCAAACCATTATATTTATGCTCTCCTAAGAACTGTGTAATCTAGACTTCACAGAGTACGTATAGGAATCTAAGATGATTGAACTCTTGACACACTGAGCAGTGACACTAACCAACTTACTAATATACTACAAATAGGCGACTATGAAACTTAATATATAACTTTTTTCTATCTTAATATTTACAGATGCCAAGAGAGTGAACTTTATGTTGTTAGTTGATATTCTCTGCAAAATCTTTTATACATGACTTAGATTGCTCAATATACAGGCTGTTACAATAGAACCACTCAACTAAATGGGTTAATTTGGTTGGTTGGGTTTTATGGCATATTAACCATTGTAGGTAATTTTATGTCAAATCCATTTTTATACATATAAATAGTTCTATTTCAAACAATTCAGTTGAGCATAAGTACAGTTTAAATCTCAAAGATAATTTTTTACCTATAGATAGGACCCTATCAGGTTTGGTGGTTGTTTTGTTTTACGGCGTATCAACCTTTTTTGGGTCATTTAACACTGATTTCAACTCCAAGTAATTTCTTTTGGTATAAGTAAAATTTTTGTTGACAAACATTTAAATGTCAAAGCAGTTCTATTCCAAACAATTCAGTTTAGTATCACTACACAGTTTCAATGTCAAAAACAATTCTATTTCAAACAATTCAGTTTAACATAAGTACACAGTTTAGTTCTATTTGGCTCTGTTTCAATATGTATTGTTTCCTTACCACGATACAATAGGTTCAACTTCAAGTATTCTAGATAGAACCGATATCTTTAGTGTGACTGGATCGAAAGTCTTAAATAGAAAATAAGAAAAGCTTACGTTAGTTCTATCACAACGACGCAAGTGTATATCTCGGGATAAGGACTAAAAACAATTCTTAGTCGTAATTGCATCGGAATGTATTTATCTAAACTCTCCGCCGCGAGTAAGATGCGACACTAGGTCATTTCTAAGCAAATTTGTATTCGGAGTTTTCTTTCTTCTAAATTGGTTATAAAGTTAAAGAACTCAGAGTCATCTACTATTTTGCCATAGTTGGGAGAAAATAGATTGATTCATGCCTTTCCCAAAGGTATTAGCTCAAAGTGAAACGGCAAGGTGTCCTTGTGGTGAAATGCTTAAAGTGCTTGACGGCGAAATCGTAGTAGGCGAGTTCGAAATCCAGTCAGGCTAGTACATTCACTTTCAGACAAATACCCTTGGGAAAGATATGAACCCCCTTGTCATCCCCGCTATGGAATAAATAGTACCACTACTCTTCTTCAAGAAGGATGGGTGTGCCATTAAATAACCCTCGAAGGTTGGTATGTCATTAAACAACAAAACAAACCAAGAGCCTTATCTAAGATTTAAACTCGTCGCCGATTTTTTTCCTATGACTGTAATCGTTATGTTAAGAGTGCCACCATCCATCGTAATTGAAAGATTTGTTTGTTTACAATTACATTAAACCGATGAGGTACCAATAGTGTAAAGGTTATTGTTGTAAGAAATGGATGCGGTGACACGAGTTCAATCCTGGACGAGGCTGATTGCATTTAACATAGTACTAATACCCTTGGGAAAGGTATGAATCTAACTATTCTCTTTACAGCTATGTTTTAATATTATGGAAAATTAGGTTCTTTAGCCTCGGTTGAGCAACCAGTCTAGGAGAAGGAAATATATAAATTAAAACCTGTAATACTCCACTTAAAAATTGACCTTATGTCACGTTCTGCCCGAGTGGAAGTATTGGGTATTTACATATATCAAACCGATGAGCCTAACCTTTAAAAATAAAACTAATTCATCGACTAGAATTGATAAAGAGTATGTAACGTGTAAAATCTGACACATTGTCAATCTTTTAAGCGAGGTTGAACAGGTTTTAATTCAGAGTTTACTTTCTCCTAGACCGGTTGTCATACCAAGGTAAAAAAGTACAGTCTGTCCTACTATTTACCCATAGAATTGGGAGAATATTTTGATTCGTGCCTTTCTTATAAGTATTAGTACAAGTAAAGCGTACCAACTAAGAACAGAACACAATCATCATTCGAATAAAAGACTAGCTTTTCTAAACGCTGCACTACGACGAGGTGACCGTGATGACAAAATGTAGACCGTTTTTCTATGAATTCTTGTGAACGCTGTGTGGGTAATCAGTAGTCTGCTTTGTTTTTTGACGTATCTCACGCTACAAGATACATTCTAACTGTTGACGTATCTTACATATGATCTGTCTCTCTGACATACTATTTGATACAATTTACTGATGAATGTATGGCAACGTTTGCCTTCCAGCAATCGCAACTTTGATAACAACATTCCACCACATGACACTGAATCGAACCGCACGTTTTAGATAACACGTTTGATATTTTATTCATCCATCTCGATATAATCTACGCTCATGTCCTTCTCATCACCAGTTTCTTACATTTATTCCATCATTTCATTCTTCAACATTTTTTTCTTCCTTCTTTTTTCTATTGTCTCTTTCTTTGCTGATTCTGTTTGTTTTTGAACTTTCTTTTCTCAAATCTTGCGTTTCTGTATCAATTTCTTCTAAACTTCAAGGATTTTTTCTCACTCCATCGCCTTTTATCCCAATATCTACCGAGCGAAAATTCTTTTAAACTTTTCCTTATAAGGAGATAAAAAAAAAACAACAAATAATGGATGTATTTGCCCCCACCTCCATCACGAGCAGGAGAAAGCCATTATTCAAGTAAAGATTAACAGGTTTAAATTTCGAGTTTTCCTTCTATCTAACCGGGTACCATAACATGATCAAAGAGACCAATATGCCCTATTATTTACCCATAGAATAGGGATGGTAGCTGGATGCTTACTTTTCTAAAGGGTATTAGGGCTAAATGAAAAGCAAACAGACTCGGTTCATTTCCTACGAAAATGCGTTGCGACAGGAAAGACTAAAATGGAAGATTCGTAAGTATATTACTACATGAAAAATGTTTCTTCACATGTATGAGACAACGACAACAACTGAATTTTTTTTTTAAATTTCCGATAAATCTTAAAATTGCGTTCATTGGCTTAGCATTGCATAGTTCCTTTTAACTTTCTTATTTCTTACCCTAATATTCCTTACGCGATTTTTTCTCTCTTTACTTACGACCATGTTTTTTTTTTCTTGGCATTTTTTATCTTCTACAATCAAAATGAATTCGTCTGGTCCACTCGAAATCTCTAAATTTTCCTCATTAATTATATTCTTCATACCATCTTTTCTCCATGTTTTCTCTTTCCCTCAGATAGAAGTATAAGCTCTTCCTGATATTTAGGAAGTCTAACTTGATGTGGTACGACACCGACTGCGTTCTCTGAATAAATACTGGTCTTTTAGGTCTGACATTAAACTATTTCCCGGGGAATATTTCACTTAATTGCCCTCATTGTGTAATGGTTAAAGTATTGAACTGCGGAACCGTAGTAAGCGAGTTCGTACTCCAGTCGCACTATTACGTTCACTTTCGGACAAATATCAATGGGGAAGTTATGAACCCCCTTATCATCCCAGCTATCGGTTAGATAGTACTTCTACTGTTTTTCTTGAAGCATGAATTTGGCATTAAATAACCCACAAAGGTTGATATGGCACTAAACAAAGATACCAAACAAAACCAGGATCATTTGGTCATTGAATTATAACACCTGCAAAGGTATAATCTATAGGTCGAATAGATCAGTTCAGAAATTATTGAAAGGATATTTTTTGTTTTGTTATAAAGAAACAATTCTAATTTACGGAACGTTTTTAAATATTCACTTAATTTCCAACAAATCTTAACAAAATATAACAAAGATATTCATTCCCCGAGATTCCAAAAATAAAATCATCTCGAGCATATATTTTTGAGCTTAAAAATTGAATCCATTTATTGAATATATTTATTCTGATATTTTTTCACAGAAGAACATTGTAATTTATGTCCCTCTCTGCAATTTCTAAATATATTTAGAATGTAAGTCACTTAATAAAACAGGATCTAGTACCCCATTATTATCTAGGGAATATCATACGGCTATACCTCAAGAAGTCTAAGAATTACACGACGCCATAAGACAGAGATGAGTAGAAATCACACTTAAAAAATAACAGAAAAAAAAAATAAAAGAAGCTGTTCAACTGTTATATCAAGGATTACGATTATAGCCGTGTTTTAAGTTGTGAGAAATTGCGAAGAGAAGCCAAGTAATGCATAGAGGCTTTTCTAAAGGTAATATTACATTGTCAGCCTTTGCCTTTTGGTCAGTTATTGTCTCTATTGAAGATGGTTACTTCTGGGAATATTGAAGAGAGACGCGACGACATTTAACTGCAACCGGACACTCATATGCACCTATTAGATTACAAAGATTCCGTATGTGTCATTCGCGTGTTAGAATCATAAATATTCATGAAGATATTTGACGTCACACTTCCGGTTCTGACGCCCATTCAAGACGTCGACAAAAATGCGTTGATTCATGCATATTTTAATATTGCTTTGCATATATGCATACATATATTTATAAGATAAGGTTAGTCTGACAAAAGGTCAACTTAGTGGAGTGCCAAGTGATGATTAAGCTTATAACACACGCGATGATCTGAGAGACTGGCATATTAAATATCACTCTAAAGCATATGATCTGATCTTCATAAGAAGAATGAAAATGAACACCTACTGAGATTCGAAGAGACAAGCATGCTAAGCATATTCCTATGACAGATTCCGATATCTACAAGCTTAAAAAAGTTTGGTACAAGGTCACACTTAAAAGGTTAATGAAAAGCCTGTCAATAACTACATACCAAGCAATTTTATATAAAATGTCATTTTCTTCTAAATCAAATATTAGATGATATAATTTTTAGTGAAACATGTTACAACGAAAAAGGATATTATAAGGTAACGTTATTTACAAAGATCGACTTAGTCTGGTTATTAAGTACGAAGCTGCAGATAGTATTTGCTGTTCCATAATGTTAAACTACACAGATGTTGGTTAGGCTAATTGCTGTTTAGCTACAGTGATCTCGTGGAGAGAGTGTCTCTGTGGCAAAAGGGTTAAAGCGCTAGACTGGTGTCACGAAGTAATCAAGTTCAAACTCCAATCGCGGTATTGTAATCATTTCCCGACTAATACCCTTGGGAAAGGTATGAATGTCCATATTCCCCAGGTATGGGCTGGATGTATCACTACCGCCTTTCAAGAATGAAAACTTTGGCATTAAATAATACACAAACGATAATATATTATTAAACAAAGTAGCCAAACCAAGCAAATCTCGTAAAAACCCGTCCTTTCAGCGTGACTAAATCGAAACGCTCGGGAATTATCAAGTATTATTTATTAACAATTATCAGATCATTGGTCTAGTGGGTAGAGTGTTCGCCAAACGTCTGGGAGACATGGTTTCAGATCCCAGGTCGCGTCATACCAAAGACTTTAAAAATGGTACTTGATAGCTCCTTGTTTAACACTCAGAAATATAAGCTATGTATCAAGGGTAAAGTGGAGAAATCCAGAGAAAGAAGTAGCGCCCTTCCCTACACCTTGGTGTAGGAGCTATTGAAAAGGGAGCCTTCTGGTTGCTCTCGACTACGGTCGCCAACTTTTTAAAATTTATGGACAAACTCTAAAGCATTGGAACTTATGAATATGTAGTTGTCTAATACGTACAATTATATATATATATATATATATATATATATATATATGTGTGTGTGTGTGTGTATATATTCATGCAATTTTATTTTATATATACAACGTTTTTGCTGTTCCAGATTTTACATAAAAATTTCAATGCTTTATAGTTTGCTAATAAAAGAACTTTTATTTTGTGAGAGTTAATGAAGGGCACATTGAATTTTTTTATCGTATCAGATAGAAAAAATCAAAAGACAAAAAATCATTTTTGAAAAAAAATCCCTTCAACTTAATTCAGATCGGAGTACAATTACACAGAACATGTTTTCAGCTAGAATTGACTATTTTACCCATAATACCATCCACAAATTATTTCGACAGCAATACAAGATGTGCATATATATAAATATATATATATATATATATATAACTAAATTTTGAACTCTACAATAAAACAGGATAAGTCCATGGTCTCTGATTTTCACCTATCTTATCTTTAAGTGATCGTACATCAACATATCTGAAGTTTATATCCAACTTCAGCAGCACTCAAGCTGTAAAATGTGAATACACTATAGTTTAATGACTTGCAAAATGTATTTAAAAGAAAATAGAAGAATGAAAACAATCTAACAAGATACAATTAAAAGACTGCCTACATTCGGGAAAAATACAATAGACTTTGGTAATCAATGATATATTAGGGGATCGATTCTGATTGATTTAAAAGTTAATAACGAATAAAAATATTTTTTTAATATAAAAAATAATGACATTTTTGGTTAAGAAGATTTTTGTTTTTATTTAAAAAAATGGCAAGCATATATTTATTGATAGATCACACACACACACACACACACACACACACACACACACATATATATATATATATATATATATATATATATATATATATATATAAGATATAAAGTTGAAATGAATCACAAAGATATGTTGTAAAAAGAAGGATGAAAAATAGACTAATATTATAAAAGTTTACACATCATTTATATGTATTTTTCTTTCCAGTTGTTCTTTTACAGTATATATATATATATATATATATATATATATATATATATATATATATATATATAGTAATATACAGTCGGTGTATGAGGGGAAGATAATATTCTTCATCGAAATAAACTCATAATTGCAATTTGACCGTGGTTTAGTTACATTATATATATATATATATATATATATATATATATATATATATATATATATATGACATTTGACAACCACCGTTGTGTCTGCGTCTTCGCTATGTTAACTTGAATACATATGTTCTATCAAAGATATTGTGTCTTCTATTTTTTAAATACCCAAATAATTTCTTAGTTTATATTTTGTATAGCCACATATATATACCTAATACAAATATAAGCGGAAACATAGTCAACAATAATGACGAACTTCAATGAACAAACGCACAGACTTCTTTATAAAAATCTATCTCTCACACTTTATTCTCGAAAGGGTTGATGTTGGTTGTGTGTGAGAGGTTAGTTGGAGACGGTGACAGACTGCTACATATTGACCCTAAGTTCTTCTGAGCATAACATTCCGACTAGGCTGCACAATCGTGGGTCACTGAGGGCCCAAGCCCTCTGTCTGGAGCTGGTTCTCCCTCCGCTGACATCGTATCTCCCAACGGACTCCAACTCAAACTGGAACTTAACCAAGATGTCTGTGGCACCTGGTTATATAATTGCCTTACGTACACCTGCTTCCACTGTTCCTCCGCTTATTTACACAGGTGCATCTCTTTATTGACGACTCAGCAAAGCGTCAACATATATATATATATATATATATGCGTGTGTGTGTGTGTGTGTGTGTGTGTGTGTGTGTGTGTGTGTGTGTGTGTGTGTGTGTGTTTTGCAAGCTATTATCACATAAATGAAATATATTCAAATATTTCTAAATAATTTCTTTCCGTTTCTAGAAAGAATCTCATTGATATCTGATGATGCCAGTTTTTCACTAATTTATATCTTTAATTTTAGTTCTCTCTCTCTCTCTCTCACTCCCTCTCTCTCTCATTTTCCTCCTCTCTCTCTATCTCTCTATCTCTCTCTCTCTATATATATATATAACACTTATTTTTATTTCTTTCTACCTCCTGTCTATTCGAATTGCATGAAAGGATTTAAGTCGTCTGACGCTTCTGCAATCTCAACTGATATCTCAATCCCAAAGCCAGAGACAAGTACAATAGATGAAATAAATAAAATCAATCCGTAAATAATCTCGTCATTTAAGACGGGAACTGTGCTAGTTAATATAAAAAAGACAAAAGAAACGCATAAAATTAGTCTATTTTGAAAGTAAATTAAATAAAAAATGATTAAAGAAAGAAAACAAAGGAGATGTAATATGCTTAGTTTAATCTGACACGGGTATAAAAGAGTAGAAATTAAGATAGGAAGAATGTGTTACACTGATCTTTCAGATGGAGAACTTCTGTCTGTTCGCTTTGAGGATTAATTCTCAAAATTTTCTCTTGCATTTGAACAATAAAGACGACAACTGAAGATAACAAATAAAGAACGAAGGAAAATCACTGTATAGCTCCTCCGTCTTGTCTACGTTCAGAATTTACTATATATTTTTTTAGTCGTATTCACTTGTTCAAGGTGCTCATTTAAGAAAAATACTATAAAAGATGGTAGGCTTTGACCTGGAGATTCCATCAAGTCGGAAAAAAGTGCAGTATATGTTCCTCTTTCTTTGAAAAGTTATCGTCTGCGGAGAGATACACGTATCGACATAGATAATATAAAAGTACCTCCCCATTGCAAGAAAAGAGTTGATCGAAGAATTTACACGCTTTCATGGCCCTTGTGATGAGGAGAAGTTTTCTCCTGGTTCTCACGTATACGTGTATGTTACGGATGTTGATCTGGTGATGTGTCGAATTTTACTCTCTGGCCCTAGTCGGCCGGGACTGCAGAATACAACGACTGTATCTTTGTCGAGCGGTAAGACCCTCCCAATGAGTCTCCTGGGTAGGACATTTAATAATCTGATGGTGAGCCTCCAATAATGCTGATGCTTTGGAGAATTCTGAGAACTCCTTTATTGCTATTACTCCCAGTTCATCTCCCATCATGGGTCAAAAGGAAATATTTGACACTTAAACTATACTTACGCAAAACTGAATTGTTTGAAATTAAACTGTTTTGTCAATTAAGCTGCATACTTGTGCTAATATGATTTGTTTGAAGTAGAACCGTTTTGACACTGAAACTGTATACTTATTCTAAGCTAAATTGTTTGAAATAGAACTGTTTATATGAATAAAAATGGATTTGGCATGAAATAATCTTTATTGGCTGATATGCCATAAAACCCAGCCAAACCAAATCATATATGGACCCCTGCATATGGCCAAACAAAAGCAGGACGACTAGCTCGAACATACATACAGCAGCTATGTGAGGATACGGGATTTAGCCCTGAATACCTGCCAAAAGTGAAGAATGATAGGGAGAGATGGCGAGAGAGGGTCAGAGATATCCGTGCTAGTGGGCATGACATGATGATGATGATGATGATGATATAAGAATAAGGAGGATTTGGCATGAAATAACCTACAATGGTTGATATGCCATAAAACCAAACCAAACAAAATCATATTTGTTAATGTATATGTCTAAAGAGGATTTGACATGAAATAAAATACAATGGTTGCTATGCCATAAAACCAAATCATTCAAACTTCATGGAACGTAAATATCAGATCAGGATTGAATGTATTCATACAGGCACTCAACCAGCAGTAGCAGAATGCGACACATGTCAAATTTTTAAGCGGGCTAAATAAAGCTGGTGAGAATTCAATTTTCCTTTTGTCTAGACGAAGTGCCAACCCAAGCCTAAAGAAAGCCTACTCATCATAGCAGGTGTGGTAATGAGTGGAATTCAAGCCTTTCCTATATTCATAAGCACAAATTCAAGTACAAACACGTAATGGCTATCTACGACGGTAGCCATTACGCTAAATCTGCCTTCTGTTGTGTGTTTTATGTATCAAGAATTTGGTTTGGTTTTATCGCATATCAACCATCGTTCAATACCAAATCCTGTTTATACATATATATTAAACATATGATTTGGTTTGGTTGGGTTTTATGGCATATCAACCATTGTTGGTTATTTAATGCCAAATCCTCTTTATTCATATATATTACATATATATTTGTAATCATAAGTCAACAAGTTTAAATGGTTACAAGTTTTATTATATATCACTAATATCAATTATTTGTTTACGTACAGTTCCGTGATTAAATAGTTCTATTTCAAACAATTCAATTTAGCATTAGTTATTTATCTACACTCATTTAAAATGTTAAACAGTTCTATTTAACCTATTGATAGGATTCTATCCGGTGCTCCCATTCCGGTTCACGCTAAAACGGGGAGCAATGGCAATGAAGGAGTACTCCGCATTCCTCAAATCAGCAGCATTACTAGAGCCTCACGATCAGATGGCTTAATGATATATCCAGCACATTCTTTGGGGGAGTCTGACCTCTTTTCAGATATGCAGTTGGTGTATTCTTTCAGCCCCAGCCAACTGGGCAATTTAATTCAGCTTAATCCTTTCAGATACGTTGCCATACCAAGGCTAAAGTGCCATTTCATCGACAGTATTTACTCATGGCTTGATGTGAAATGCAACAAGTTTTGTTTGGATTTTGAACTCAGATGAGTCTGACGTCTACGGTAATACCCGTTACACCAAGACTGCATCAAAATTGTCATCATAAAATCTAAGAGACAAGGACAAAACCGCATACCGTGATTTCTGTTTAAAAAAAAAAGAAGAAAAATTCCACACCATCCCAAGAATAAAAATTAGTTTATGGGTCGTCTAGTTTTCAGCCGTGGGTCAAATATAATTTAGGGTAAAAAAAAATGTAAAATAAAACTTACCTCAACGAACTTGTGTGTCATGAGTGTCAATAAACTTCAATAGATCTTAAAATAAATTGTAAAAACTGTTTCTTTTCTCGACACTCTATATTAGTAAAATGCATTCGAAATAAAATAGTAAAGTAGGTAAGATGTTGTGGACTGGGGAGGAAAGGTTGAAATACCAGCATTCGATTAACTCGGCCCACATGAATCGGAGAATTGTTAGATCTTGTCAAAAATTTGATAGAGGAAAGAAAAGAACATTGAAAAGAAACGAAAAGCAATGGTGGCACTTGTAGGTGGCGACCAACCAACAATAGGCGAGAGTGAGGTTAGAAATGTCAGCCAAATGTATCAGCTATTTGTAATGCATTTTGTCATGTCAAAGAACACAAGCAGCAAACATTTGTTGATCCGGTTATGCCATGTTTGTTATTGAATTTTACTTCTGTGCAACAAGACTAAAACGATTAGCAAATGCAACATTCCACCTATTGACGCTAATTGCTTGTTTGTACTGGAAGTAATCTAATAGAGATTTGCTATGATCTTTGTAATCTTTTCAATGTATTTATCTGTCTACCTGTCTATCCTCGTCTGTTCATATTGATATTTTCCCTATTTCATACTCACCCCATTTAACTGACTGTTTTTCCTTGACTGTTACAATTTGCTTGTAACTTTCTCTCCCCCTCTCTCTCTCTCTCTCTCTCTCTCTCTCTATCTATCTATCTATATACATACATATGAGCATATTTGTGTGAGCGAGAGCGAGACTGAAAACAGAGTGAAAGAGAGAGAGTGAGAGAGTTTAAAATCAGTGAAAATTTATATTTCTGTATTTATCAATCTGAATATTCTTGTATTCATCGAGTTACAAATAGTTCAAATACTTATGAGAAGCATAATATATCTACCAAGATAGATAGATATTTTTCAATCCACTAAATCCGGAGTTGGGAACAATTCCGTCAGGAAATTAGATTATTCAAAATTCGAATATTTAAATATTCCTGGTAAAGAGCTCAATGTAAATGATATCACAGCAAATATCCCTGTTAAATTTTTTTTTAGTTTTTGATTCATATCAATGCTCATAGTAGAATGGAAATAAATTTATAATCCTAATGTGACCGAATTTTTGTTTTTTTGAAGTTATATATATATATGATACTCACATACACATATGTATATGTAAGCAAGTTTATATTTCGAAAATTTCGATCTGTTTACTTGTATTACATCACGATGGATTGAAGAAGCTTAAATCCTACAAAATCCTTATCTCTGTATTTAAAAAGCAGAATGTTCCTATATCTATAGGAGTGCAAATATTCGGGTTGCTCAAATACTTATGAGACGTGTAATATCTTTGTGTATGTATTTATACATGAGATAGAGAGAGAAATAAATGAACATTTGGATATATATACATATATATATATATATAGTTTAAAGGTTCCCCATGGATGGTAATTGCATAATTACAAGGTCAGAATCAAGGAATGACATAACAACAAAGAAAAAATATACATTGGTGCAACTGAATTGAATTTAAAAAACCGATCGTACAACCACAATACCTGCTTCAGTAACAGTAGATATTCCAGCTGTACTACTCTATCCAAATACGTACGGTAAATAAAGGGCGTAACTGGCAATTCTTCCATAATCAAATGGGATATAATAAAAACGAACCCAGTCTTATAAAGAGAAAACTCTTAATTCAGATTTTGTCAGGAAGAAAATCATTCACCGGGAACATGCTGTGTACAATTTACTGAAAAACAAACTAGAAGCGTATTGATTTCTAAGCGTAGACATACCCACAAATTTCACTTATGCCATCTACCACCTGATTCTTTTTAATCCCATAATTCATTCTCCTCAATATTATACTAGCACATATTTTTTTATTCACTTTTAAGTTCCTCGAATATTAACATATAACCAAGTGATTCTTTCGTGTAAAAGTCTCGCGCAATAACACAACATCACGAGACTAAACCTCACTCTGTTGGACTGGTCACTTTTATCGCACGTTCATCTAAAGATTGTGAAAAACACATAAAATTTAATTCAATTCTAATATGAATAGGTCTGCTATAACCCCATTAGGCACGCTTTTCACTCAGTGATCTTTCTTATTTTCCCTTCTTATATCTTTATATATATATATTTTTTATATAGAAAAAAAGAGTGAGGGGGAGAGAAAGATTCCTTAACTGAAGTCCATTGATCTATCTATCTATCTATCCGCAATAACTTATGCAATGAAATGATGATGAGTGGATTTCTCGGTGTCATGACATCGTTTACCTAGGTTAGTACCAATCCTCAATACTTCTGATCAGCAATTTCAGTATTTTTGATCGGCAGGTTCGGTGAAATACAAAATTGCGCAAGTGAATCACCTCCATACATACAAGATCTAGTTACATTGAACTTGTGGGGCTTTCCTAAATTAAAAATTCCTCTCAACGGCTAGAATTGAGGGCGTGGAGCATATTGAAAGGCATACAATGGCATAGCTTCACATCATATCAAAAGTTTCAGAGAGGATTCGACTGATGGAAAAATTGTTTGAATAAATCTATGGAATGCCAAGGGGTGTATTTTGAGAGAGAAACAAAAAACGTTTCATTCATTGTTCATATCTGTCTTTGCAAATTCAGCATTATTCACAATATTGTACTGTAAATCACAAAAGTATTTGAATAAAACAATCTTTATTTAAGCGTTCTGAGTTTTGCAGGAATAATTTGCCGGGGGAAACAAATTTTTTGCCTTCATGAAATTTAAAAACCATGATTAGAGGTTCCAATTTGTAAACTTTAGAAAAATGTATACAATACGATTTTGAATAGTTAAAATGAAAAAAGAAAAACATTTTTTCAATCTTAATATAATGTTCAGATCAGAATTTTCAAAAGGCAAATCAACATTGTCATTTAAAATAGTAGAACACCTAAAAAAATAATTTGTATCACTAATTGATTGAAAATTCGATGGTGCATTTATCATAACGTTTATCGCCGTTGGAAATGGAATCGGTGACCCAATTTGAAATCTTTGGCGGAGCTGTTTGTGGTTTACTTTGGGGATGAGTCTGTTTGCGCTTTACGTTGGGGACGAGGCTGTTTACCGGTTCACTTTGGGGACGAGGCTGTTTACCGGTTCACTTTGGGGACGGGGCTGTTTACCGGTTCACTTTGGGGACAAGGCTGTTTACCGGTTCACTTTGGGGACGGGGCTGTTTACCGGTTCACTTTGGGGACGGGGCTGTTTACCGGTTCACTTTGGGGACGAGGCTGTTTACCGGTTCACGTTGGGGACGGGGCTGTTTACCGGTTCACTTTGGGGACGGGGCTGTTGGCGGTTCACATTGGGGACGGGGCTGTTTGCAGTTCACTTCGGAGACGAAGATGTTTGCTGTTCAGTTTGGGAACGATATTGTCTGTGGTTCACACTGAGGTAGGGGCTGTTGGTGGTTCACTTTGGGGATGAGTCTTTTTGCGGTTCACTTTGATGGAGGAGCTGCATGCGGTTCACTTTGGGGACGGGGCATTTTATCGTTTACTTTAGGGAGGGTGCTATTTGTGGTTCAATTTGGGGATGGGGCTGCATGAGGTTCACTTTGGAGATGAGGCTGTTTGTAGTTCTCTTTAGGGAGGGGGCTGCATACGGTTGACTTTGAGGACGGGGCTTTTTATGGTTCACTGTGGGGATGGGGTTGTTTGTGATTCCCTTTGGGGACAGGGCTGCATGAGGTTTATTTTGGGGGCGGGTTTTTTTTATGGTTCACTTTGGGGACGAGACTGCTTGCGGTTAGCTTTTACTGGAGGTAAATGAGATTAATAAATGTCGTTGTGAACGTATTAATTCATTTATCGTTCCCAGCTAAGAGCAAATAGTAGGTCAGGCAATGTTATTTATCCAAGGTTAGGTAATCGATCTAGGGGAAGGAAAATTTAATTTTCAAACCAGCTTTACTCCACTTAAATATTAACTTTGTATCACATCGCTCTTGTGACATAGTTGATGGGTAAATTCGTACTTGCTCTGTAATCTTAGGCAATAGAAAAAATGTGTGTTTGTTCAAATACTTATGGCCAGTACTTTTTTAGGATATGAAACTCCAAAGCTCTTGATAATATTGCTCGCAAGTAAATACTGTTTAAATATCATTTAAGATAGATAGATAGATAGATAGATAGATAGATAGATAGATTGATAGATAGATATTGCTACAATGTCCCAGCCCAGAAAGATAGCCACAACGTCACAGGAACTCCCCCATAGATAGATAAATAGATAGATATATTTG
>OY757905.1:116039203-116169203 GCA_963585895.1 Sepioteuthis lessoniana | reverse complement strand
TCAGTTTCACGTTTTTTTCTCCTCTTTATTCGTCACTTTTCCCGCTTTTTTTCTGTAGTTTCTTCTGCCTTTTCTTCTCTCTCATTCATTCATCATTTTCTTATTCACTTTTCTTGATTTTCTGAATTCTTTTTCATGCACCCCTTTCTTCAAAACTATTCACTGCTTTATTTCTGTTTTACACTTTCATTCCAACTTTTCTTCTTTTTTTCATTTATCTATTTATTCTCCTGTCTTCTTCACTGTTTCTTTTCTTAACTCCTTTCCATTTCTTTTTTTCCTTCTTCTTTTCTTCAATTATCATTTATCTTCATGTCATATTTTGCACTCATTTATTTTTCTTTTCTTTTTTGATAACTTTTTTTTCTCTTTTCTTCTTTTTACATTTTCTTCTATTTTTTTTTTATCTTCCTCTATTTCTACTCACCATTTTTTTTCTTTTATTTTCCTTCTTTATTATCCAACTTTCTCTTTTTTTCTTCTCTCTGTTCTATGCTATTTGTTTTTCTTTTTCATTTCTTCCTTTTTTCGTCGATTTTTTTTAATCATACTATAATTCTCCTCTGTTCTTTTTTTCTTTCTTCTTTTCTCTCTTCTTTCTGCTGTCGTCGACCCTTTTTCTACTCGCCTTACTTCCAATTTCATTCTTTTTTATTGCTTGCATCTTTCTCTTCATTTCTTTTTTCTTCCTTTCTTTTCTTTGTTTCAAATTTTTCTCTCTTTTCTCCTCATGTCTTACTTCTCTCTTCTTTTTAATTCCTTTCATTCTTCTTATCTCTACTCCTCTTATCTCTGTTTTCTCTTTTCTTCGGCATACTTCCCCGTATTTATTCCTCTTCCTTCCTCTCTTTCTTCTCATCTCTTTTTCATTCGTTCCGTTATTATTTCCTTTTCTTCATTTTTTTTCCTTTTTTTCCTTTTCTTCACGTCTCTTCATTTCTAAATTTCCTATTTCTTATTCTATAGTTTCTTTTCGTTTCCTCTTCGTCCCTTTCAACTTATTGTTTCTTTCTTTCATTTTTCTATTCACTTTTACTCTTCTTTCTCTTCGTCCTTTTTTTTTTTAATTTTCTAGTCAATCCGCTCGTTCCTAATTATCAGTATTCACTATGGATCCCGCCATTAACTAATCGTCTCTTCTCTTCTCTCTTCTGCCTTTGTCTATGTTATGCTGATATCTATTCTGACACCCAAAGACGAAAACATGTTTCCTGTGACGAGCAACTCATTCCTTCTGGATGTTTCCTTATCATGACTGCAGCTTCGTTTCAGATCGGTAATCATGATTGTGTCAAAGGTGACTGTAGATTTTGCCCTAAGCGAAGCGTTCAGCGACGAAGATTCATTGCATCATTAGTCCGGACAAGGAGATTTTAGCCACACTCACCTCACCAAAATCCATCAGTGTCCCTAGATAGCCTTACTTCTAAGATTGAACTTATTCTTCGGGCCTTCCATACCTCTCATTCTTCTTTTCTTTTCAGGAATATATTCCATAGAATTAATGCGAGTTTTATGATGAGTCAGACCGTGAAAGTAAAGCACTCTCTATTTTTCCTTGAAATGATTATGGTCTCGTCGATTTTATCCACTTTAAAAGAAGTTATAGACTCCCATTCTTTGTATATATATATATATATATATATATATATATATATATATATATATATATATATATATATACATACATATATATATATATATATATATATATATATATATATATATATTCACTTAGAGAAAGAGAGAGAGAGAGAGAGAGGGAGAGGGAGAGAGAGAAATTGTGAATATACATAGAGAACGGTGGCAGAATACTCGAAATCGGTTTTGACCAGTCGGCTGGGGAGTGCTGCAGAATACACCGACTGCATCTCTGCAAAGGGGTAATACCCCCAAAGAATGTCCTGGATATGACACTAAACAATCTGATGGTGAGGTTCCAGTATTGCAGGAGCTTTATGGAATGCAGTGTACCCTTTCATTGCCATCGCTCCCAGGTCCACTTTGACCAGGATTGGTAGCACCTGATAGAATCCTATCTATGATTTAAATAGAACTTAACTGTGGTTTCGAGTTTACTGTTTCAGCATTTAAATAGCATATTTATGCTAAAATGCATCTGGCAAGCTGTTGATTGAGAACATAGGTCATCTGACATAGATATTGCAAGATATCAAAATCAAAACCCATACTTCTATCTCCAGAATAATTAAACCATCCAAAGTTTCATACGCCGTCACTTTCTCTTTCATTCATATTCTTTTTAACACAAACATACACATTCACCTGAACACGCCCCCCCCCAAAAAAAAAACTGACATCATTTACTTTAATGAATGTTTACAACTTTTGCAGTATGAAAAATATTTACCAATCTAATATCCTCACCTATATGGCTTGAAAAGGGTTTTAGAAAAATAAACCTATACCTAGTCTTGGACAGTCATTCTGTCTGTCCTTTTCAAAAATTTAGACGACCAACTATTAATAGAATTAACTTTGAAACGAGCGATAATATTTTAAAATGTTTAAAATATCTAGAACAAATTATATTGCACGGGATATGTAGAACAAATGTTATTCTACTTCAAGTAATAGAAATATATGAAAATAAATTGCCACTATATCTTGGTAATTATGAACAAGCCAAAATTTGGTGGTAAAAACAAAAATTAAATAATCTAGTTTAAATATTAAACAGTTTTAATTTAGAAATAAATACAACACGTTACCTTGATAATTGTTCTGATCAGAACTGAATGTAATCGGTGTACCACAAAAAGTTCCTTTGGAGAAATCATTAACAACTTTCAAGACTGAACATAAAAAAAAAAACATTGGGTCTCTTGAAAGAAAAAAAAACTTCAAAATAATAACGATTCCATTTCATTTAACCAAACCTGTTTAAATGAAAAGATACTGCCTAAATACACCTTTTTCCTATATATATATATATATATATATATATATATATATATATATATATATATATATATACATGGTCAGACACTTGAAATTGCTTTCATAAGGTTGCATTAAGGATTAGATTGTCGAAAATTTTCCATAGTTGTTCGCTCTTTGATGAAAAATTGAATTTCGAACTAAATATTCAAAGCTGAAAGGCATTTTCATTTATATGAATATATTTCGACAACAATACCACAATTGACGTATACCATAATCAAACTTCAAACCATTCTAAGCCGAGTATACACACTATCACTGAATGCAGCTAAAGAATATATATATATATATATATATATATATATATATATATATATATATATATATATATAATGTCTGCTATATCCATAAATAAAGAATACTCAAAATCGGTGTTGACCAGTCGGCTGGGGAGTGCTGCAGAATACACCGACTGCATCTCTGCAAAGGGGTAATACCCCCAAAGAATGTCCTGGATATGACACTAAACAATCTGATGGTGAGGTTCCAGGATTGCTGGAGCTTTATGGAATGCAGAGTACCCTTTCATTGCCATCGCTCCCAGGTCCACTTTGACCAGGATTGGTAGCACCTGATAGAGTCCTATCTATGATTTAAATAGAACTTAACTGTTGTTTCGAGTTTACTGTTTTAGCATTTAAACTGCATATTTATGCTAAACTGAATTGCTCAAAGTAGAACTGTTTTGATTTGTAAACTGCGTACTTATGCCGAAATAAATTGTTTGAAATAGAACTGTTTTTGACATTGAAACTGTACAATGCTAAACTGAATTGTTCGTAAACAAAAACTACAGTTATACTAAACTAAACTGCTTGAATTAGAACTGACTTAACTGAATAACTAGAAATAGAAATGTTTTTGACAATTGAACAGTGTATTATGCTTTACTAAATTGTTCAAAATAGAACTGTTTTTTGTATAAAAATAGGTCTGGCATTAAATAACCTACAAGGGTTTATATACCATGAAACCCAAACAAACAAAAAACGAAATTCGCGATGGAGTATATGTATATGTTAAAATAGCTTATATACAAACCTAACAACACTTACTTAATATAATCTTCTTACCTATGTATGGTGATCTTATAATTGCAACGGCAAGAAAATGACAGTTGCTAAGCACCATTGACAGTATATTCAGTGTTCTAACTTGTATCTCAATCGCTATTTCTCTCTCTCTCTCTCTCTCTCTCTATATATATATATATATATATATATTATATATATATATATATAGCTGAAAATTTTTTCAGATCTAATTTTATGCTGATTGCCATTTTTATCTACCTATCTACATATCAGTGTTTATCTATTTATATATATATATATATATATATATATATGTGTGTGTGTGTGTGTGTGTGTGTGTGTGTGTGTGTGTGTGTGTGTGTGTGTGTGTGTGTGTGTGTATTTGCTTAATGTTGGGTATATATGTGCATATATAAGTATATACTCTGTGCGAGTGGTGCGTACGTATTGCCAGTTTGTATTAATGTACGTAACAGAAATCCAGCGAATACAACACATCAATCTGGGTTTATATATATATTTATATATATATATATATATATATATATATATATATATATTGGAGAAAAATGTTAAGAACATACTCTTAGAAAATAAAGTAATTTCTAATCATTCATATTCATAAACTAAGCCTAAAAAAGGACAAAATCTTCTTCCTATATTACTGATTTATAATTCATCTGACTACGATAGAATGCTATCTTAGTTGGTGGGTACAAACATAGAAGGCCTTCTTAATAAGCTTGTACAGAATTAGAACATATTCTTATTAGGCGTGAACATAAATAGAACGCTTTCTTATAAGATATTCACGAAGATGAAGTCGACGAAAATACAGAAAGAAAAAATACATATAATGCTTAATAGTTTCATGCATTCATACTCAAATATATGCATACATACATACACATATATGTGTGTGTGTGTGTGTGTGGTTTTATTTTGTATATAGTACAACTTACAATGTTTGCGCTCATACATAGCTCAATATCAGGAATAGAATAATATGTACTGGGTGAAATTTTAAGCCATGATTAAAAATATTTAAAAACAAATTCCTTCAGATATATCGGTCACGTAATCAGATCTCATTGTGTAATAAGGGAAGTTCCTGTGTTATGATTACGCACATCCTTACTTGCGTCAAACATAAAACGAAAGAAAGAACAAAAACGGAACGAAGTCATGCAAAGAACAAAACAAAGATAAAAACAGAGAGAACGAATAAAAAAAAAGGGGTAGAGAAATAATAATTATAGAAATGTTAATGAGAGTGAAAAGAAAACTAACCATCTTGTAAATGACTGAGTTTCTGTACTGTTCCCAAGCAAACCTGAATAATTCCGTTATTTATCACAGGAAGTACGCCAGATTGTATGCAAAATGGCCTCCATAAATCCGTTGCCGGAGATGCGGTTAATAGCTGAATTAATATATGAACTTTTCATCGTAGAATATTCACTCTCTGTGATTCGTATCTACCACTAAAATTGAATGTACTGAAAGCAGCGTATATTATGTTCGTTCTATAATATCAATGTTTTCTCTATCGTTATAGTTAATTCTACAGACATCACGGGATGTGCGTTTGTGTGTGTGTATTTGTGTGTGTGTGTGTGTGTATTTGTGTGTGTGTGTGTGTGTTTACTCAATGAAAGAGTTAATCAAATTTAAAAATTATCAATTGCTGTAATGTGCATTACCCAACTCTGTTATGACCATGATGTGACAAGATCAAATTAAAAAAGAGTATAGCTGGTTTGAATTAGAAGTATTCCTTCTACAAAACATGTTATTGTGCCGAGGTTGAAAAGCCCGGTCTACCCTAATATTTTCCTATACTTGACGGTATAAAAAATTGATTCATGCTTTTTCCAAGGGCATTAGCGCAAAAGTGAATATTAAATATGATTTCAGCTCGGGTTGCCGCGTCTAATTTTTTATGATAGTAACCGTGAAACCACAACTTCGTATAATCCTCCACACCGTATAGACGTTTAAGATTTGGCCGTTGCTGAGTTAATGCCTTCCCCAAGTTAAATGAAATTTTTTTTTTTTATAAATATGTTTATATATGTTTATCTAAGTAATTATTTTTTTCAGTGAACTGATTACAAATAACGCTAAGTTCATTATCATAGGAAATAATTTTGAAAAAAATATTTCTCTTATTTCTTTTTTCTTTTGAATTAACCTTATCAATTTAATTACTCTCGTAAAAAATTATGAAGAAATGACAAAATTTATGGCTATCTAGAGATTAATTTTCGAGCTTCAAATATACAGTGGGGATCGCGAAAAAAGTTCAGCTCAAGATTTTTTTTATAAAATGTTCATTTTCTTCCGTCCTGGATATGACACTAAACTGTCTGATGGTGAGGTCCCTCTAATGCTGGGGCTTTGGGGAATACGAAGCACCCCTGCATTGTCATTGCTCCCAGTTCCACTCTGGCTCGGCGTGGTAGCACTGTAATATAATGGCCGAGCGATTTCGTCTTATAAATCTTGCCTTTCGGTTTAGTTAGGCCGAGAACCTTTCGCTTAGCACATGAGTTAGTTAGGTGCAACATGAGCGCATGGGTTCACTCGCACGTGGGGAGGATAAGTCATTCAGAGATGTCAAAATAAAAATCCCAGATAGTAATGTGACCGGGGGATATGAATGACGTCATGCACCGGAAGCGTGCGCGGAGGATTTGAGAAAAGTCAGTTAGTTGAGTTTTAGCGTCCGAGAAAGACGGTTGATTTTCGGGGCTTGCCGAGATCAGACCAGTAGTTTGCGGCGGGGTGCCGCACGTGGTGGGGGGCAGATGGAAAATTCAGCATAGAAAGATTGTGTATCACTCTCCTTATGTCGAATTAACTAATAAAAAGTTTCGTACCTGAACTAAGAAGTCGTAAGTGTTTTTTTGTGTTTCGGGATTCCTAAGTTATCTATATGTGCGTTATGAACAATCTGTATCCGTATCATGGGTATGTTACAGCACCAGATAGGGCCCTATCTATGGGTTAAATAGAACTAACGGCATACTTATGCTAAACTGAATTGTTTGATTAAACTGAATAGCTTGAAATAGAAATGTTTTTCAACAATCTAACCGTACTTGCATTTAAACTGCATGCTTGTGCTAAACTGAATTATTTGAAATAGAGTTGTTTTTGACATTGAAATTGTATTTACACTAAACTGAATTGTTTAACATAGAACTCTTTTGACATTTATCTGTGTGTAAACAAAATCTGTACTTGTACTAAACTGTATTAGCTGAATTAGAACTGCTTGACTAAACTGAATAGCAAAAAATAGAAAGGTTTTTCACAATCAAAATGTACTTACATTTGAGCTGCGTACTAGTGCTAAACTGAATTGTTTGAAATTTAACTGTTTTTGACAGTGAAACTGTACTGACACTAAACTGAATTGTTATATATATAACTGCTTGAATAAATTGAATAGTTTGAAATAGAAATCTTTTTGAAAATTAAACTGTGTACTCATGCTAAACTGAATTGTTTTAAATAGAACTGATTATTTACATAAAAATGGATTTGGCGTTAAATCGCCTACAAGGGTTGATATGCCATAAAACCCAACCAACCAACCAACCAAATCCTTTTCTTCTCCAATTTTTTTCAAATGAAACATCATATAACCAAAATCAGTAATGTTAGATATGATTTATTACAAAACCTTACCTCATTTAAACTTCGTAAACAAAAATATAGATTGCTTGTGTTAGATATTCAATTTTTGACAAGCATGTTACGTGGATATCAAAGAAGCTGAAATGTCCCGTGAGTTACGTGGTTGACATGCCGAAAGGAAGAGTGACCACGAGTATAACAAGCGTGATTTTCGACCCCGTGGAGAGAGGAAAGGAAACAGCAGAAGAGTGACTAGACATTATGCCCCGATAGGTGCTGGTCTTGTTTCAAATGGCCAAGAAAAGAGAAGTAGAGAAAGGTCTGAAGTGTACAAAACACGCCAAAGTCGAAAAAGGGTATGATCCCACAAGGAGAAAAAAGGTTTAGCCTTGGAAAGGCCCCATAGTTGAAAAACGTACTGAAGCCTGAGATTATTAGATGTTTTGAGTTGACCTGTACCAGTCGCATGAAAGAACAATAAAGAAGCAGAAATAGTTAAATATTCTGAGCCGGCCCATTACCAGTATTCATATTTACCAACCCCTCCGATCGGGCAGGATATGACACAAGGTCAATTTTTAAGCGGAATTTAACAGGTTTGAATTCAGAGTTTTCCTTCTCCTAGACTAATTGCCTCACCAAGGCTAAAGAACCTAGTCTGCCCTACTATTTACCCTTAGCTGGAGAGAAAATAATGGGATTCATATTTTTCCCAAGGGTATTAGTGCTATGTGAAATGCAATCAATCTCGTCCAGGATTTGAACTCGTGTCGCTGTGTCCATTTCCTACAACTATACCTATTACACCATGGGCACCTCCATACCTCCTTTACCAGTATCGTGAAAGCAGAACGAAGAAGTGATTCATTAAGGATTCCATATCCATCTCTGTGTTTACATTTTAGCGATTCATGACTCTCTCCTTCACCTCATCATGACTTACTCTACGTAATAAAAGAAAAGAAAATTGTATTTTTATTTTGATAATTTAACTTTGTGAAAACAAATGATTGATGTTTATATGTATTGTAAGTGTTACGTGCCAATACTTGAAGCCATTTGACTTTATGAAAACAGGTGAATAATTTTGAATAGGATTATGAGTGTTTAATTGTAAAACTTGAAACACTTTACTTTGGTGCCGAAATTAACTATTGATATTATAGAGCAATAATCAGAACCATCTGACTGTGTCAATATGAATAAATAGTATTGGATATAATTATTGGTGTTAAATAGCAATACTTGTAACCACTTCACTGTGTCAAAACAAATGACTTATATTATATAGAATTAGTATTGTTACACAGCATAACTTGCGGCCATTTTACTGTGTTGAAAAATAGCAATAACTAACTCGGTACATAAAAATTAATCCAAGTTTTAAAAGAATTCATCATCATCATCATATCGCGCTGGTAGCACGGATATCCCTGACCCTCTCTCGCCACTCCTCCCTATCGTTCATCGCCCTAGGTAGGTCTTCAGGACAACATCCTGCATCCTCACATAGCTGCTGAATGTACGTTCGAGCTGGTCGTCCTGCTTTTGCGCGGCCATGTGTGGGGATCCACAAGAGTACATCTCTTATAAGTTCATCTCCGCTTCTCCAGCAGTGTCCTGCATGTCTGGTTCGTCTAACTTGAATAGTTTTCGTGATAGGGGGCAGGTGGCCGTACAGTTGGTGTCTTGTGGGGTGCTGCTGCCAGGACTTGTTCAGGATTGCACGCAGCATTCTTGTGTAATTGCCATCCAGTTTCTTCTCCAGCCGTTTTGTTAGCGTCCATGTAGTGCAGCCATATAGCAGTATCGATGTGACCGCTGCCTGGAAGAAACTGCGTTTCATTTTATCGGTTAGGTCTGATTTCCATATAATCGATAGCCTATTGATAGCTGTCCATGCTTTCGTTAGCTTCGTTTCGATGTCTTTTTCGGTTGATGCGACGCTGCTTCCTAGGTACGTGAATTTGTCTACTAGTTTAAGAGGGGTTCCTTCTAGAGTGGAGATGTCCCCCGTTTGGTTATAGCACATATATTCCGTTTTGTGTGCATTAACATAGAGGCCTATGCTTGCTGCTGCTCATTCCAAACTATGCAGAAGAGTTTCGGCTTGGTCAGGTGTATTTGCCAGTATCGCTATGTCATCGGCGTAGTCGGCGTCGGTAATTGTTGTTGCGGGGTATCTTCTGCTTCTTTTCTTCGTCAGTTCGAAGCCATTCTCTTTGATTTTGTCAATCGATGTTCTAAGTACGTAGTCTAGACAAATGATAAAGAGGTACGGGGCCAGCGTGTCCCCTTGTAGTACTCCTGCTACAATGTCAAAGTATAAGTATATCCATATAGTTGTGTGCAAATAAATGACTGATTTTAAATTACCGACAAAGTATTCACTTACAGATAATACATATATTGTTACGTTACCCCCTCGCCCCCACACACATTATATCAGTCTTCTAACCATTTCGCTTCCTTACGGCCGGTGATCAACTAGTGGTTCCCAGGGGGTTAACGCACATTTCTTGCCACTACAAGAATACGATCTAGGGGGCCGGAGAAAATAGAAGGACAAACGAACAAACACTTGGGGTTAACTCAAGAGAAAAAAGAGGAGTTATGCAACACTACATTTCCGATAGCATATATGGACTAACGCTAGCATGGATTACTAGCGAAAATTCCACAAAGCTACTGGAATGCAGACATCTTCCCTCACTGTGGCTGGACCCTATCCCATGCTGCCTCGCCTCTCTGCTCGGGTGTCAACGGTCGACCGACTCAGTCCGTGTTCCGTCCCAACTGCCTGTCAGCTCCTTTCTCCAACCAACTCTCTTCTCGCGTCTCGTTACCTCTTCCGGCCACGCTGAGATTTCAAGTCCAAAAACCCTTTGTCTGGTTTCGCGCCAAAACAGACAAAAGAATCGTCTGCTTGGCGGGCCACCTATATAGTGTTACAATATAACAATTTATTTGTGTCCAACCAAATGACTGATGTTAAATTAAATTATTAGTGTCATATAGAAATAAGTGAAACAGTTTTACTGTGTGCAAACAAAAGAGTATTGATTCGCTTAAAAATGTTATCTACACGCTATTCCTTGACTAAATGTATGAACAGGATTTAGCATAAAATGACCTACAAGTTTTCATATGCCAGAAAACCCAGCCAACTGACTTTGACACATATGGAACTAAATATGCAATTTTAAACCTGAATCACGGACGAACAGGTATTTTCGTAATGCTTGCGTGTTTTGTTGTTTTTAAAAGTATATCAGCCTTCTTGGGTTATTTAATGCTTAAACCTATCCTTCTAGAAGAACAGCGGTAGTAATATCTAACAAGGCTATTTGCCCGAAAGCGAACGCAATAGAGTGACTGGAGTTCGAACACACTTACTACAATTCCACAGTCCGGAGGTTTAACAATTACACCACGAGGACACCCCTGTCGTTCTGTTAGATTAAACTGTCTATACACGTTCGAGAGGCGAATACCTCCCATTTTTTTCATTAGATTCGGTGACATAAAAAATAGTTTTTTATATAACCGGATCTAATAAATTTTGCAAAACTTGATTTAAGAAACTAACAGCTTGAATACATTTTACTATTGTTGATTAGAACCATAATTTTTATCCAGTTCTCTGTAAAGAAAAATCAGTCAGTGGCAGAAGTGTAATATGAACCAACCATTTTTCTAAGAGAGAGAGAGAGAGAGAGAGACGAAAGGACGTGAATCACCGTAAACCTAGTCACCAAACTTGGACGTCTTTCAAATTGTCCAGACTGGTACGAACAACTAAATATCATCATCAGTAACCAATATGGCGTCAAGATGTTGCTAAAGAGGTTAGAACCGGGCTGTGAATGATAGTGAAAGCTTATGTGTTTAGGTTGGGGACTGCAAGTTGGCGGTAGGACATTACGTTTGATCAAATAGATAATTACATTTTCCTTAAGGTACGATGTTTCGTGGGTGGCTGATCGGGGTGATAGATGGGAGGTTGCCAATCACGTGACTCACAATGGCTTCATTTTTTTTTTTGTTTTTCTACATCCGGGCAATTGTTTCGATTTTCTCCTCTTCTCTAACTCGTTACTGAGCATTGTGATGCTTTCTAATCACAGTGGGACGTTCTCATTTGAATTCTATAACCTAGCGTTTAAGATAACACATGCGTAATTTACTTTATTCCTTTTCACATTGTTACTTTTATTCCTTTTTCTTTTATTTCGAATCTATTTATCTTTGTTATATTTGTTTGTATCCCTATCTTCTTTAAACTAAGGGTCTTCATTGGTTGCCGTATTTTTCCTTTGATATATCATTTTCTTCTTTGGTCTACCGAGGTTGCTAAGAAAAGTTTGTATTTCCTAATTCACGATAGTCCACATAGTTCAAAAACTGGAAACAATACTTCGAATGTTTATATCAAAGAGATTTAAATCTACAAATCTCTCTTGTAAGTAAACCGACACAAAACGGAGTTGATTTTTGTAGGCAAATAAAGAATATTATATGATCAGACTTGACCTTTTTCCAAAGGCTATTTATAGTAACTCCATATCTAGAGTTATCACACAACAACAACGATAGTTCAACTCCCTATGGCCCGGGAGTCTTAAATTCAATGCCAGGTCACGTCATACCAAAGACTTAACAATGGTACTTGATACCTCCTTGCTTAACACTCGGCAATATAAGGTACGTATCGAGGGTAAAGTGGAGCAATCTAGGGAAAAGAATACCGCTCTCCCCAACACTTCGGTGTAGTAGCGATTGAAAAGAGAGCCTTCTGGTCGCCCTCGACTACGGTCGCCAACTTTACTTACTTACTATTTAGTAATAGAGTCAGTTTTGCATAAAAGTTCCTAATTTTTCAATCCGGCTAGTTGTGCTTAAAGTATATACTTGGTGTCTCAAAATAGATGCAGCCCGTTGATATCATAATGATTTATTTCTGAGGCAAGTGCAATGGCGGTCATTAGGAACAGGTCCTGTAAAAATATATCGTTTGATTTAGAGACATCCAATCAATGTTTTTTTTAATTGCTATTATATCAGCTTCCAGGACTTGTAATCTTTTTCGGAGTTTCTTGTCTCAGTATTTGGGTTGCATATATTTGAAGACAGTTTTCAATGATTTTATCACCAAATAAGTAATGACGCAAAATATTCTTTCTTCTTCTCCATGGCATTGCGATCAAAGATTAATAGTTGATAAAGTATATACTATTTTCAAATCTGAAACAAAAAATATCACAAAAATTTTATTGGTAGAGTTATTAGCAGTCACGTGGGTCCTATGTATACTGACACAATGTAGCTAAACATTCTGCCTCCACAGAATACTCCTTAAACAAAATAGATTAGATAATCTAAATTAATGATATAGTTTTTACACACTATGCTGCTATGAAAGAAAAATGTTTTGTGCCTTATATGTTGTTAGTTTATTTGCTGCTAAATAAAACTATATCTGGGTGAACTCCCTCCGAGTGCGCTAATTCCATTCAGGTTTGAAGCAAGAACTTTTCAAATACAAACAATGAAGTATTTTTTGGTTGTCGTTTGTCAATAATTTATAGAATAATCATAATCCTTTCAAAAATTAATACATTCTTGAAGTTAATTTTTACTCATAAAGAAGCTTTGATACCATGGTTGATGTCCCAAAAAATCAAACCAAACAAAACGTTAAGAAGCTTTGTTTTGTTAGACGCGTTTAGAACACGTTAACTGTATCCCTTACAGAAAGATATGAATCCGCCTCGCCCAATAAAACTCGATATTGGTATTGATACTTGACATAAATCTAAAGCCGTGGCACCAGATTTGGAGCTCTGGAGAACAGGTATTACATCTTCATTGTCATTCGTCCAATGTCTCATTTGACACGATGTCGTTATACCTATTCAGATTGCAAACCGATTTGTTTAAAATATTATTCATATCCGATCGCAATCTGTACAAAAAAATAAAACTCTTTTAAGGAACAACTAAATAAAAAAAAAGTGTTAGTATGAAAGTGATTCTCTAAACTCTAAGCTTGAAATAACCCCCAGACGAGTTGACATGCCATTAAAATCAATGAATCAGTTTTTCTACAAATACCAAATTTCCTCATTATTTACTCATTCTTTTCTTTCTTGTTAATGACAGGAAACAGAATTGTTATTTCTTTTGATCCCATGTAAAATAGTAATAACGATGTGGACAGAATCGTCAATGTACATCTGATTAGAAATTCTTAATTGCTGTCAAAAATTTCCAAATGATCATCCGTTTCTCAAAAAACGCCTTTCCTCATTTACAGATCTTTTCACGATAGAAAACGTATTTAATAAAACAGGAAATCATTTACATTATTTGTGTTTATTTCATGATTTTAAAGAGAGTGAGAAATAATTTAAAAGTACTTTCCATACATCACAAAGGATCAAACACATATATCAGTCCAATTTAAACTTTCCTAGTTACTCGGTAATGACCCGGCATCGCTTAGATCTGGATCGTCACAGCTTAAAACCCCTAGCTAATGTGTTTCTCCTTTGCTGTCATGTACGTAAGATAACCACTTAATCAGTGCACATCCATAATTACCAACCGTTACTCTCCCCCACAGAAATAATCCACCTATAATATCAAACCTATGAGTCATCAATTCCGCAGGTGAAATCCGTTATATGTACCGCAGTTAAGGATCCTTTATTTCACAGTGTGGGAAAAAGTGTTGAGTTGCATGGCTAGATTCAGCGCATTATCAAGTGTCATACTGTTTTATTAACAGCATAGAGTAGATGACCGAATAGTCGAAATAAAATAAGTGAAATAAAATATTATATATACATGTATATATATATATATAGAGAGAGAGAGAGAGGAAAAAGAAATGTGTGTGTTTTTGTGAGTGGAATCTGTTATTTAGTAGGTAGTGCAGATTGGTTTAAATCTTTATCGAAAAATTGTTGGTTTCGTCTGGTTTGATTGAAGCACGATGAACCTGAGATCATTTGAAAACGTGGCGTTGATTGGAGAAAAATCACGTGAGTGGGTGATCCTAGAAATGGAGAAATGAGATAATTTCAGTTAGTTAAAAAATACCAACGAGATCAGATCAAATTCCATCTCTACTCCGATCACTAGCTTCCCAGTAAGTCGGACGGAGGATATGAAATGGAAGCCACCAAGAAATAAAAGTCATATGCACACATAGAAATGTGCTTGTGTTTTTCTTCTTCTTAATACAGACGAACTGAGAACAGTTGAGGACGAAAAGGCAAACAGAGCAAGGACAACAGCAGATGAGATACGAACAATTAAGCGGCGAGAATATACAAAGCAACGAGGCGACAGAAAAACGAAGAAAGAATGTGCAAATTGAAGTAAAAAGTTAATGACAAGAATGTAGTGATTTACATATATTTGATTACGAAGAAATGCAAATAACAAGTACATCTTGACAAAATGCAATAACATATTATCGTGCAAAATTTTTGTAACGCTACACAAATATCTTGAAGAGAACCACACACACACACACACACACACACACACACACATATATATATATATATATATATATATATATATATATATATATATATGTGGGGGGTGTAAAATTATGGAATATATGGTTGCACCGAAACACGTTTTAAGCATCCAGAGTCTAATATCCTATTTACCCACCCCTCCGCTCAGGCAGGATATGACACAAGGTCAATTTTTAAGCGGAGTTTAACAGGTTTTGAATTCAGAGTTTTCCTTCTCCAAGACTAGTTGCCTCACCAAGGCTGAAGAACCTAGTCTGCCCTACTATTTACCCATAGCTGGAGGGAGAATAATTGGATTCATACCTTTCCCAAGGGTATTAGTGCTATGTGAAATGAAAATCAGGCTCGTCCAGGATTTGAACTCGTGTCATCGTGTCCACATCCAGCGACGATAACCATTACACCACGGGCACCTCGCCAATATCTGTTATTTGTATTTCTTCGTAATCCAGAGTCTAATATAATTAACATAAAGATAAGATGCTAATAAGAATCCTTTACTGCATGAAACAGTCAGTTATCAAGCCTCGATGACTGAATGTCTACGCAATTCAAACATGGATATGTATGCTCTATCTCTGTTATTGAGCATACTTTATTTTAAAAATGTACAAATTTACATATATATATATATATATATATATATATATATAATCGAAATTTCTATATTTATAAATAATGAGTGCTAAATATCGGTGATAGTGCGTCCGTGTCTAGAAAGATATGTTTTTATTTTGTTCCGCCAGATGGTTTAAACATTGGCAAAATCTATCTCATTCATCTATGCCACGAATATACATTTATTATTTGAAATCAGTTTATACATTTCTTATCTGAAATTAGTGAATGACACACGAACTTTAAAATTTCAGCTATCAAGGATTACGTAATTATTACATGAGTAATAATCTATAGACTACAACACACTGCTTCAAAGATATAAAAGAGTAAGAGGGGAAATTCAATACCCTAGGCCTTTTTGGACACCATTTATTAATTGATGTATTTTGGTGGCTGCGGTAGGTCCATGAAAATATATGAGAACAAATTCTGAAAAAATTTACACATTTTTTATTAGTTAAAATAACGCTGCAAAAACTTGAAACCAGGGAGGAGTATTTGAGAAGCTTTGAGGCTTTAATCCTTTTTTTTATCCTGTTTGGGCTACCATACTAAAAATTTTGATTTTTTTTTCTTCTTTTCCTAATGCCGGTTGGAACCTACAAGATATATGCCGGCTTTAGGTGGAAAAACAAATTATTAAATGAAAATATATTTATTGAAATGCATAAATAAATAAATAAGACTGGTTGTCATAACAAGGTTGGTTGTTGGTTGTTTGGGTCTATGGCATAACAACCTTTGTTGGTTATTTACTGCCAAATCAATCTTTATACAAATAAACAATTTTATTCCAAACAATTCTGCTTAGCATAAGTTCGCAGTTTACATGTCAAAACAGTTTTATTTCAAGCAAATCAAGATTAGCATAAGTAGGTAGATTAAATATCAAAACAGTTCTATTTCGTATAATTTAGTTTAGCATAAATACACAGTTTAATTCTATTTGACGCATAGATAGGGACGTATCATGTGCTACCACTCCATGCCAGAATGGACCTGAGAGCAATGGCGATGAAGAGGTGCTCCACATTTCCCATAGCTCCAGCATCACTAAAACCTCACCATCACATTGTTTCGTGTCATAAACAGGACACTCGTTGTGAGGTTCTTACCCTTCTGCTGAGGTGCAGTCGGTCTATTTTACAGCCCCAGCTACTGAGCGGGCCATAAAAAGATTAAAGAGTCTCAGTCTGCCTAACCATAATTAGAGGGAAATTTGCTGGATATATACTTTTCCCAAGCGTATTAGTACGTGTGAAAAACAAACTTCCTCGTCCAGGAACTGAACTTTGGTCAGCGGGTCCATTTGCTCCAACAGTAACCATTATACCACGTGTTCCCCTTTTTTTCTTGGTAAAACATGTCTACATGTTGCGTCACTTGGACAGGAGTGACGATCAACGATTTTAGAGTCCTATTCGGGTGCAATCTTCAGCAAGACTTGCCAGCAATGTAACAAATTCAGTGAAAAGCTTACAACAAATTAACGCCAGGATTATTAGCGTATAAGGATTAAGTTACTCAGCCAAATTTGACTGGCATGAACATTAGCTCTAACACACAATTGACAGACATTAGCTGTGTTAGTAATCCGTGTTATCACGATTAGGATTTATCAAATATGTACATCAAATCTTTAATTCAATTTCATGATTACACACGATTAAAAAATCTGAAGCCTAGTCTAGATATATATGGATTAAATTAAGCCTAAATTTAGATACACCTAGGCAGAGCTTATGGTATAGTGGTTGGAAAGCTGGGATAACAGACCCTTGTTAATGTATTTAGTTCTTATTTAGTGACTTATAATATCCATCGTGTGTCAAGCTATGCTGAACTTGGCAGGTGACTATATAAAAACACACATTATGCGCGCTTAGGGTTACGAATGTCGTTATCTTAAATGGAATGGGTGATCCAAGTTCAAATCTTGAGTAAGACTCTTCGCGTTTTACTTCGTGTTAATGCCTTTAGGAATGGCAAGAATACTTGTAATCCATTTAAAAAGTGGCCTTGCGTCAAATCCTGGCAGCGAGGTTTGGAAAATACAAATATTGATTAAAGAAATCCTGTATAAAAATACGCCTTGGCAGCATGCATGGTGCGATGGTTATCGAGTAGGGCTTGCAGAGTCTTGCCTCTGATTTCTGTTCCTATGTAGTGACCAATTTTAGGGAGGGGTATATTTTTTCATCGAATTCTTAAGAATAGTTAAGGGAACGTCAGAAACGATAATGCTGCTGTTTCAAATTAGAACATGTCTGTATCACGAGTGTTAGTCATTCTACACTCCTTTCTACATCGATAAAATATTTGCCGAGAGGAGGAAGATGTCAGAATCACAGAAGTATCTAAACGTTGGCAGAATAGGAACAGTGTATAATTATAATCGGTTTGGTTAGGTTGTGTTTTATGGCATATCAGCCCTTGCGGGATATTTAATGCTCATTATTTTGCACACTCACACACACACACACACACACACACACACACACACACACACACACACATGTATATGATTTCTAAGCGACTAGTTTGTAAATAACATTTTTTAAAAGAACCAGAGTTCATTTGCTTGCACTTAGTAAAATATTTTCAAGTATTGTTTCCTATGACTGATAATTTTTTGGAATATTTATCATTTTTTTGTTCATTGTTGAATGGTTTCAAGTATTGTTTTATGGCGCTAAAAATTATTTTTAAACGCAGTTACATACTTACAAGTATTATTATCTAATGCCGATAATTCTATTTAATATCGATAATTTGTTTGCACACAATTAAATGCTTTCAAGTATTGTTATTTTACAATAATAATTCTATTTATCCAGAATTCCAACCTAATAAAACAATTTTCCCACAACTATTTTAGAAACAACAAACATAGATTGAATGAAGCCTATATTAAGACACAACTTGGCAGCATGTAAGTTGTGATGGTTAACAAGTTGGGCTAGCAGACTCTTGCCACTGATTTCTGTTCCTATGTAGTGTCCCATAAGTAGCAAATTGAAGCAAATTACCCTAAACTTAAAAAAATAATGTTGGCTGCTCTTTTTTCAGGTACACAAATGACGATTTAAGGAAATACAGCAACCAGAGACGTAAACACAAAACATTGACTAGGGAAGACAATCAACTTGCTCTACACTGCTTTTTTAGGAACAACCCTTTACAATGAGGATATAGAAAAAGAATTATAGGGATCTTGCTAGAATATGCTAGTTTTAAGAAAACAAGCCAAGGACTTGCCGACCAAGTTAGAACAATAATAAAGAAAGGTTGGTTTTCTGATCTTGAAATACGAGAAATACATCAGAAAATAAACAATGAACAAGATAATAATACTGTACCAGACACATCAAGAATTATCAAACAAAAGCAGCCTATAAAAATGAACTGCCAACTTCGGAAAATAGAAAAATGACATAACCAAATAACACACAACCAAACAACCCAAAAGAAAAACTATCACAAGAACAAAAGGTAAATTTAGAAAATTTTAAGAGAATTAAGAACTGTGAACATAGAATGGATAACAGTTAAGACGGAAATGAATAAAATAAATCAAGTACTACCTTATATATAAACGAATAATATAACCGAATTAAATGAACTAATCTATGCTGGGGCAAAATTAGATTGTGAGAAAATTGGGATCCCCTCAAAAAGCACGAAGAAAGAATCAGAACCAGGATAGGGAATTCGACTAGAAACGCGGATAAAAAAATCTACGAAAACAGGCGAAGATGATAAAACAAGAGAAAGACGCTGCAATATGTAGGAACGAAAAGAAAAAGGCAACACGAGAAAAAAAAATAACAGTAAAAATTGAGAAAATAAACCAGAAAGTACATGCAAAAGAAGGAAGATTAGGGTAAAACAATACTGACAATACAGGACATTCCAAAACAATGAAAGGAAATTCTACCAACAACTGGGAGGAGATGACACGAAAACATACCAACAACCTGTTGCAAGAGAAACCGATCAAAAAACATGACGGAAAAGCCGAATGGATAAACAATATGACTAAAAAGAATTAGAAGGACTCGAAGAAATACACATAGATTTACTCAAAACAACACTAAAAAATATCAAACTGGAAAATGCAAGACCATGATGGAATACATAGTTTTTTGTTGAAGAAATCCCTTCCATTCACGACAGACTAGCACTAGAAATGAACAAATGCTTACAAGTAGCACAAATACCAGAGTGGATGACTAAAGGAAAGACCACTACAGACACATAACCTGCCTACCGATGATGTGGAGAATATTAACAGTACAAATAAGGGAAGACATTTACTACTTGCCAACCAATCATGGTTTGTTCCAAGAAAAATCAATCACTTAATGTACATGGATGATATCAAACTATTTGCAAAAAATGAAAAACAACTGGAAACTATAATACACGCGGTTAGAATATACAGTCAGGACATAGGAATGTAATATGGTATTGAAAAATGTGCTATGCTAGTAATGAAAAGTGGCCAATGACATCTGACTGATGGAATGGAACTACCAAGTCAAGACAAGATTAGAACGCTTGGGGAAAAGGAAACCTACAAATACTTGAGCATCTTTAAAGCTGACACCATCAAACAAGAGTGAGGCAACTAGTCTAGGAGAAGGAAAACTCTGAATTCAAACCTGTTAAACTCCGCTTAAAAATTGACCTTGTGTCATATCCTGCCCGAGCGGAGGGGTTGGTAAATAGTACCATCAAACAAGAGGAGATGAAAGACAAAATTAAGAAAGAATATCTCTGAAGAATTACAAAGCTACTCGAGACAAAACTATCTTGCATAAACCTTATCAAAAGAATAAATATATGGGCTGTACCCCTCGTTAGGTATCCGGGACCCTTTGTGAAGTGGACCAGAGAAGAACTTAAGCAAGTGGACCGAAGAAAAAGGAAACTAATGACCATGCATAAGGCACTACATCCTAGAGACGACGTTGACAAACTATATGTATCAAGAAAAGAGGAAGGAAGAGGACTTGCCAGTAATGAATACAGCGTTTACGCATTGATACCACTCGAGGACTACATTGAAAAACAGGAAGCAGAACTGATTACGGCTATCAAAAATTATACTGACAACATGATGACCAACAGAATGACAATAACTAGGAAACAAAAACGTGAAGAAAAACAATGCTATGGACGCTTTAAACGACTTATAAACACCATCTCGCACGAGAAAACCTGCACGTGGCTAAGAAAATGAAACATTAAAAGAGAATCTGAATCTCTCTTAATAGCAGCGCTAAACAACGCGATAAGAACCTATCAAATCAAAGCAAGAATAGAGAAGACGCAGCAAAATAGCAAATGTAGGCTATGTGGTGACAGAGACGAAACCATCAATCATATAATAAACTAATGCAGCAAATTAGCATAGAAGGAGTATTAGACAAGAGACCACTGCGTGGGCAAGGGGATGCACTAGGAGTTGTTCAAGAAATTAGAATTTGACCATACGAACAAATGGTATATACACAACCTAGCATCTATCATAGAAAATGACATACACACTGCTATAGGACTTTGACTTACAAACGGATCACTTAATCTCGGCCAGAAGACCAGACCTTGAAATAATCAAAAAAAAAAAAAAAAAAGAGAACTTGCAAAATTTTCGACTTTGCTGTACCCGCTGACCACAGAATAAAACTGAAAGAAAGTGATAAGAAGGATAAGTACCTTGAAATTGCTAGGGAATTGAAAAAAAACTTTTACATGAAAGTGACCATTATACCAATCGTGATTAGTGAATTCGGTACAGTAACAAAAGGATTATTAAAGGGACTGGAGGACTCGGAAGCTGTAGGACGAGTGGAGACCATCCAAACTACAGCATTGTTGAGAACGGCGAGAATACTGAGAAGAGTCCTGGAGACTTTAGGACACTTGCTGTCACTCAAACTCCAGTGAAAGACCATTAGCTAACACTGATCTGAAAAACGTTCAAAGAGTAAATAATAATATGACCACAAAATAAATTTGAAACTGGTTTGAATTCAGAGTTTTCCTTCTCCTAGATTAGTTGCCTAATCAAGCCTGAAGAACCTAGACTATCGTACTATTTACCCATAGCGGGGGGAGAATAATTGGATTCATACCTTCCCCAAGGGTATTAGTGCTATATGAAATGCAATCAGTCACGTCCAGGATTTAAACTCGTGTCGCCGTGTCCATTTCCTACGACGATAACGACTACACCATGGGCACCTCCATAAAAAATTCGAGTCAGTGAGGTAGGCTTTAGAACACATAGACTATAACGTACTTAATCCGGAATTGGTTAAGATATTAATCAGATTAACAATTTAAATAATAATAATGACTCATTTGATAATGTCAATAAGTGAGGAAAGCTGAAGTACTCATCGACAGAAATGAGGGGATAAATCAGGTAGGAATCAGAGTATTATTGTTAACAACCCTTTCAACGATAAAAATGATTCATCTCAGAATTAAAATTAGTTAGGTTGGTTTTTATGGCATATCAACCTTTGTAGGTTATTTAACGCTAAATCCATTTTTATGCAAATTGTCAGTTCTATATCAAACAATTCAGTTTAGCACGAGTACAGATTTTAATTGTCAAAAACATTTCTATTTGAAGCTATTCAGTTTCGTTTTTTGTTAACACACGGTTAGATGTCAAAACAGTTTTATATTAAACAATTTATTTTAGTGTAAGTTCAGTTTTAATGTCAAAAACAGTTTCATTTCCAGCAATTAAGTTTGGCATAAGTACGCAGATTCAATGTAAGTACACCGTTTAATTGTCAAAAACATTTCTATTTCTAGCTATTTAGTTTAGTCAAATAGTTATCATTCAAACAATTCAGTTTAGCATAAGTATGCACTTTAGTTCTTTTTAACCCATAGATAGGATCCCCTATCAGGTGTTACCATTCCGGGTCAGAGTAGACCTTGAAGCAACTGCAATGAAGGGGTGCTCCACATTCCCCAAAGCTCCAGCATAACTGGAACCTCACCGGCAGATTGTTTAGTGTCATATCCTGGGCACTCGTGGAGTGGTTTTACCCCTCTGCAGAGGTACTGTCGGTGTATTCTACTGCCCCAGCCGACTGGGCAATACACAGAGTTAATGTCAACACAGTTTTACTTCAGATTCTTCAGTTTACCATAAGTACACATTTTAGATGTCAAAACTGTTCAATTTTGAGCAATTTAGCTTAGCATAGATACGCAGTTTAAATACAACCCCCCCAGTAAACTGAAGAAACCACGGTTTAGTTCTATTTAGCCCATAGAAAGAACTCTTATCAAGTGCTACCACTCCGGACCAAAGTGGACCTGGGAGCGATGGCAATGAAGGGGTACACCGCATTCCCCAAAGCTCCAGCGTTACTAGAACCTCACCATCAGATTGTTTAGAGGCATATGCAGGACATTCAGTGTGGGGTAAGTCTTACCCCTCAGCAGAGAAGCAGTTGGTGTATTCTACAGCCCCGGCCGACTGGGCAAAATTAGTTAGAAAGTGTAGCGTAGTCACCGCTGATTATTTTATTGCTTGAGAAAGAAAAAATACCAAAACACAATTAGTTTTAATGTTAAGACCTTTTATTCGCAACGTTCACTTTTGGGGGATGAAGAAATGGACTACAGACAACATATGAAAGCTGGCTTCTTGCATTCTTTTAAGAACAGTCATTTCTCATGTCGTTGATTCATTCCTCGTTCTCAGTTCCTTTTAACTGTCTTCTCGAACCACAGCCAGCAAAAGAGAAAAAGTGACCCAATTACAAAATCCGCGATATATATACATATATATATATATATATGTGTGTGTGTGTGTGTGTGTGTGTGTGTGTGTGTGTGTGTTGGGGCTCATAGTACACCTGATTCCCCAATTCTACCTTGGGTGGGTGACGTCGCCAGCTCCTGTAACTTCTTAGTGACCTGGGCAAGACTCGGAGTCCAGGGTATTAGATCGTTCATATTTCTTACATCTGACGCCTCGGGTGGAGTAAAGGTTTGCAAGCAAGACTAGAAAACTTCACACGAGTGAGTTTGAGTCTCATTAGGTGCCCCATTCTTTCAGCCTTGTGCTATATCTGATCAGAAAGCTAAGTAAATTAATACACCAGATCTCTAAAGGAACTTTACTTTCTTCAGGCGGCTTGCATCTTTCATAACTTATCTCTTGACCGCTCCCACCTCCCGGACATCATTTGCTGACAATGCTATGGAAGCCTGTATTGACTAAAATAAAGTAATAGATTTGGTGACCTTAGTCGGGGCTGAACACAAGTCTCCCTTTTCAATAGCTACTACACCGAGGGGAAAGCGCTACTCTATTCACTGGATTGCTCCACTTTACCCTTACCTTATAATGCTGAGTATTAAGCAAGGTGACATCAAATACCATTTTTTGAGTCTTTGGTATGACGCGACCAAGGATTGAACCCCGATCAGAACAATACTGTAGCTTCGTTTAATACCACATCAACCATCGTGTGTTATTTGATGCCATAGTTATCCTTGCTGAACAGCAGTGGAACTATTTAACCCAGAGCTTTGAGGGTTTAGAGATTTCATATTTTCTACCAAAGTGAACATAATAGCGTTCGAAGATGAACGTAATAGCGTGATAGGAGATCGAACTCACTTTCTATAATAACGCAGTCGGGCCCGATAGCCACAACGCCACAGGAACTCTCTCCTAAGAAAGCTCCGTATTTTGATTAGGAAATATATGAAATAATAAAATCATATAACTATAAAAATATTTAACATACAAAAGTTAATGTTATAAAAAAATCAGCGAAAAAATCCGAACAGTCATTTTATTAGTTAATCCGCTTAGTTGGTTGGTTGAACTTTATCGCATATCAAACCTTGGGGGTTAATTTTATGGCAAATCCTGTTAATACATATTAAATATAATTTATAAACGAATAGTTAGTAGCTTTCAACAAGGCCGAGAGAATTTTTTGGCTAACAGATGAATTGTTGGTTGGTTGGTTGGTTTTTTTTATGGCATATCAACCTTTGTTGATTATTTAACGCCAAATCAATTTTTATGCAAATAATCAGTTCTATTTCAAACAATTGAGTTTAGCATAAGGTTGGTTGTTTGGGATATCAACCCTTGTAGGTCATTTAACGCCAAATTCTCTCTATATATATATACATATTCAACCAAAGATTTCAAAACGAATACTTAGATAGGTAAAATTTTCTATTAGCAGGATTTCATTTGGTTGCTCAAGATTAACCAGTTTGAAGTCTTCATATTTTTTGGTACAACTCTGTCTCCTGAAGAAGGACAAAACATCATCTATTTTGACGTTCTCGAACAGATCAGTTAAGCTATTTACTTTGAAAAATCGCTTTCTGATAACAGCGAAAGCTCTGCATTCTATAAGAATGTGTTTAACCGTGCAAGTTGTCTGACAGGTCAAACAATGTGGTTGCAGTTTAGCATGTGTACACAGTTTCATTGTCAAAAACAGTTCTATTTCAAACAATTCCCTTTAGCATACGTACGCAGTTTCAATGTAAGTACACAAATTAATTGTCAAAAATACTTCTAGTTCAAGCTATTCAGTTGAGTCAAAAAGTTCTAATTTAAACTATTCAGTTTAGCATAAGCATGCAGTTTAATTCTATTTGACCTATTTATAGGGCTACCACTCCAGTCCAGAGTGGACCTGGGAGCAACGGCAATGAAAGGGTGCTCTGCATTCCCCAAAGCTCCAGCATTACTGGAATCTCGCCATCAGATGATTGTTTATTGTCATAAACAGGATACTCATTAGCGTGAAGGGTCTTACCCCTCTTCAAAGAAGCAGTCAGTGTAGGCTACAGCCTCAGCTAACTGAGTAAACAGATAAATGGTTTCAATTATTGCCGTGTAACTGTAATAATTTTATTTAATATCAGTCATTTTTCCCACCTAATTGAATAATTATTCATAAATAATTTTAAGTGAATAATTTTTGTCTTCTTTTTTTTTCCAAATAAGTTACAGCCATTTTGTTTGTACTCAAGTAAATGGGAGCCAAGTTGGTTTGGCTTGTAGAATACACCGACTGCATCTCTGCAGAGAGGTAAGCCCACCCTCAACGAGTGTATAGTATGTGACAAAACAATCAAATGGCTTTCGCTTGGGGTTTTTTTTTTTTTTGTCTAATGGCTTATCAAACTTTCTAGGTTATTTAATGCCAAAACCATCCTTCTAGAAGAACTGTAGGGTATTATTTAACCCATAGCTGAGTGAATAGTAGGGTTTATATCTTCCCTAAGGGTATTTGTCCAAAAGTGAACGTAATAGCGTGACTGAGGTTCGAACTCACGTACTACGATTCCACTATGAACAAGTACACCCGCTAATGTACACGATTCCGCTATGAACAAGTACACCCACTAATGAAATGGTGAGGCTCCAGTAATCGTGGAGCTTTGGGGAATGTGGCGTATCCCTTCAATACCATCACTCCAAGGTCCACTCTGGTAGCAACTGAAAGGGTCAAATACAACTGTTTGACATTTAAACTGAGAGCAAACAAGTGAATTATTCTAAATTGAATAGTTAGAAATAGAATTTTTGGTCAGCGTGTAAATAGAGGATTGATGTTTAATTGAATTGTTTGTGAACTTGGACCTATTTTAGTTTGTTGACTTGGATTAACGAATCATATATATCTAATATATATCAATAAACCGGATTTGGCATTAAATAACCTCCAATGGTTGATATGCCATAAAACCAAAACGAACCAAACCAAACAAGTAAGTAGTTTCAAATATTGCTATCTAGTTCTATTTGTGATTAAATGTTTGTCCGCCCTTTCAAGTATTGCACATCATAATAGTTTATTTACACCCAGTTAAATGGTTTCAATTATTGCTATGAACAATAATAATTCTATTCAACACTATTAATTCAGTTAAATGGTTTCATTTATTGCTATGTGTAATAATAACTCTATTCAATACTATTAATTCAGTTAAATGGTTTCAATTATTGCTATGAACAATAATAATTCAATTCAACACTATTAATTCAGTTAGATTGTTTCAATTATTGCTATGTACAATAATAATTCCATTCAACACTATTAATTCAGTTAGATTGTTTCAATTATTGCTTACTAATAGTAATAATTGCAACCATTTATGTACACAGTTTAATGTCTTCAAGTATTCCTAACATCAATAATTTTATTTGATATTAATTATGCACTTAGACACACTTATGTCACCAAGTATTGCTATCTAACACCAATAGTTTTATTTACACGTAGTTAAATCGTTCTAAGTATTGCTATGTAACACTAAAAATTTAATATCAGTCATTTGTTTGCTCACAGTTAATTTTTTAATTGTTCTCTTTGACCCATAGGTACTACCAATCCTGGTTATAGTAGACCAGGGAGAAATGGTAATGAGAAAGTGTTCTAAGTTCCCCCAAAACTCAAAGACCGGAGCCTCACTATCAGATGCAGTTTAGTGTCGTATCCAGAACACCCGTCTTACCCTTCTGGAGAGATGTAGTTGACCTATTCTACAGCCCAAGCCGAATAGGCTTATTAAATCTGAAAATGAAAAGCAATTTTTTAACATTAAATTTGATCATTTTTTTAATATCATTTCAGAGCAAAATCACATCAATGCAACAAGATACACCTTTTTTTCGCAACTCTTGCTCTGCTAGAATATATTACCTGATAAGGCATCAGCATTATTTAGCAGACAACCACCTCTTCACAACAATTCCACACTTGTAAGAGTCTTATTTCTTTTCTTTTTTTTACAGGGAAAGTTTGCAATCTTTTTGGCTGCCCTCAACGTTATTCATGACGCCAGGGAGGCGTGGACCATTTGATATGAGATCCAATAAGTTGGTTTTCACTGCACGGTGAAGTCGCCAGCCTGGTCCACTGAGTGCTTGCTGTTTATTGCTACGACCATCAAATCTTATTGCTTCTAACTGCGGACAGAACAGCATTTTTATAGAGAGTCTCCGTTCGGCTCGTCTTCCTTTAGCGAATCGGCAATCATAACGATAAAAAAAAGAGACAGACACAGTAAAGACTGCCTCAGTGTCTGTGACCGATAAATAATTGAAAAGCAGTATTTATGAAGCGTTAGGGGTTAAGGTGCGGCGGAGATGAAGATCTTAAATTTACATTCTCTTGTGATGTACTTGACCTATTCCAAATTTTCATTCTTTTATGTGTCATCATTTCTTTCTTTTTTGTTTTCTTTTTCTTGATGATTCAATAGTTCTTTTTTTTTCCTTTTTTTTTTCTTTTTATTTTCTTTCTCTTTATATTATCATTTTATTTTCTTCCTTTTTTTAGCGTCTCTTCTTTCTTTCTATCTTTTGTGGATTGTTCAATCATATCCAATGCTTTATAGCATCAATTCATTTAAGCTTCATCTATTACAACGATTGTTTATTTTTTTTAAATGTTTTTTCGTTGTCTTTAAAAGAACTGGTAATAATTTTTCGCGTGCTCATATTGAATTGCTTTTAAATATATCGAAAGATTAACTAAACCACATAAAACAGCACTAATTTTAAGTCTCATTTGTGTTCAAAAGGACAAATAGTTCAACTATAGAGAAAATCGAACAGTTTTATTAGATACCATAAACATAAATTAAGTATTTAACATTTAAGTATTTAATACTTAATTTAATTAAGTATTAAGTATTTAAGTATTTAATTTCTCCCTTTTTTATATATATATAAAAAGAAAAGACTATTTCCTTTTTTTATATACATGTATGATTGATTGAGAGTTTGATTTTAATGATACGTCAACCTCACTATGCTTAGATGTTAGGGAATTGCATTCGGTGTACGTTCATATTTACATTTTGTTTGGATTGTAATTTCTTAAGTGATTTTTTTGCACATAGTTCTATCGGATACGAATAAATTTTTATTGCTGTATAAGACATAAGCCTAACTAAATGGTTCCTATGACAACGTGGAACTGGGAGTATTGGCGATGAAGGATTACTCAAGGACTGGATCCTTACCTTTAGATACAGTTTAGTGTCGTACCCGGCACTTGATTTTGGAGATGGGATTCTCCTTCTGCGGGAGATACATTCCTCATATTCTCAGTCTTTCTAATAGGGATGTTTGTGATAAGATTTCCGCCATAAAAAATTAATTCTTGTTGGTCTTTGATAATTCAAAAAAAATTATTTTAAATTGAACTGATATTATAATTATCGAATCGTAAAAAAAAATGAAAGAATCCTTTTTTTCTTCTTTTATCCAAATTATGACTGAAATACCGTTTTATCAGAGATAAAGGTGTTTTCTTTCTCTGATTAGATCAATGCCTTATTTTCCTTACTGATGTACTGCGTTTTGTCTTGTTTTTCTTAAATAGAACGTCGTTCACCTTTTCCTATTCTATATATTTTTCTATTATTCACTCAGAAAATGAGAGTTTTGTCTTTTGGTGGGGGGGGATTATACACTGGAAAACGCTTTAAGAATGGATCAAACGAAACGATCCACTAAGAACATAATAAACAAAAAAAATACAATAAGCTTTCAGAAATAATCTTGAAATGTTAATGAATTCTCAAAATTATTGAAAGCAGTGTCATTTTTTTTTTAAATTAGACATTAGGAAACAAACATCACAGCGATAGAGATTGTTTATGTATACTATAATTATATCTTCCAAACTATGAATCAAAATGATGGTATGTTGTTTAAAGCCAGTCATTTTGACAGCCATTAAAATATTTCTTAAGTTCCAGTCTACAAAATGAAGAGAAAAATATTGCATGAACTCGGAAAATTATAGGTTTCTAAGGTAATATCAAATATAACTAAACAAGAATGAAATTAACACTCTAACTCCAAGGATTTTATAACGAGGATGTTAAATAGGTGGAGACTGTTTTAAATTATCATGATATAAAGGTACACGCAGTAAAAGAGTAGCTCTTCACAATGGAATCATTCACAAACTAGACAAGCACAGATGATTGTGAGTTCGATTTTTACTAGGAGGCTATGGTTCTGGCTTTGTAATCTAAACTAAGAAAATTATACCAGTGTGTCAAAGAGTAGAAAAAGTTTAAATTTAGATTTTTAAAGAATCTGCGTGATTCTCCGATGAATATATTGTTTCTTTAATAATTTTGATTATTTACATTTATTTACAAATGAATTTCTGTTTTATAGTAATATTATTATTGTGTTTTGTGTTGTGAGAGAGTGAATATATATATATATGAAAAGAATTGATATTATGGAGACGACGTGGCAAGGTTTCATGAATGTGCTAACAGGGATAGCGAAAAGGTGTAAACTGTTTGAAATCATAATACAATTAAAATAACTTCATGAGAATTTTAACGTCTATATATATATATATATATATATATATATATATATATATATATTATGAGCTTAAGGTATTTTCAACGAGTAAACGCAGTTGATTTACAGACTAAAAAGTGTTCAATATCAGGAAAGTGAGAGAGAGAGGGTGTGTGTCCCCAAATTCAAATCAGTGATTTTTAACACACATGAGCACATACACACGCATAAATACACCTCTCTCTCTCTCTCTCTCTCTCTCTCTCTCTCTCTCTCTCTCTCTCTCTCTCTCTCTCACACACACATACACAAAAATATATATGAATAAATCGATAAAATAATAAAATGAATTTAAAATATTACAAATGAAATCAAAATACACATACGCGCACATGCTCATAGAGTTGTATGTGTGTGAGAGAGAAAGAGAGAGAGGGGGGGTCTATTTATTCAATTTACTTATCTATCTTCTATTGATTTATTGTATTGTTTTGTTTGACTGATTTATTCATTTCACTCCTTCGAGAGTTTTTTAATCCAATGTTTGCTAAGGGTATTCCACTAGTGTTTGAATGACAGCAAGTCTCCTCAAGTCTCTGGGACTCTCGTTAGTATTCAGGCCGATCTTAATAATTCTGTCGTCTGGATGACCTCCTCTTATTTCCATGTCTTCCAGTCTCTTTACCAATCATTTAGGGATTGTTTTATAGTTTTTTAGTTCTCTAGCAAGGTCTTGTTAGTTACGTTTCTTTTCGCTCTCTTGCAATTTTACTCTGAAGTCTACTTGTCTGGTGGTTTATTAGATGATTAGTTTATCGTTATCATTATTATTATTATTATTTAGTCTCTGCGTTGTATACTGCTCCTGCAGTTCTTCAGGGCGGGCTGCAAACAGCTGGACTTGTTAACAGCAAAAAAAAGATGAACACTCGTATATAAAAATAACTTTTTTTTCTTTCATCCTCCGGCTTGCTCCAAGTTTAGAGTATAAGAAAGAAAAAGCCCAAAAAGTTATGAGTGCAAGCGGGGTTGAGGGGGGATCTCTTCATTTCAGCCATTAGCCGGGATTCTACCTGACATCTGACCATGGCTGCTTTTATAAAAACATTTAGTCGAGATTGAGAACTCACATCCGGTCAGCAGCCAAGTATTTTTCTTGTAGCTGGTGATCCCGGTAATTTTTTGCTTCTGGGATTTTGTCCGCTATTTCCGTGGTCTCGGTCATATTATTTCTCATTTCAATGTATCACGAACACCTGGTCAATTAGCCTGTAAACTTGTCAGTCATTTCCTATTTACACAAGCCTGTGTCATCTTTATCCATTAAGGTTTTAGCAACTAAGTCACCTACTCTTTTAATCAAAAAATCTATTTGTCACATTACAATCTACTGATAATGCAACATTTAGAGTCCTTTGTTTTCCGGTTGCTAAGCAAGGATTTCTTTTCATGCCTACATTTCTTTATGAATTCTTATCGTTTCTTTATGAATTTGTTGTGTGATGAGAAAGTAATTATGACTATTTTTTTTTTGAGACAAAGGTTACAATTTTTTGAGGAGTTATTGTAAGCTAGCGTTATTTTTCTTATTATCTGGGTTATTTTAGGCGTGTTGTGCTTTGATTTTTTTGATGTCCCAAATGTATCAAAGAAGTGTTCTGTTGTGTTAGCGTTTCTTATCGTGGAATGATGTTTTCTTTGTGTAGCTCCTGTTTCCAGTCCCCACCCCTGTTATGACTATATACATTTCTCTGTATTTTCTTTAGATCTTACGGGGGTCTAGGCTACAAAGCTTGTTTGTTGCCATTTTCCGTTCAGGGTAATTCCTATTCTATTTTTCAATAACAGATTTTTTGTTGTTGCTTGTGGTGAAGTAGAGATTTCCATGATGTGTTGTTTATTATATGTAGTATTATGATTTTATGTCAACTTGAAACTCTTCGAAAGAATTGAGCACTCTGGCATCCGGTAAGGTATAAAATGTAAACAAACAAACGCTTCTGCTGCTACAGCTACTTAATACCATATTATTCCCTAGCTGACGTGTTACGCTTGTTGGCCGAGCGGTCTGATACTAACGTAAAGTTGGGCGGGTTTCGATCACCGCTTCAAGCGTCCTACGTATCTAGCCACACTGAAAAGCTGAGATACAACGAAACAATCTGTCTGTGGATGAGAATATATATATATATATATATATATATATATATATACATCACTGATTTTGAGCACATTTATTCATAAATATAGTAAACTTTAATATCTATCTATCTCTCAATCAATCAATCTATCTAGATAGATAGATATGAATTTATTTTGCCGGAAAGTACAATGATATTCTCCGGCGAAATAAATTTAACCTGGTTTGAGTTTCCTTCTAATTGCACTGTATACGTTCTGTATGTGAGTTTTGTCTATATAAACCTAGAAGGAAAAAGATATGTAACAATAACTATACATCGAGCAGTCACGTAGATTTACATGATATTCTGCATATATTCTATACGCAATTAATTCACATCCACTGTCTTCGAACGATGACTAGATATTACCGATATATATATATATATATATATATATATATTGTAATGGTTTATGGTTATCAGTGAATTGAAACAATTCTTTTTGCCACCCACTCTTCCCTTCACAAACCCTCTTACTTAGCCTCACCCCTTCCCACCAACTGACGGCAGAAATATGTGTATATATGTAACAATGCATACTATTATCTGCACAGATATACGTATATATGTATGCACTAGCGACTTTATATAGACAAGCACACTAAAATTCAGACATAAGAAATAAGGCATACCTACACACAAACAAAAATCCCCCTTTCCGACACGACTAGCACAAACAAATTAAGGGTTTGGATTCTTTGCTTAATGGCATATCAACTCTTTATGAGACCAATTTATAATTACAGAAAAAAATTCTGAAAGTTTTTTTTTTTTTTTTTTAAATAAATCACCTGATTCATTGAATGACAATCATAGATAGATAGATAGATTGGTTGATTTGCAGGTTCCTTTAATTTATTGAATTAATATCGTTGATAGGTAGACTGAAAGATAAATTCAATTTATTTATAGAACAATAATTGAGATTAAAAAATATAAATACATTCACCTTATCTATTGAAGGACCCATAAAGATAGATAGATAGTTTGGTTTTCTTGTTTAAAGGCATATCAATCTTTTTAGGTCATTTAATGCCAAAGCCATTTTCCTAGTGGTACTATTTAACCCATAGCTGGTAGGATAAGGGGGTTCATACCTTTCACAAGGGTATTTGCCTGAAAGTGAACGTAATAGCGCGACTGGAGTACGAACTCGCGTACTACGATTCCGCAGTCCATCGCTTTAACCATTACACCACGAGGACACCCCCATACAAACAAATTAAGTATATTAATGATTTTTTTAAAAATCTTTTTAAACGTTTCACTCTGTGTGATGAATGCGTTAAGCATGAAACCTCAAGTCAGAGACACCACGATATATATATATATATATATATATATATATATATATATATATATATAGTTTTGTGGGATGTTGCTTCCATGATTTGTTTTATATACCTCGCTGCATCCTTGCGCAATTGCTGTCATCCCACGAAAGAGTAGCAGTACGGCAACCGACTATCTCGAAGGACGAACTCATAAGCGACGTTTTGCTATGGACCTCTTCAGACGGACGCGCAAGTGTAGGTCGACGAGCTAGAACTTTTCTACCACAGGTCAGTACTGACAAAGGATGTAGCCAGGAAGACCTGCCAGAAGCTATGGATGGTAAAGACGGATAGCGAGAGAGAGAGAGAGAGAGAGAGATTTAGGGAAATCCGTGCGAGCAGCATGACATGATTAAGATATATATATATATATATATATATATATATCATGTATATAGTGCGTAACATCTATCGATAAAATCAAAGAAAACGGTTTCAGGCTAATAAAAGAAAGAAACGGAAGGTACCCAGCAAAAACCATTACCGACGCCGACTACGCCGATGACATAGCACTTCTGTAAAATGCACCCACCCAAGCTGAAACCCTGCTACATAGTCTGGAACAAGCCTCTGCAATGTACGTGCTTTAATCAAAGACGCTACACCCCAAGACTAACCGGTATCTCACTGAAACTAGTTGACAAGTTTACCTTCCTACGAAGTAGGGTCTCAAGAACCGAGACAGACATTGATACACAACTAGCAAAGGTATGGACAGCTATCGATAGGTTATCGGTCATATGAAAGTCAGACCAGACCGATAAAACGAAATGCAGTTTCTTCCAAGCAGCGGTCGTGTCGATACTGCTATATGGATGCACTACATGGACGCTAACAAAACGACTGGAGAAATAGCTTGACGGCAACTACATAAGAATGCTAGGAGCAATATTGAACAAGTCCTGGAGGCAGCACCCCAGAAAGCAGCAGCTGTTCAGCCACCTACCACCCATCACGAACACTATCGAAGTTAGACGAACGAGACATGCAGGACACTGCTGGAGAAGTAGGGGCGAACTCATAAGTGATGTAATCCTGTGCACCCATTCACATGGCCAAGCAATATAGTAGCTCTGTGTTGATACGGGGTGTATCCCTGAGGACCTTCCGGAAGCGATGAACGATACGGAGGGGTGCCGAGAGAAGGCCAGGGATATCCAAGCTGATAGTGTTACGTGATGATGATGATGATGATGAGTGTGTATCTTGTGGAAGACATGCCTGATTACTGTTTGACAGAGGTTTGACGAATGCCCAGCAGCAAGGGGCTGTTTGTTCTATTAAAATGATATTAATAATATTCTTGCCATTTTTCTCTATGTTTCTTAAAGTTATTTCCACCCCAAAAATTTTAAGAAGTTTATCGTGTAGCTTTATACTTACAGAAAATGTTGGTACCTCTAGTTACAACAATAAAATATCTTTACATAAATTATTAAGAAAAGTCATCAACCAGGAGAAACACGTGTTAATGGAGCTCAAAATGAAATCAGACTCGGTCTAATAAGATACGATTTATCTGACACTCGTTGGACTACCTCAACTCGTGATTTCTTATTGTAATAAAGGCTAACATAGAGATAGCCACATTTTCTTGATGAGCTGGAAACGGAAAAATACTTCATCAATAGACCACAAGGTTTCCCATTAATATTTTTAAGTTTTTAAATTCAGATCTTTCCTTCTCCTAGATTGGGTACCCTACCAAAGTTAGAGAGTCCAGTATGTCCTCCTATTTTATAAACAGCAGCAGAAAATTTTTTAAAATGGACTTACGATTCAAGTTTTTTTTGGGGGGTGGGGGGTTACGATATCCATTAGCTGCGGCATTTCTCGATGTGGTCCTCATATATTTCAAGGTCTTATATTTAGGTTTATCTCCACACATTGAGAACAATTCGTGGATCCACGAAAGACATCTCGTTCTACATAATTGGATTATTTATAGAATTTAGACTTTCACTAAAACTTACATATACAGGATTAATTTCCACAATCAATATTTGTGGCTATTCCTATTTTCTAAGACCAATTTCGTAGAAATAATGGGCTTTTTTTTTCTATTCTAAAAATGAATCGCCACTTTACAGTTTTGCAGGCTGCATACTTATCTGTTCAATGCTTGCTGATAAGAACAAAGGGGAAAATCCATGGCGTAATTACCAACCTTTTTGACTGAAGCATCGTGCCCGTGGTGTACTTGTTATCGTCGTAGGAAATGGACACGGCGACTCGAGTTCAAACCCTGAACGAGACTGAGTGCATTCGGCATAGCACTAATACCCTTTAGAAAGGTATGAATCCAGTTATTCTCCCTCCAGCTATGGGTAAATAGTACAACAGACTGGGTTCTTCAGCCTTGGTGAGGCAACTAGTCTAGGAGAAAGAAAACTCTGTATTCAAACCTGTCAAACTCCGCTTAAAAATTGACCTTGTGTCATATCCTGCTCGAGCGGAGGGGTTGGTAAATAGGAGCATCGTAGTAATCTGGTTCGAACTCCAGTCATGATGCTTCGTTTACTTTAGGACTAATGTCCTTGGGAAAAGACTGAATGCCTTTATCCACCAAGCTATTTTTTAAATAGTACCACTACTTTTCTTCGGCAAGGATAGAACTGATATTGAATAAACCACGATTTTTGATATGCCATTAAACAAAGAAACAAATAATAAAGAGCTAACAAGAATTATATGTACTGACACAATATTCAGAAAGTCTTGGCAATATGATAAATTTATATTAGTAAATTAGGAAGTATTTTTATTGATTCTGTACACATTTAGTGTAGAATATGAGTGATTTCTGTGTTTAGACGAAGGGTATTTCTTAGTTATTGGCATTTTGGGCAAGTCGACACACTTGACATAACAATTATTATCGTTGGAAATGGACTCAGTAAGCTGATATGAAGTTTTTGACTCAGTTGTTTAAATTTAAGTTCACGCTAATGCCATTAGGAAATACCACGAATGCCTAAGAATCAATTTCTTCTCTCTACCCTCTAGATATGTGTAAATAGTAGTAAAAACTGCACTCTTTCCTCGTGGAATAACAATTGGCTCCGCATCCTACCATAGTGGGAGGGTTGCGTAAATACTGAAGCAAAGAGATGCGGTTGTTTTGGTGACACAATATTGTATCGGTCTCTCACCCAAATGTTTCTCTAAATATAGAATAAAAAAGACCCATATGTCATAATTTCCAAAATATATCATTTTTCCCCTGTTGCTGTCAAAAAGCTTGTAGGTCTAAAAATTAGTAGCCAATGTGCTATCCAATAATAATCCAACAGACGAAAAAGACCAGTCTTACCTTCGCCTGGCTGAACCAAAAATATCAATTCCCAATCCCACGACAACAACCAAGTTTTATCCGCAAAGGGATTTAGGATTGACACGCAAGTAAGCCATAAAAACCAATGCAAAAAACATTTATGTACTTTTTACAAATATAGACATGAATTCTTACCCAAAACATATGTTGTAAATTATTGCTTATTACCAAATAATGAATTTATAAACCATCATCTGTTGCAGCTCAACCGCCTGTTGTTTGTTTTGCTCTTTGTTTTATTTATGATTCATTTCAGTATTAACGTTTTTATCAATGTAATCGGAAGATTCCTCGGCTTCAAAATTAAGTTACATTTTGCTACAAGCTCATTAAGCATACTTAGCTACAACATTCATGTGACCCCCAAACAATTTTATTTGGAAGCCGGACAATATGACAGACAGTCAGACAGACAGATTGACAGACACAGAAACTTTACGTAGATTGATATTTACTTTCTGGTATGTTACCTACCAATTGCTCTTGCTCGATTTAAATGTAACTTGAATTCTAAACGTGTTAAAAGAAATTATCATATTTACCCAACCCCTCCGCTCGGGCAGGATATGACACAAGGTCAATTTTAAGCGGAGTTTAACAGGTTTGAATTCAGAGTTTTCCTTCTCCTAGACTAGTTGCCTCACCAAGGCTGAGGAACCTAATCTATCCTACTATTTACCCATAGCTGGAGGGAGAATAATTCGATTCATACCTTTCCCAAGGGTATTAGTGCTATGTGAAATGCAATCAGTCTCGTTCAGGATTTGAACTCGTATCGTCGTGTCCAATTCCTACGACGATAACCATTACATCACGGGCACCTCCACTTGTTAAAAAAGAAATTATTCCTTAGTGTATAATTCTATGTGATGTAAATGAGTACCATGAAGAGAGACAAAAGTGACTCAAGGGTCAGTCTTAACCTTCATTAGCTGAGGTTGAGAATAAACACCGAATATTTGAAAAATCGAAAACTTACCTTATTATCTCGTAGTCTAGTACTAATTACGTGCCGACACATTTTGTCTTATGCTTTCATAAACAGAGCTTGGTTTTGTAAAAAGAAAACATAAGAATTATTCGTTAATTGGAACTTTAGAAAATTGTTATTTACTAAGATGTCTTTAGTCTAGTATATAGGACGTATTCATTTGCTAAACTTACGATGGTTTAGTACAAGGTCAGAAATATAAAGCACATTGTGAGAATCGAACTCATAAACAGTATGGTCAGTCCATATTTCTGAAAGGATAAGTTTTTATTTTCATAAAAAAGACACCGAAAGAAAACATCTGAAAATAGTTCTCATGAAGTAGTATAAATTTCATATTTATGGCGAAGTCCTGTGTCAGCACTACGGTATGGCAGTACTACTCTTACGAAACGTTTAGAGAAAAAGCAAATTGGAACTCACAAGTATGCAGCAAGTTGTTTTGAATTATTCCTGGAAGAAGTACCCAACAAAACAGTACTTGTACTGCCACTTACTTCTCATTACATAGACCATCCAAGTAAGACCGGACACTGCTAAAAATGTAAAGACGAACCCATGAGTGACATTTTCTCAGAGGACCTTTACACAGTGATACGCCAGTGTTAGCAGACCGTCAAAAATTTATATTCATCGACACTGAATGGACGCTGGATATCGTGTAGATGATTTACCATGAGCGATTGACGATAGGGACGGATGGCTGAGGGAACCGTAAGAATCCGTGCGGTCGGATAATGAAGATGAAGATGACTAAATCATTGGATAATTTCTGTTAGATTATTTCCATCACAACTCGACGTTAATTTGGTTGCTTTGGGATTTATGCTATATCAACCGTTCTAGGTTATTTCATGCCAAACCAATTTTATTCGTATAGACCGTTCTATTTGAAACAATTCAGTTTAGCATAATTACAGTTTTTTTTCTTTACATACATTTTAAATGTCTAAAACAGTTCTATTTTAAACAATTCGGTTTAAGATAAGTACCCAGTTTAATAGTAAAATTCTGTAGAAATGCAGTAGATGAATTCTGTAACCCCAGACGACTCGGCCATCGACTTTAATTAGTCAACTGGTGGGTAATAGACTAAATATGTTGCACTGTTCTGATGGTATAAACTGCAGTCTTTTGAATGCTTCCGTAAGATTATATCAATACTTAAATTGAGAACGCGGGAAACTCTTTATTCTGCAACAACCTACGAATTTCTCAAATCGACTCATGGAGAAGAAAAAATGATTGCCATGAAATGAGAAGTTGTCCCTGATATATTTATCTGAAAGGTGCAATGGGTTCACCTCTTGAAACCCTAAGCTCTGCACATGCATGCAGGTAACCTAATTTAACTTGGACAAGAAATAATGTTTGCAGAGACCAAAGAAAACGCAAGGACAGGTAAATTTTCTCAGGACACGTTTTGACGAACGGCTCCTTTCAAATGATAGGCTTTTGAAACTACTCGTTGGGTTCAGTAAGTTTACAAAAAAGGCTATCCATCACATCTGTCCTCCTGTTTAGGGTGACAGGCTGTGTAACGATTCCACTCGATGTATTAAAGGGTTGGCTATTTGTCATCTTCAACTAGTCTTTCGGACTTCGGTAAGACAAAAACTACAATCAGAAAAGAAGAAAGACTGAAGAAGAAGAAGAAAGAGATGACCAAGTCCAGATCCGCTTTTATTTATTTATTTATTTATTGTTATTTTCCTATTCACCCGATTTATTTAAGATATATTCACAAGGATCTATCTACTTTTTGGTGTTACGAATAGCAAATGAAAATGATATTTACGATGAGAGAGAACTTTTTTCGTTTGTTTTTTTTTTTTTAGTCTTTTACTGATAAAAACAAGTGAATTCTTATTACTCACTCCGACAAGGTCTAGATGAGGTCGTCACCATGAAATAAATAAAATATGAACAAACTGCAGGAATGCAATTAGAAACCCGTATAAATCATCTCAGCTTCACAACTCAGAGAAGCCCCCAGCGGAAGTAAGAAATAAAATATTATAGCAGAAGCTGTAATGAAAAAAATCCTATGCTATTTATAAGCAGATTATTTTGTATCAAAGCATTTGAAACATTATTAGTTTGATGTACTCTGTATTCTCTCTCAGCTTACTTTTCTTTACTTTTTTTTACCTAATTTGTGACCAGACGAAATCATCCGTATTAATAACGCGTCTTTACCAAAGAAAATCTATTATATATATATATATATATATATATATATATATATATATATATATATATATATATATATATAAGTGCGTGTGTGTGTGAGTGTGTGTGCATAATGTGGTTTTTAGTAGTATAAAGTTAAATGTAATGAAATCAATATGAATAGATTTGAGAAGATTTGATCTGGTATCTTTCATTTATGAAAGACATCGCTAACTAATGTGTGATGTGGCCATATTACTCACCACTATCATCATCATCATCATCATCATCAAGGCATGCTGACAGCACGGTTTCTTTATACTATCTCTTGCTATCTATTCCTATAATTCATCCCTTGTGGCAATTCCACTAAGCAGCATTCAGTGTCCGTACGGAGCTTTTGAATGTAAGATTTTTGCTCGTGTATCCATATTTAGGGAACCATGAAAGAACGCATATGTGTGTGTGTGTGTATGTGTGTGTGTGTGTGTGTTTGTGTATGTGTGTGCATGTTTTATTGTCTTTTTTTATCGTCGCAGTTTCATAGGAACATTGAAATTCCGCCAATTATATTTCAAATGAACATATTTGGTTACGAGCATTTTAAACTGGCAAGTGTTTTGAACAAAAATTATTCTGGCAAAATATAAGTAATACAATGGATTTGGTCCTTACTAGGCTATGACCAATTGTTACTCTGTACTAAATCAACCTAAGATAAACCTTCTTGAAAACACCTCTGCATCTTTGTCAAAGATCAAATGTCAGTAATCTAGTCTTTCAGAACAGTGTAATAAGTTCACTTTTATCTGTGTGTCTATCAAGGCCGTGAACAAGACGAGATCAATAATATCATCTCAGTGTTCTAATGTAGAGATAAGGTTAGCAAGTTTATTTAGTAGATGAGAGTGACTGTTGTTCAGTTCAATCCATTCAAGATTATACTGTTAATAAGTAGCAGTATAAATAAGCTTAGCGTAATAGTTAGAACTGAAAGGACTGTAATCGGCGTTCCGAGTTCAAATCCTGGACGAGACATTTTGCATTTCTCTTCGCATAAATATCTTTGAGAAAAGCAAGAATGCAACTGCTTTCGTTCATTTTGCAGGATTAGAGATAAATCCAATTGTAATATAATGGCCGAGGGATTTCGTTTTATATATCTTGCCTTTGGGTTTAGTTAGGCTGAGAACCTTTCAGCTCAGCACATGGGTTAGTTAGGTGCAAACTTGAGCACAGGTATTGACACGCGCGCGGTGAGGATGTGTCATTCACAGATGTCAAAATAAAAATAAAAAAGAGAGGATGTGACCAGGGATGTGAATGGCGTCATGCACCGGAAGCGGGCGCGGAGGATTTGGGGAGATTTGAAAAAGTCATTAGTCGAGAACTAGACTCCGAACGGGAAGGGTCGACATTCGGGGTTCGCTGAGGCCAGAGGAATTTGTGCGCTAATGGCGCTGCACGTGATGGTGGGGGGAGCAGATGGAAAAGTCATCATAGAAAGATTGTGCATCTCTCTTCCTTATGTCGAAACCTTTAACTCAAAGGTAATGAAAGGTTTTGTATCTGAACTAAGAAGCCTTTACGTGTTTTTTTTCTTTTCGTGTTTCGGGATTCCTATGTTCTATGTATATATGTTATGAACATTCTATGTACTTTTCACATATTCATGTATGGCTATATTACACAATGTAAATTAGGACTTTAAGCCACGTAACATTAAAAGATATGTGTAAGCTTATTTCTAGTTATGAATGACGGCATTATTTACATATAGTTGAATACGTTTTGTCTATTACTATTTGAAAATGTAAAATGCTTAATACTTATAGATAAAAATTCTGTGTATAAGACGCACTTTTTTTCAATGTTTTTCATTTTAAAATCAAGGTTTTAGTTTCTTTTTTAATGAAATAAATCAATCTTCATGGTTTACCTTGATGTCAAAGCCATCCCTAGAGAAGAACAGTTGTGATACTATTTAAACTCTAGTTGGAAGGATTAGGGGGTTCATGCCTTTCGCAAGGGTATTAGTCCGAAAGTGAACGTAATAACACGACCTAGAGCTCGAACTCGCTTACTTCGAAGCTGAAGTCTAGCATTTTAAAAATTACTCCACGGGGACTCTCCAAAACATCATCCTAATCATCATCATCATCATCATGTCGTGCTATCAGTGCAGATACCCCTGATGCTCTCCAGCCACCTTCTCTATCGTCCATCGCTCCCGATAGGTTTTCAAGAGTAGTTGTATATAGGTTCTAGCTGGTTGTCCTCCTTTTGCTTGTCCATGTGAAGGGATCCACAGGATTACGGCACTTATGAGTTCGCCCCTACTTCTCCAGCAGTGTCCCTGCATATCTGGTTCGTTCTAGCTTGGATAGTTTTCGTGATGGGTGGTAGGTGGCCGTGGAGCTGCTGCTTTGTCAGGTGCTGCCCCCAAGACTTGTTCAATATTGCACGCAACATTCTTGTGTAGTTGCCGTCAAACCTTTTCTCCATAGGTTTAGTTAGCGTCCATGTAGCGCATCCATATAGCAGTAACGATACGACCACTGTTTGGAAAAAACTGCGTTTTCATTTTATCGGTCTGGTCTGACTTCCTTATGACCGATCGCTTATCGATAGTCGTCCATGCCTTTGCTAATCACGTGTTGATGTCTGTCTCGGTTGATGAGACACTGCTTCCTCGGTAGTTGAACTTGTCTACTAGTTTCAGAAAGGTACCGTTTGGCGTGGAGATGGTAGCCTCTTTGATTAAAGCACATATATTCCGTCTTGTCTGCATTGCCATTGAGGTCAATGCCTGCAGCTGCTCGTTTCAGACTATGTAAGCAGGGTTTCGGCTTGGGCGGGTGTATTTGCCAGAAGCGTTACGTCATCGGTGTGGTTCGCGTCCGTAACTGTTTAGTGGTACGTATTATACACGGGAACTATATTCCTTAACTTTTTTTCGGAACATATGCATCTCCATGGGGTGACAGAATGTAAATGATATCTATAGTCCGAACCAATTTGCTTTACACCGTTACATGAAATAAGCATTGGAATGTGTGTTCGTATAAAATTTTGTTTTTATCGAATGTGAGCTTATTTTCGCAGCAAGCTTGTTACATTTTTTTGCTATGAACATGTGTAATTTTTTATTTTAAGACATAATATAAAGTATATAAATTCTTAGTTTTAGGTCAATACAAACAGATATAAAAAATTTTGACAAATGGTTCATAGTTAAATGATTTAGCCGCTACGATATCTAAAGAGTCACTGTGTCTTATAGACGATATTTTTGCCCAGAATTACGTAATACAGCGTTAAAGATGCGTGTTATACATGAGTTGGTTATTATGCACAAATAATTACGGTACAAAAATAAGAACAGCTTGGAGTATGGATATGATAATGCTTTTTTTTAATCTTTTTGTTTTAATTCTTAATTTATCCCCCCAAAGAAGGCAGGTTTGTCATATGGTCTTATTACTGGAGGGACCCGCACGTCTATATTTTGACGAGAGCAGAAGTTTTACCATCACTGAATCATAAAGTCGTCAGATAACTCCGAAGCTCTATCAATAAAATGAAACCTCCACGTGAGGACGAGAACTTAGATGAAGAAAAACATATAGTATATTTAGATTACAACTTGAAGACGATGTTCTGATAATCGGTTGAAATTCCTTGAACATATACCTTAATCCTAGGGAAGTCGCTAATTACTATACTCTCATCTTTGCAAAAGTTATGGATACAATTGAAAAAAAAACACAGGAGCATACAAACAGGAAAATCAACACACACACACACACACAAATATATATATATATATATATAATACTATACATTGTCATCAACAGACCGACTGTTTCGTTGTATCACAACCTCTTCAATGTGGCTAGACACGTAGGACGCTTGATGTAGCACTATATGGGTGGACCGAGCAGTACGATTCCTTTGTCTGTTTCAGCACGAAACCAGACAAAGATTTTTGGACCTGAAAATCTCGCCGTATCCGAATGTGGTAAGGGGACGCGAAAGGAGAGTTGGCTGGACAAAGGAGCTGGTAGGCAGTTGGCGACGGGACAGCAGAGAGAGTTGGCGTGGAACCACGGACAGGAGCAGTCAACGCCGGACTCCGGAGACAGTAGAAGAGAAGAGAGGGACCAGCCACGGTGAAGAAGATCGACTTAAGATGTCTGCATTCCAGTAGCTTTGTGGAATTTTTCACTTGTAATCCACGCTAGCGTTAGTCCATATATGCTAACGGAAATGAAGTGTTGCATACCTCCTTCTGCTCTTGGTTAACCCCAATCTTTGTTCGTGTTTGTTCGTCTGTTTTATTTTCTCCTGTCCCCCCGATCGTATTCTTGTGGTGGCAAGAAATGTGCGTTACCCCCCACGAACCACTAGTTGGTCACTGGCCGGCGTAAGAAGTGGAATGGTAAGAAGACTGATCTAATGTGGTGGGGGCGAGAAGGTAACGTTACATTGAAGCTGAGATCGAAACCCGCCCAACTTTACGTTATAATTAGTATATATAAAGAAGTTTTACGATTTGGATGCTCTGAGAACAAAAACTTTTAAAACCTAAAGAAAATAATAAGAAAAAATCTTTGAATATATATATATATATATATATATATATATATATATATATATATATATATATATCTACGTATATGTCGGTATGTGTGTGTGTGTGTCTTCAGACTCTTCTCTTGGGATCAACCTAAGACAATGCAAGTGTTCCTACAATCTCCTAAACAAGTGATTATCAAAAAGAGCAAGAACACAATAATATAAAGGAATAAAGTTATTTTTCACAAGCAATATCCTCGAAAAAAACGTCCGTCAATTGAGATGCATGAGGACTGGCATTATTGTGATGGAGAATGATTTCCTTCCTTTTGACTTAAGAGGTAGGTTTTTTTGTCTAAAACGACTGTCTTTTGAAGTATTGGTTAGACTGATTGATTTGGCTGTTTCAATGGAATATTAACGTTCTTGGGTTATTTGATACGAAATCCATCGTTCTAGAAGAAGAGTAGTGTATTTAACCAATAACTGGAAGAATGGGGAGGGTCATAACTATCCCAACGGTATTTGTCGGAATGTGAACGTAATAGCGCAACTGGAGTTCGAACTAGCTTTCTATGATTTCACAGTCCAAGGCTTTAACCATTACACCACGAGGAAACCTCCAGTATTGATTAGAGGTGATTGTTTGATTATTGCTAGACAGTTTGTAATAGAAAATTATTTGAATATCCCCCTACACTCAATATGGTCTCCTTTTGATGAAGTCCAACTCATGGTCGCTAAGATCTATTTCTTTGACTAATTCACTGACAACAGCGCTTAACATTATGATAAAGGATTCCCTTATTGCTAATTATAAGCCGGTCTAAAAAAAGGTTCCTGACAGTGTCGAGTAATCAATGATTTAGAATAAGTGATTACATAATAGTTAGGATAGCCATTGACATCGACAAGAGGTTAAACACGAGTTGGTCTCATATTTCGCATCAAATCAAAAGAATTTTACTAGTTGCATCTATTGGCTGGTTGCCAAGTGGAATGAGGTTCTATGAAGGAAGAGATGTTATGTTAATGATTAGATATCTTTATAGGCATTTTTTTTTCATTTATAATATATGTGCTAAAATCGGCCATTACATTTGTTCCAACCTGAGGAAATAATTACAGTCAAATTTTCTAAAGCATGATAAAACAAATTGATATGTCTGTGAAGATACTTTCTCGAAATATTTATTGCTTTAAAACAATATTGCCCCTTTTTTATGTTTCATTGTTTCTTCCGCTAAAAAGCCCAGAATTTTGGTAGGGTTGAGAGAACTTACGAGTGAATAGCTAATAATCTTAAATTGAGTGATATTTTAGGGGTTACAGTTTTTTCCTATGGTATATCCTACAGACATTTAATATCCTACATGTCTCACGGTGAATATAAACGAATATAAAAAAGAAAACCTTTATCACAAAATTAAATCCATGAATATATATATGTATATATATATGTGTGTGTGTGTGTGTGTGTGTGTGTGTGTGTGTGAGTGTATGTATTGGCAGAGATTTAGTTATTTCAGTCTTTATTGCATTTTGATTTTTTAATTTGTTTGATGTTTCGTTTTCGTTGTTTATTTATTTATTTATTTTTTTTTGCAGAATATCATTTTTTCAAATTCATTACATAATTACAGGTATATACATTCAATGATATACATTAATATATGAATACACCTGGAATAATCCAGATATAGTATGTGAATCTAGAAATATTAGTTCAATGAAATACTATAATCCTAAAGAAAGTTGGTTGGTTGCTTGGGTTTTATGGAATATCAACTTTTGTAGGTTATTTAACGCCAAATCCATTTTTATACAAATAATCAGTTCTATTTCAAATAATTCACAAAGCATGAATACACAATTTAATTGGCAAAAACATATTTATTTCAAGTTATTCAGTTTAGTCAAACAGTTCTAATCCAAACAAATCAGTTTAGAATAAGTATATATTTTACATACAGTTTCAAAACAGTTCTATTTTAAACGATTCAGTTGAGCGAAAGTAGAGTTTCTATGTCAAAAACATTTTCATTTCAAACAATTCAGTTTAGCTAACAAAAAGTGTTCCACTTCAAACAATTCAGTTTTGCAGAAGTGCGCAGTTTAGTTCTATTTGACCCATAGATATGACCCAATCAGGTGCTACCACTCAGGGCAGAGTGAACCTGGGAGCAAGGGCAATGAAGGGGTACTTAGCATTCCCCAAAGCTCCCACATAATTGGAACCACAAAATCAGATTGTTTAGTGTCATATCTAGGAGACTCATTGCAGAGACGCAGTAGGTATATTCTACAGCCCCAATGATTTATTCCATGTCCCATGTTAAAGAAAATATTGAAGTTGGAATAATTTACAGTATAGTGACATAATACATATTAAGTGCGTTGTTCTTAATGATTTAGGCTGTGTACTTTGTTATTAAAGGTTTTATACTGAATACTTTATTATCGAATGATTTATACAGAGTATTTAGTTATTAAAGGATTTATACGGTGTAGTTTGTTATCAAATGATTCATACATTGTATTCTGTTATTGATTGATTTATATAGCGTATTCTGTAAGAAATGATTTAGTGTATTTAGTTATTATATGATTTATACAGTGTACTCGATGATTAAATGATTTACATAGTGTTCTCAGTTACTTAATATTTTATACAATCTACTCTGTTATCTATGGATTTATACTATGGTATCTGTTATTGAATTATTCATACAGTCTCTCCCATTCCATCCAATCTGTTTTATTTTGTATCAAAAATATCACTTTATTTTTCTTTTTGGTTCTAATATATATATATATATATATATATATATATATATATATATATATATATATATATATATATATAATTTACTTACTGAGAATGATTTACTTTTACATTTGACTGCATATTCAGCATACTGGAATTTGCATATAATGACATGATATCTATACTCAAAAATGCTCCTCGAGAAAACTAAACAACGTACACTACTTGATTTCAGTAAATGGATCAACTTTATAAATAGTGACATAATTAATCAAGGGACAGTACGAAAACTACAGGAATATTTTTGTTTCTAAATTAATATCATCTACAATAATGTTACTCGGCATCACTTTCAAGCTTGATTCTTCTTCTCTATTAGATGTATGCTTACTTCTTCATCCCTCCTGTAGATGTAGGTGCAACCACATGAGAGTGACTAGTTGAAAGAGAATAAGTGCTCTGGCAGAAACCAGACATTTATACGGAAGTGACAGTGAATACTGTGACCCGTAGTTACACATGCTGAACGTGGCTAACAGCCAAACCGGGCGTCGAGGTGAAGACAGCAAAATTAGGTTCGGTTCTTTGGAGACAAGTTAACGCATAGTAGGGTACCTTCGGGACGACAAAGCATGAAAATTAAGACGTTAGGAGTGGGTATAGTGATAGTGGGTAGTTTGAGTGGCATGGTGAGAAACGAAAAGAGATTTCGAGAAAATAAGAAGGCTCTGATAGGAATTTGAAGTTGAATGATGTGGGCCACAGGATGAATGATGGTTGGAGGAAAAAAAAAAGAAACGTCTTGGAATTATTCTTAAACATTCCCACAGTAATACTAAAAAAAAAAACTCTGTGAGTTGAAGAATAACAGAATTTTAATATCCTTGTTTTAAAATCTTCCCATTTTTTTAGTATCTCTGGATAAAAAGTCTGTGTGTATTTTCGGAATTCTGAGTGTAACATTTGACTCAGTAAAATTGGTCAGTCATCGCATAAGATGTATAGAAATAACATACTGAATTTTCAAGAGTCTACGACAATTTTAAATATCTATACGAAAAAAGTCTGGAAACTTATCGTATGCACCTCGTATATATATATAGACACACACATATATATTCATCAAACACTTCACACCAGCAGGATGCAACACAAGGTAAATTTTAAACAGACTTTAACAGGTTTGAATTAAGAACTTTCTTTCTCCTAGACCGGTTGCCATACAAACGTAAAAGAATCCAGTCTCTATTACTATTTACCCATAGCCTGAAGGCAGTAAACTGGTTGACTTTGGTTGAGTTTTATAGCATATCAACTGTTGTAGGTTATTGGAAGCCAAATCCATTTTAAACATATAATCAATTCTTTTTTAAACACTTCAGTTTAGCATAAGTACACATTTTAAATGTCAAACACTTCTATTTCAAACAATTCAGTTTTAGCATAAGTACACAACTAAGTTCTATTTGACCCATAGAGAGGACCCTATCAGATGCTACCTCTCAAGACCAGAATGGACCAGGGAGCGATAGCAATGAAGGGGTACTCCGCACTCCCTAAAGCTACGGCAATACTGAAGCCTCACCATCAGATAGTTTAGTTTCATAATCTGGTCAGACGTTGTGGAAGTCTCAGCGGGGAAACAGTCGGTGTATTCTACAGCCCCAGCTGACTGGGCCAGAGGATAATTGGATTCATGCCTTTGCCATAGGTATTAGAACAATGTGAAATATAAACAGACTCTTCTAGGGTTTGAACTCGGTTCAACGAGTCCATTTCAAATGACGGCAACTATTAAATATGTGAGTGTATCTGTATGTGTGCGCGCACACTCGTGCATGTTATCTTTACAAATATTTACCCAAAACCTCCATTACTGGGTGGATATGACTCAATTCTATTATTTAAGGGGAGTAAAGCTATGTACATATATATGTGTGCGCGAAACCATGTGTGTGTGTGTGTGTGTGTGTGTCTATGTATGGATAGGTGTGTATGCTGTAGGATGCCCACTCGTACATGCTGTGTTTATACATACGCATATTTACCCAACCCTTGGTGGGCGGGTTGGATATGGTACACCGTCAATTTTTATGAGGCTTACTGCTGGTTTGGGATTTAGAATTTTCCTTCTCCTAGCCTAGTTGTCAAACCATGACAACGCTCCTCCTAAAAAACATAACTGGAAGCAGAATAGTCGGATTTATATCTTTCCCCTGGGAATTAGGACGAAGTAAAATGCGACCATCCTTGTCGAACTTGGGCCACAGATTCCATTTACTTGGTAGCGACACGGTCTCATTCGATAATGTCACTGAAATCAGGCAAAGAAATACATTAGCGCCATATATCTTTATAATCCGCCTGTATTTCTTAGTCCAAACATCATGAGATGTGATAAAAGAAAACGGTTTCACACAAAAAGATCCCAAGAAGCAGACGATATCGTACAGGCTATACTGATGATCTAGCGCTTCTCGCAAATACAGCCACTTAAACTGAATTCCTATTGTATAGGTATGAGTAAGCAGAAGAAAGCATCGGCCTCTACGTGAACGCAAATAAAACACCTTTTAAACAAGGAGCCATATGCACTCAAAGTGGCAATACGCACTCTCTCTCTCTCTCTCTATATATATATATATATATATATATGTATATATACACGAGTGTATATATGTATATATATATCTTATTCTTAATCTATGTCATATCCATTATCACAGTCCCATTTAAATGCAAAAAAAACAAAAGCATCCAAAAAGTCAAATTATTTCGTTTAATATTAAGAGCTATAACAGCAAAATCAATATCTATATATAATATCAACTTCAAAAATAACAATCGATGGTCTAAGCTTGAATCATACGAATATATTTTAGCTTGGCAGTTAAGAGTACTGTCTTTAGAACCCAGTTCAATTTCATAGCATTCCTAAAATGAGACTTTACTATGAAAAAGAATAAGGCTCTCGATTTAATGACATAATTTTAATTTTATCGGGATGCTCAACAGCAAAACCACGTCCCAAAAACAGTTTGGATCCAGATGAATAAAACCAGGGGGTAATTTTATGCTTGGTTAATTCTTATATATGCTCCCTTTAATGGAAACAAAAATTAAATTAAAAAACTGATAACGCCCCAAGACGATCTCCGTTAAAAAGTCTTATTTTGCGTGTATGTATATATATATATATATATATATATATATATATATATCGAGCGTCCTGCGTATCTAGCCACACTGAAGAGTTCTGATAGAACGAAAGAGTCTGTCTATGGATGACAATATATATATATATATATATATATATATATATATATATATATATATATATATATATAACCGTACCAATCCCTCCAGGTAAACTGCGTTATTTCTTATTAATCCATTTGGGATTTTTTTTTTTTTGTCCTCGACTACCTTGATTTATCCTCGTTATTGGTTGCTTGTCACAGAGTTTCTCTAACGAGATGTGAGCGAAAAAGGTGTACTTCTTAGATCTCACAATATGTGCTCTACTTGAAGCTAATGTGTGTGTATGTGTGTGTGTGGAGGAAAATGATAATTGTTATTTCAGCATTGTGTTTAAGAATCATTTACTTACATTTCCGCTCTCTCTCTCTCTCTCTCTCTCTCTCTCTCTCTCTCTCTCTCTCTCTCTCTCTCTCTCTCCTGGAACCGTAAAATACGCCAACTGCACCTCTGCAGGGGAGTAAGATATCTAGCAAATGAAGTGTCCAGGATAAGACACTCAATTACCTGATGGTGAGCCTCAAGATCTATATATTTGGATAATGTAGAGTACTCATTCTTTCCCGTTACTCCCAAATTCAGTCTGAAACCGGAGTGGTAGTACCTGTGGGGGTCGCATCTCTGGATCAAATAGAATTTGGAAATCATTTAACTATGTTAAACAAATTATTAATATTATATCAATAATAGCGATACTTGAAACCATTTAACTGAGGGCAAATAAATGAGCACTAACTCGTTTAAAAAGGAAGTTACTTACAAACCACTTATATATATATATATATATATATATATATAAGTAAAGTTGGCAACTGCACTGGAGGGCGACTAGATGGGTCCCTTTTCAATAGCTACTACACTGAGGTGTAGGGGAGGGCGCTACTCCTTTCCTTGGATTTCTCCACTTTAACCTTGATACATACCTTATATTGCTGAGTAGTAAGCAAAGAGGTGTCAAGAGTACCATATTTAAAGTCTTTGGTATGACGCGACCTGGGACTGAACCCAGGTCTCCCGGATCATTGACGAAGACTCTACCCACTAGACCAATATATATATATATATGTGTGTGTGTGTGTGAGTGTGTATGTGTGTGTGTGTGTGTGTGTGTGTGTAAACAAGATTTGGTATTGAATAACCCATAAGAGTTGATATATCATTAAACATAACTAAGTTGGATTTTTTTCAGTATATGATCGTTAATATAAATAACATTAATCCACTTGTTTACGATTTGCTTTCGGTTTTGCGGCTTAATCCCAAATCAACCTTCGTGTGTTATATAATGCCAAAACCATCCTTGTTGAAGATCAGCTGGGATACTACTTAATCCATAGCTAGACAAATAAGGGGTGGATGACTTTCCCTAAAGAATTATTGAAAGGGAAAGTAATTGCGCAGCTGGAGTTTGAACTCGCTTACTTCGAGGCCACAATCGAGCACTTTAGCCATTACCACCTGTTAATGATTCAGAATAAGATTATTGTTGTCCGGTTATGTCTGTCTCTTTTCAGTTCGCTTTGACGGTGAGACGCTGAATAGACCAAATGTATTTTCCCACCACCACCACCACCACCACAAAAAAGCTTTCCTCGGTGTCAGACTAAACTGTTCTTTGTGGTGAGGCTACAAATCTTAAAATTTAGAGAGAGTAGAGTTATCGCATTTGTTGGCATTACTTCCAGGACTAATTGAATCCTATCTAGGTGTCAAATGTATCTGGTAATTGTTTACCATTTTGTTATGATTGTAAAGATACATTTTTCTTACGTGTAGAGTTGGGCACCACAGTTTTTAACTTACTTCAATATAAAATTCCTCTTCATCTTTTAAATGTTTTATCACTGATTTGTTGTGAATTCATGAGGTATGGTTACGAAATTTAGTTCTGTCCTATATGAATAAGCCAGCGCATATTTTGAGATCTGCTTGCCTTGAAAAAAAAAAACAAGTATTTGAAGACAACGTCGAATTTGTTGTATAATCAATGTAGAATTATGTATTTGTGTTTAATAGTTATTTTATACGTAGGATACGACCTCTTGGCAAGATCAGCTAAGAGTTATTCCCCTTTAAATGAACACTACCGTCATGTTAAAATAAGCCTATTTGAAAATCTCATTACTTTGTTTTATAAGAGATTAACAATAAGTGACAACTGAAAAAAAAACTATTGTTCCAAAGGTACAGTTATATTTCAGGAGAAGAACCTAAAAGTATAGAACCAATGGAGGGTAAAAACAAATACGAAAAAACTGTTATCCTATTTACCAACCCCTCCGCTCGGGCAGGATATGACACAAGGTCAATTTTTTAAGCGGAGTTTAACAGGTTTGAATTCAGAGTTTTCCTTCTCCTAGACTAGTTGCCTAACCAAGGCTGAAGAACCTAGTCTGTCCTACTATTTACCCATAGCTGGAGGGAGAATAACTGGATTCATACCTTTCCCAAGGGTATTAGTGCTATGTGGAATGCAATTAGTCTCGTCCAGGATTTGAACTCGTGTCGCCTTGTTCATTTCCTACGACGATAACAATTACACCACGGGCACCTCCAACGAAAAAAAACTGTTATACCTATTTTGATTATTCATTTCTCATAACGAGATCGACTAAATATCACGTCTATCTTTTTAGATATCAAAAAGTAATTTCCTCCTTGAAGTAAAAGTAGAAACAAGGGTTCTCTTGGTATAATTCCAACCAACCAACCAACGATATATTCTGATGAAAATATTTGCAACTACTCTCCCTGGAGAATTCTAATACACTTTGATATGCTTTTTTAATATATGCATAGGTTTACAACTCCCAATTTTTTGTAGCACGAGTGCTTTCGTGATGCTTGAAGAAGGATAAGAAGCTTATTTATTCACATTCAATTATTGATTGATTTTGTTTTAGCTTGATAATCAATTGCATACCAAACTATGTTCGGTTTTTATATGCATAGAAGTTCTGAAATCATGTTTATTGTAAATTTATATTTACATAAATTTAAATGTTAATTTTTGAAAAATAGTTTTAAGAAGAGTTAATCGTTTTCCTCCAGTCAGGAGAGGCCTTAAAATTTTTATCTAAGATAAACTTCCTAAATCTTGCCATTTAACCAGAGTTCGAAAGCAGTTTCCTTGCTCGGGAAGAAAATAAGTAAATATCTCTGTCACCTGCAAAAATGTATTTAGATAAATTATTGGTGTTTATTTGATTTCCTTTTATTTAATTTTATTTTTACCTATCTTAACTTTATATGACTCGATAGATTGAATAATGTGCAATCCAGAGATAGATATCGATTATGTGTTTCGAGTAAAAAAATCTTTTATTGGTTTCAGGGCAACACGTCTGTTGAATCAGTTACGGGGAAAGAATAAATTTCATTCGAAAACAGATGTTCAATTTTAAGTATTAAAAAATTATATATATATATATATATAAACTTGGTTATAGAAAGAATTTATAACTACAAGAAATGATATATATATATATATGTATATATTATTTCTTGTAGTTAAAAAGTTTTTACGTATATATATATTTCATACACACACACACACACACACACACATATATATATATATATATATATATATATATTATAGCGTACATGGAAAGACAACGGCGTTTTCCAACTGTAAGTTTTTTTCCTATGCAATTATAGGACCTAAGTATATATATATTGTCATCCACAGACAGACTGTTTCGTTGTATCACAACTCTTCAGTGTGGCTAGACACGTATGAGGCTTGTAGCTGGGATCGAAACGCGCCCAACCTTACGTTAGACTTAGTATCAAACCGCTTAGCCAACAAGTGTTCAATGTCAGTTAGGGAATTATAAGGTATTCAGTTGTAGCGTTCATTTGCTTACATTTGATACCTTACCGGGTATCAGAGTGCCCAATCCGTTCGAAGCACTTTGCATTATGCGAACGGCAGCCGTATATTCCTTCGCCAGAGTGATATACCAACACATCTGCATGAGCAGGATGTGACTCATGGTCATTTTTAAGTGGAATTTAAGAGCTTTGAATTAAGAATTTTCTTTCTCCTGAGCAGTTAACTTTACAAGATTTAAAAACCCTGTCGACCCTAATACTTTCCCATAGTTGGAGGGAGAATGGGTAAATTCATACCTTTCCCAAGGGTATTAACACTACGTGAAATGCAAACAGCCTTATCGTATATTTGAACTTAGGTCGCCCTGTCCATTTCATATGACGATAATATATATATATATATATATATATATATATATATATATATATATATATATAATCACACAGTAAATTCAAAATTCCTCTCATAATCAGAATAATTGTTAATCCGCTTTATCAACGACGTGGTCTCACGTGTTATGAGTGAAATTAGAATCCAGATTTATCTTTCATGACATCGGTTGATTTCACAGTAGACATAAACGTTTCTTTTTTCTTTTCCTTTTTCTTTTTAACATTTCTGCGATCTCTTCCGAAGAAAATAATCTCATATCTGAGGGAGGAAAAAAATTGATAAACACCTGGTGACTTTGATCGTAAAATATTTTTGTGTTGAACATTAGTTCACGTTGCTTCATGATTTTTTTTTGATTTTTTTAAATTTTTTTTTTTATTTGACTTATTTATATTCCTTATCTTTATTTGAATATTTTTTTCTAGAATCATCTATTTAAGAAACAATGAACGCGTTGAAATTATTACGTCTACTATATCTTCAGAGACATTCTTTTATTTTTATCTCCACCTCCCCTTGTCTTCTTTTCCTTCATTTTCTTCCTGTCTTTCTACCTTCTTTCGCTTCTTCTTTCTTTCTTTCTTTCTTTTCAGATTCCCAAGTTCGCTTTCTTTCCGTTTTCTCTTTTTTTTTTTCTAGCACTCTATTCTATTCATCTTTTTCTTCCCTCTCTCTTTAATTTTTCAGGCAAGGCATTCCGTATGTACCTTGTAATTTAGTCTAGCATATCATAATCATTGATACTTACCTGGTTTCCGGGGCCCACCTCGACGTTAATAAGCCAATTCATACCCTAGTACCTACTTAGTAGGATTAATTTTATTTCTTTGTGTCTAAGATATCCCTAAAAGGGAATGCTGAGGGAACCAAGAATTTTTGGGGCCGGTCACGCTCGTCTCAATTTGTACATGCACTTCCCCACAACAAAATAAACTTGTGTCCAGTCTGACTTGATGGAAAATCGGTTACATCTGTCATATTTTAAAAAGAACCAAATGTTTAGGCATTCAAAAACTTTTTTTAATACAAATACTTTTTTCTTGGTCGACGATGCATGTTATTGAATAGAATATTTTCCACTTTCTTCCTCTATCTGGTACCATCTTGAAGGAAACTTCCAAATTTTTCAGAAATCCTTTTTTTTTTCTTGTTACAGAGGTACACTTCCAGTCATTCAGGGAATCCACTGTTTTTGCGGGGTGAAATCTGGACGAGCAAAATAATTTGTCGTCAAAAAATGTGATATCTGCTAAATACGGTAAAGAAATGGTAACGTGTGAAAATGTTTTACGTGATCTGCAGAGAAACTCATGTCCTAATGTTATCCTATTGTATGATGAATTTCTTCATATCAAGCAATAACAACTTCTTAGCGTTAGGCGCAGTAAGAAACAGGAACATTCTTAACAGTATATATATATATATATATATAATGTAACTGGAAGAAAAATCAACCACAGTTAAATTGTCATTATAAATTTATTTCTGTTAAGTATATAATGTTCGTCTCTTCAGATGACATACACGCTTAATTTGAGGATGAAAACAGTTGATTTGCCATGAAACCAAATCCTGACACTGATTTTTTTCAGTATCAGATCGGTAATATGCTTAGATTTAATCCACTTGTTTACAATTTGGTTTCAGTTTTCCTGTATCAACCTGCGTGGTTTATTTAATGCCGAAGGCATTCTTGTAAAACAGCAGTGATATTATTTGACCCAACGATGGATGAATAGGGGATGAGTCCATACTTTTTTCCCTAAATTAAGTGAAAGTTAATGCAATAGCGCAGTTGGAATTCGAATTCCCTTCTTTCGAGGCCATAGTTGAGCACTTTAGACATTACCACAAGTTAACGATTGAAAATAAGGTTATTATCGGCCTCTGAAATCCAGATCTTCTTATCGGTTTAGTTGGCCTTGACGGTGAGACGTTGAATACACCAACTGTTCCTCGCGCCCACAAAAAAAAGATTCCCTCGGTATAACACTAAACTGTACCTAGAGGTGAGGCTACAGTTCTTAAAATTAAGTGAGAGTAGAGTTATCTCTTTGCTGGCTTTACATCCAGGACTAATTGAATCCCATCTAGGAGTCAAATATATCTGGATATTTTTTACCATTTTTTAATGATTGTAAATATTTATTAATATATTATATTTTCATATTCCATTAATTGTAAATATTTATCAGTATGTTATATTCTTATATTCCTATGATTATAGATATTTATTAAGATATTATATTTTAATTTACTCAGGGAACATTTCCAAAATTTTAATCACAGCAGGTCGTGTTTTATCAATCATAAAGTTAAAAAAATACTCATTTCACTCTGTTTTATTTTCCACTAGGTCATCATATCTCCTTCAGTTATCTCTTTCTCCAGACATTCCTCGCCGAAACCGTATCTTGCAGACATTCTTCAGCAAAGTTCTATCGCCCAGACACTAGCTGATTACAATAACGCCATGCAATTTATCTTATTTTCGCAAAGTAAGTTACTGACGGAAGCAAATAAATTGATACCCCATTATCTGGTGAGTAATAGCAAATAAGGGAATCTTAAAAGCCAGTAAGGAAACTTTGGAGAGCAAAATATACTTTCTATTTCTAACCAAAGCTCATATTAAGAAAATAAAAAATAAAAAAAATCTACGCAAGTGCGTACGTCTTTATCCAGAAAGGTCCTTCAAAAATATTTGAACCATATGTTTACTGTTCTGAAATCAATTGCGCTTTCTCTGTTCACACAATAGCTATATTTTTGGGAGGTGTCCTCGTGGTGTAATGGTTAAAGAGATGGACTGCGGGCGCGTAATAATCGAGTTCGTACTCCAATCGCGCTATTACGTTCACTTTCGGGTAAATATAGCTGGGAAAGGTATGAACCCCCTTATCCTCCCAGCTATGGGTTAAATAGTACCACTACTATTTTTTCTAGTTGAATGGTATTAAATAAGACACCAAACCTCTGTGTCTTTTACGCCCAATTTAAACTTATAATTCATAAGATCCCAAATTATACTACGTTATTTGTTTGTCTATGTGACTTTCAAAAAACTCATGGAGAGGAACAATGCCCATGGGGTCTGCACACACAAGTACCACGATAGTACCAATCACAGCGGGTACAAATCACGGCTTGACCAGCTTCAGTCACCTGATATACGTCCACAAACTAACGGATACCAAAATATTGCAAAACATCTTATTCCTCTAGAAATAATTCATTGTTTGCACAAATGAAAGAAACCATCACCTGAATATTTTATCATAGAAAAGCCTTTGTTAAAATGTCCCATCTTCCCAATAATTCGGTTTAAGAAAACAGACGAAAGATTTAACGTAGTAGATTGATATTTGATTGAACGCTTTGGCCTTCAGGTCACAGACAGTTCAACTACCTGGATCAGGTCCTCAAGCAAAATAGCTTGCCACCCAAGGCCAACAGGCAGTCTCGTTTGGGGTTGATACTTCTCTGCAGTCGCTTTGTTCTAGAGCCTCAACCGACAGAACGAGATATCATACGAGAATAGTAGATATTTTGCGTTAAATTAGAAAGGGCAGAACACCCAGAGAAGATCTAAAATTTTAGACTTATAAACCTCTTTGAAACGAGATTCTCAGTCAAATCTTCAATTGCCAGATGCACTCTTAAGTACAAGTCATATTTTTATTTTTAATAAAAATATTTTTATTTTTATCAAGAATATTTTTATTAAGAATATACAAAGTCATATTTTTCCTTTTATTAAGAATATTTACCTGAAGCTATAATTGTCTATTTTTTTTATTAGTAATAGATTTACTTTAAATAATAAAAGCGTCTGTAAATTATTTGTATTATATGGGAGTACTTGCTTCCATAGAACTGTGCAAACAAGTAAGTATTACAGCCAAAAAGTTAGATAAAAAGTGATTTGAACGAAATGATGACAATATAGTTATGATTGTAATCAAACATTTGCAAATGATTCAAATTTCTCTATCAAGTACCGCATATGGGGTTGATCCCCTGTTAGAAATTAACCACATCATTACTTTTTGAGCTTATCTTTGTCAGGTACAAAGTCTCAAGTTTAAAGCAAACTAGGAAGTTTCATCTGAAAACAACAATAACTTGCAGTGATACAATTTTTAGAATAATCATATTTACCAACCCCTCCGCTCAGGCAGGATATGACACAGGGTCAATTTTTATGCGGAGTTTAACAGGTTTGAATTTAGAGTTTTCCTTCTCCTAGACCAGTTGCCTCACCAAGGCAGAAGAAATTAGTCTATCCTACTATTTACCCATAGCTGGAGGGAGAACAATTGGATTGATACCTTTCCCAAGGGTATTAGTGGTATGTGAAATGCAATCACTCTCGTCCAGGATTTGAACTCGTGTCGCCGTGTCCATTTCCTACGACAATAACCATTACACCACGGGCACCTCCAATATTTAGAATAATTATTCTGAAACAATACGACTAGTTATTTTCTGTTCAGTTTGTAAGTCACAAGGCCGTAAACAGAGAGCATCCATGGAAGACCTAACTGACTAGACATGTAAGGATGTGAAACTATTTTATTAATCAGTGTTTCAAAAGTAATATGCAATCTTAATTACCCGAAATTCATTTCTCGCAATTGGGTCATTTGTCTGGTTTGAACATGGCTATTATAATATTGGAATCTTTGAACAACTATCCTTTAGGTACTGAACAAATAATAAAAGACTATGAAAAAGAATGTTAACGATATTAGCAACTATTTCCCTTTCTACTTTGTTTAAGTTGCAAAATAGTCATGATCACTCATGTACTTTAATTTTTTCTCCATTGCTGCATTCATTTATTCTAATTTCGAGCCGTACTGATTAGATTCAGTCATTTTATATTAAAGAAGAACTTGACTTAAAAGGACTTCATTTCTTTCCGATCATACGAGGTATGATTTTAAAAAAAGGATTTATGCAATGTAGGAACGGCTCATAAAAATGGCAATTGAATAAATAAATAAATACATAAAGCCGACACTCTCCAAATGGTAAGGCACGTATAGTCATTAAAATGACAGGGGAAAAACGGGGGCTTTGAAATCTTCTGTGCAGGTGTGGAAACACCGGAAACGGATATGTCTCAGCCCAACACGACAGGCGGAAATGAGGGGACGACCAGTTTTTTTGGAGAGACAGAATTGAAGAAACCGGCGTAGAAAAAAGTCGGATCTAAGTTTTATCTCAAGATGGGCTGTGACCTTTTAATAGAAAATATCAACCAGTCTTTCTCTCTCTCTCATAGGATAACTCACTGTAACGAGCCAGCTATAAACTGTCAAAGAAAATACTAAATACTATGTGCGTTTTTATCCTTTATCAACCTTTGCATTCTCTGACATATGCCTGACTGATCACGTACATACCTGTCCCTGCTAGCTATCTATACCAATGGCTACGCTATACTAGGTCTAAACACTTTTTTAAATTTTAGATTTATTTGGCTAGAGTGTTCGCCAATGGCCAAGAAGACTCAGGGTTCAATCCCAGGTCGAGTCATGCCAAAAACTCAAGAAGTGGTACTTGATTCCTCCTAGCTTAACAGTTAGCATTATAAGTCGGGATCAAAGGTAAAGTGGAGCAATCGATGGAAAGGAGTAGCGGTATAAAAACATTTGAAAATAGTCACCAACTATAACAGCTAGGCAAAGTACGAGTCGTACAAAAAAGTCCTAAGCCTTGTATAAAAAGAAAAGCGAAGCTGGATATTTTTGTTGTAGCAATACTTTCTAAAAGTTTGATTTCGTTTTTCTTGTTTTAAAAGAAATGTTAGTTTATTGCAAAAACAAAACTGCTCAGTAGTGTTCTTCTTTCGTCTTGAGGTTTAGAACTTTTTGTACGAACCGCGTATATTAAAATAGATTGTGTCTGGACTACTGTTTAGATGTTTACACTTTATGCAGATGAATTGGAGCCAATTTGAGAAAAAATGAAACCAGTCTCGATAATTATTGAAAAAATGATTTTTGGTGAAACGCTGGCTTGTGATCGTTCAGAACCCACCATACTCACTCTCTGTGAGACTTTTTCTTCTTTTGTAAATGAGAAATACGTCTAAAAGTAACTTATTTTATGATGTAGAGGACATAAAAAAATATGGACCAAGCAGCTTCACACAACAACAATACAGAATTTTAAAGGAGCTTTAAAATGCTGAATTTAAAAATGAGTGTTTTAATAAAGACTAATTTTTCACTAAACATTACTTTCTGTCTTGCTCGATAAAACTTCAATCTCAAAACTTTTTCTACATACCTTGTATATGTGACATCACATTCGATGAATGAAGACCCAATTTTAATAAGGTTAAAGGTCTTTCATTTCATGTATGATTTCTAGCATACAGTATTCCAGTATCATTCAACAGTAACTTTCTTCTATCGTTTCAATACACTGCGCACATTTACTCGCTAAATAGATTTTTTTTCGCATTACGTAGATGTCACTCATAAAAATTTCAAATATAACCAAAATGAAACAAATGGTAAATTGAGCTTCATTTCGATGGTTTTATTATATATATATACATATATATATAAGGTTGAATAATAAGTTTCCAGAGTATTTTCTTGATAGTACACACATGAAACTCTAGTCCCCTTCGAAGTAATCTCCTCTGACTGCAATGCACTTGTTGTACTGTTCTAACACCTTCTAGAAGACCCCATGGAAGTCCTCTTGTGTGAGCGTGTCAATGACCTTCGTCACAGCCTCTTTCATCTCTTCAATTATCTTATAACGACAGCCTCTTTCATCTCCTCAATTGTCGCATAACGACAGCCTCTGAGCTTAGGGAATAACCAAAAGTCACAGGGAGCAAGGACTGGACGATATGAAGGCTGAGGAACTGTCTTGATGCCCATCTTGGTCAAATAGTCTGTGACAAGGATGAAGTTGTGGACTGGTGCATTGTCCTAGTGGAAATGCCTCTGACCCTATTTGAAGAATGCTGGCCTCTTCCGACGGAATCCCTTCCTGAACTCCCTTAAAATCTCAACATAGTAACCCTAACCCTAACCCTTTGGCTAATCAACTCTGGTGTATTGACTTCCTTACTCCTCCCACACCACACGTCATCTCTCACAGACTCCCTTCCTTCCTTGAATCCCTTATGCCACTCAAAAACTGATGCTTGATTCATGCAAGATGCTCTAAAAGCAGTCTGAAGCATTCCATACGTTTCTGTGTCATTTTTCCAAGTTTAATACAGAATTTTTACTGCATATCGTTCTTCTGAAGTGTCGTCACGCCCAGATTGCATTTTTGAACTTCACCAGCTGTGTCAATCAGGTATTAGTAGGGTGTATTCCAATTCCTACTGTAGCTGTTCATTTAAAGCTGAAGTCATAAAAATTGTTCAGTCATCTCCTAAGATGTATAGCAATAACATACTGAACTTTCAATAGTCTACGACAATTCTAAATGCCCTTACGAAAAAATCTCTAGAATTAATCGTATGCACTACCGTATATATATATATATATATATATATATATATATATATATATATATATATATAATGTGTTGAGTAATCGTCAATGGGCCGGGAGAATGGGGTTTAATCCCAGGTCTAGTCATACCAAAACCTCAGAAAATGGTACTTGATAACTCTGTGCTTAACACTCAGCATCATAAGGTGCCTACACGAGTGAGTTCGATTCTCATTGGGTGCCCAATTCATGCGGCCTTGTGCTACATCTAAGCAAAAAAGCTTAGTAAATTACCTCAGCATCATAAGGTGCCTACACGAGTGAGTTCGATTCTCATTGGGTGCCCAATTCATGCGGCCTTGTGCTACATCTAAGCAAAAAAGCTTAGTAAATTACCTCAGCATCATAAGGTGCCTACACGAGTGAGTTCGATTCTCATTGGGTGCCCAATTCATGCGGCCTTGTGCTACATCTAAGCAAAAAAGCTTAGTAAATTACCTCGGCATCATAAGGTGCCTACACGAGTGAGTTCGATTCTCATTGGATGCCCAATTCATGCGGCCTTGTGCTACATCTAAGCAAAAAAGCTTAGTAAATTACCTCAGCATCATAAGGTGCGTATCAATGGTCAATAGTAAAATGGAACAATCTAGAGAAATGAGTAGCGCCCTCCTCTACACCTAGGTGTAGTATCTATGGAAAAGCGAGACTTAGGGTCACCCACGAATACTGTCGCCAACTTATACTTTATATATATATATATATATATATATTTACTAATCAATTATATATATATATATATATTATTTATATATATATATATATATATATATATATATATTTACTAATCAATTATCTAGTAGGACACTCGTTGGGAAAGTGTAAGCAGGAGTGTGTAGTGTATAAAGTAGAGGTATATACTGATTCGAATAATAAGAGAGATAAAAAGATATATTTTGGGTCAACCCAAGGGGATTTTAAAACTAGGTACTATAACCATAGAACAAGTTTTTCGCACGAAAGATACAGATATAGCACTGCTTTATCTAGTTATGTGTGGGAGATTAAGGAAAAAATGGGAGTAGATCCGATAATGAAATGGGAAGTAATAAAGAAATGCCGCAAATATAGGGCAGGTAATAGAACCTGTAATCTTTGTATGGAGGAAAAGTTGATAATAGCAGATTGTAAAAGTAAGAATATGCTAAACAAAAGATCGGAGGTGTTGAATAGTTGTAAACACAAAAGAGCGTGGTTACTATATAATTAGGAAATGTTATAGGTTTATTTTTGTTTTGTTTTTTTTATTTTTTTTATTTTTTTGTTTTTTATTTTATTTCATTTATTTATTTATTTATTTATTTTTTTTTTATGCAAATTTTAGGATAGGTGGAGGTTTTTGGTGAATAAAGGCAATTTCTCCTTAGAATGGTTTAGGCGAAACTTCCTGATGATCCGTTAAGGTGAAACTTTAGTAGAAGATTTTCGACTAGCGATTTAAGTTAATTCTATATATATATATATATATATATATATATATATATATATATATATATATCAATTGAATAGTCCCTATGTCACATTGTTTTTACACAAGCCAGAGTTAATTTGTTTTTACACCGTTAACTGGTTTCAAGTAATGCTATTTAACACTAATGAATCTACTTTACATTAATCATTTATATTTTCTGTTAGATAGTTTCAAGTATTGTAAATGATTATATGGTAAATGATAAAATAGTTCATATACATGGGATTCTAATGCGTACAACTTGTACAGGTTTGAGTGAACCTGAGAGCGATGGCAATGAATGGGTACTCCACAATCTTCCAATCTCTAGAACTGGCAACTCACTATCAGATGGTTTAGTCTCATATGTAGGACACTCGTTGGGAGGCATCATACCTGTCTACAGTTGTGAAGTCCCAGCCGACAAGCCGGTTTTCTTAAAAAATTTTATATATATATATATATATATATATATATATGAAAATTTATAAAAATAAATTGAGAAATCGATTGTTTGCTCTTTATGACTAATCAGCCTATCTGGGGTTAATTTTTTCTTAGAAGTTTAAGGATTGCGTTCAAAGTACATTTATATTAGTTTTTTTTTTTTAATTGCTTTTTAAACGAATTTGGCACAGTTATATGACATCAGGTGTTGCTTATAAATAAAAATAAATTAGATTCAATTGTATAGCTTCAAGCATTCCTATCTAATACTAATGATTATATAGCTTCAAGTATCCCTATCTAATTATAATGATTATATCGTTTTAAGTATTCCTATTTAATACTAATGATTATATACGTTATGCATTCAATAAGTTTCCAGACTTCTTTTTTTGTACAGGCACTTAAAATTGTCGTAGACACTTGAAAATTCAGTATGTTACTGATATACATCTTATAAGATGACTGACCATTTTTTAAAAATGATTTCTGGTTCAAAGGAACAGCTACTGTAGGAATTGGAATACACCCTACTAAAGCCTGATTGACACAGCTAGTGAAGTTCAAAAAAGTAATCAGCACGAGAGGACACTTTAGAACAACGATATGCAATAAAATTCTGTTTTAAACTTCGGAAAAATGCCACAGAAACGTATGGAATGCTTCAGACTGCTTTTGGGTCATCTTGCATGAACCGAGCATCAGTTTTTGAGTGGCATAAGGGATTCAAGGAAGGCAGGGAGTCTGTGAGGGATGATGAGAGGTGTGGGAGGAGTAAGGAAGTCAATACACCAGAGTTGATTGGCCAAAGGGTAAGGGTAAGGGTTAACATATTGAGGTTTTAAGGGAGTTCATGAAGAGCACTCTTCAAATCGGGTCAGTTGCATTTCCACCAGGACAATGCACCAGTCCACAACTCCATCCTTGTCACAGACTATTTGACCAAGATGAGCATCAAGACAGTTCCTTAGCCTCCCTATAGTCCAGACCTTGCTCCCTGTGAATTTTGCTTATTCCCTAAACTCGAAGCTGTCGTTATGAGACAATTGAGGAGATGTAAGAAGTTCTGACGAAGGTCATTGACACACTCACCCAAGAGGACTTCCATAGGGCTTTCTAGAAGGTGTTGGAACGGTAAACAAGTGCATTGCAGTAGGCGGAGGTTACTTCGAAGGGGACTTGAGTTTCATGTGTGCACTATCAATAAAAGTGCCCATACGAAAATAGTCTGGAAACTTATTTAATGATCCTCGTACTTTCAAGTATCCCTATCAAATGCTAATGATTATAAAGTTTCAAGTAATAATTCTACTTAAAAATAAACTCTTAATAATAAACACTTGTTTCTCAGAGTTATATGGTTCCAATTAACTAATCATATTCATCATGTCGCGCTGCTAGCACGAATTTCCCTGACTCTCACACACCATTCGTCCCAATCATCCACCGCTTCCGACAGGTCTTCTAGACTACACCCTCTGTCCGTAAAGAGCTGTTGTAGATAAGTACTAGTTGATCGTCCAACACTTGCACATAAGTGTATAAGGGCCCAGAGGAGAACTACTCTTATGCGTTCGTCCTTACTTCTCCAGCAGCGTCCCGCATGTCTTGTCTGTCTTATTTGAATGATTTTAGAGATGGGGCATAGGTGTCCATACAAGTGCTCTTTTGTGGGATGCTGCTTCCAGGACTTGTTCAATGCAGCTCGCAGCATTTTTGTGCAATTACTGTCAAGCTTTCTCTTCATAAACCTGGCCAGCGTCCATGTGGTGCATCCATACAGCAGTACTGACACAACCGCTGAAAACTGATCCTTTCTAAAGTTAAGCTGCGAAATAGTATTCCAATACAAATTCAAGTTATATTTTATCAAGTATTCCAATCAAATACGATTGATTTTTGAACAGATCGATTTTACCCATAAATGCCACCCGAACAGGCGAGAGTAGATCTTGAAATAATAACAATGAAAAGCTACTCCACACTACTCAAAGATTTAAAACTGGAGCCTCACCATCCGATGCAATTTAGTCTCCCAGTCAGGATACCCAATCAAGAGTTGGGTGGGGGCTTATTCCTACGCAGGGTATGCAGTCAGTGAACTATAAGCACAACCAAAAAGGCGGCAAAAGTGAGGAGTAACAGAATACCCCCCTCTTTATTTCTCTCTCTCTCTCTCTCTCTATCTATCTATCTATCTATCTATCTCCCAGCTTGAAGTAGCTCGAGTGTCTAGCCATACTAAAAAGCTGTGATACAACGAAACAGTCTGTCTGTGGATGACAATATATATTATCCCCACCGAGTGGGTTGAGCACTCGAGTGGGGAATTGCCGGCTGCTACATACGCATAAATGCTAAGCTCTTCTCATAAATAAAGCACTCCGTTAGCCGATTGCCTATATTTGAATATCTATACGAGAAATCTTCTTTCACTTACGCTTAGAAGGACGGTATATCTGGGGGAAGATATCCGACTGACGTTAAGTGAGCTTGGTTTTGATCCCAGCTTGAAGCATCTCGCGTGTATAGCCACATTAAGGAGTTATGATACACCGAAACAGCTTCTTTGTGGATATATATATATATATATATATATATATATATATATATATATATATATATATAGCTCTATTCTAGATAGTGAGCACTCTCCATATATTTCACTTGGTTCGCCACAAAACCACAACGTGATTTAGTACCAACCAACACTGTTATATATATATACATATATATATATATATATATATATATATATATGTATATATATATATATATATATATATATATATATATATTATGTATATGTTGAATACCAAAGGAATTATTTTTATTAAGTGTATTATTTCCTCGATTATTTTTTTTGTCTTGGTAAACAAGCTGAAAACTTTTAACACACCTTGTGTATCTTACATCACATTCTATGAATGAAGAAAAAAAAACGTTGGTAGGAGTAGATGTAGTGCCTCTTACAAAGAAACTGATCGTCTATCTTAAGTAGGATTAATGTTTATAAACGCTTTCTATTCACTGGGCGCAACTCTTCTTTAGTCGGTACTGTAAGGCCATAGTTAACCCCGAATCGCCTAACAAGAATATGCAATTAAAGAAGACATTTTTTTGTCAAGAATCGAATGGCATGAAGCAGAATTAAGAATTAACTTTTTCATTTCTGCTTTTTTTAATGATTTGTTTGTAGTTCTAGTGCTTTACAGACTGACAAGGATATTTGCTTAGCATCTAATTAGTTGACAGGCCGGGAAAATTTTGATGAGCTTTTTCCAGGGTAGAAGTCTGTAATTGCCCTAGCGTCACGGAAAAGACGAAGGGGCAGGAGGGATGTTAGAACGGCAACTCAGAAACGAGGGGAAAACGGTAGACAGACGAGACAGTATAATGGCGTCAACGTCTTGATTTGACAAGACATCGACCGGACAACGGTGAGCTTAACACGGCAGACTCAAATCGAAGAGACAACTGCGTTTACCTGCCAAATTAGGAAACGTCTCATCATTGTTGATGTCGTCAACCCAGCTCGTTTACCCACGTTTCATAGTCGTAAAGAATTTTTATTTTTATTTTTTAGTTTCTTTTCTTGTTTCACACTTTTCTTGTCATTCCTTCAAAACAATTTTTTTAATGCTTTTTCTTTTCTTTTTCCCCCTTTTTATCCTTGTTTTTATTTACAAAGCTCTACACAAACTAAAATGTTAGCTTTAGCGTAAAGAACTGGATTTTTAGAATGAGGAGTGCCGAATCAGAATGTAAAATTCTCCTTGTTTCCTGGCCTCGAACAACAACTCCTGTGGGTAATACGAGACTATTTTAGTCACGAAGCAAACTATTTTTCTTCCGTTCGTTTTGATTTTTTTTTATTTGTTTTTTTTTTTTTTGTATTGTCTTTTTTATTTACTTCTTCTTTTTTATTTACTTCCTCTCTTTCTTATGAAATACTTGTCTTATTTTTCATTCGTCAATTCTTTTTTGTTTCTCTTTTCATTTACTTCTTCATTTTTATCTTCTTTCACTGCTTTTCATGAAATACTCTTCTAATTCTTCTTTCTTTCTTTCTTTCTTTCTTTCTTTCTTTCTTTCTTTCTTTCTTTATTTGCATTTCTTCTTTTCATTTTCTTCTTCAATTTAATCTTTCTTTATTTCTTAGCTATCCTCGTGTTTTATTCTTTTTTTTTTTTTCTCTTTTGGTTTCACTTCTTTTACGTCTTCTCCCTCTGTTTCTCATTAAATATTCTGTTTGTATTTCTTTCCGTTTTGCATTTCTTTTTATTTAATTCTTCTATCTCTATTTTTCAGCAATATTCTTCTTCTTCTTCTTCTTCTTCTTCTTCTTCTTCTTCTTCTTCTTCTTCTTCTTCTCTTCTTCTTCTTCTTCTTCTTCTTCTTCTTCTTTCTTTCTTTCTTTCTTTCTTTATTTTTCATTTTGTATTTCCTCTTTTTATTTACTTCTTTTTCATCTTCTTTCTTTATTTTTCAACAATTCTCGTCTTATTCTAATTTCTTTCATTCTTATTTTCGTAATTACCCTTTTGATTTTTCCTTCTTTTTTATCTTCTTCCTCATTAAATGATATTCTTATCCTTCTTTCATTTTTGCATTTCCCTTTTCCTTTCCTATTTCATCTTCCTTCTCAACAATGTTTTTCTGATTCTTCCTTTCATTCTTTTTGTAATTCCTCTTTTAATTTTTCCTTCTTTTTCATCTTCTTCCTCCTTCTTCGTTAAATAATATTCTTATTCTTCTTTCATTTTTGAATTTTCTCTTTTCATTCCCTATTTTATTTTCTTTCTCAGCAATACTCGTCTTATTCTTCTTTCTTTCATTCGTTGTTTTTTTTTATTTTTCATTTCATTTACTTCTTTGACATTTTTCTTGTTCTCTTGAAATATTTTGTTATTCTTATTTATTTATTGATTTATTGATTTATTCATTTTGAATTTCCTCTTTTCATCAATTTCTTTTTCATTTATTTCAGATCTTTTTATAAAATACTCGTCTTTCTTTCATTTTTTTTTCTTTCTTTCTTTGGATTTTGTCTTTTCATTTCATTCTTCATTTTAACCTTCTTTCTCTGTTTCTCATGAAATATTTTTTTTTATGATTCTTCTTTTTTGCATTCCCTCTTTTTATTTGATGACTATTTTTCATCTTCTTTCTCTATTTCTCATGAAATATTCTTATTCTTTCATCCTTTTTTTTTCTCTTTTTAAATGACTTCTATCTTTTCATTTTCTGTGTATATCTATCAGCAATATTATTTGTTTGTTTGTTTTTTTTTTGGATTTCTTTTTTTCATTTACTCCTTCCTTTTCATCTTCGTTCTCTATATATCAAATATCTTTATTTATTTTTTTTTTCATTCTTTTTTATTTCCTCTTTTCAGTTACTTTGTTTTCCTTTTTCTTCCGCTTTTACTCGTGAAATACTCGTCTCACTCTCTTCTCTTTCATTTTTTTTGTAATTTCTCTTTTCTTTTTTATCTTTTTGATCTTCTTTCTCATGTAATGTTCTTATTATGTTTCCATTTTTTTTATATTTCCTCTTTTCGTTTACTTCTTCCTTTTCATCTTCTTTCTCTATTTCTCAGCAATCGCTTCTTATTCTTCCTTCTTTCTTTTATTCTTTTTATATTTCCTCTTTTCATTTACTTCTTCTTTTTCATCTTCTTTCTCTATTTCTCTGCAATCACTTCTTATTCTTCCTTCTTTCTTTTATTGTTTTTATATTTCCTCTTTTCATTTACTTCTTATTTTTCATCTTCTTTCTCTATTTCTCTGCAATCACTTCTTATTCTTCCTTCTTTCTTTTATTCTTTTTATATTTCCTCTTTTCATTTACTTTTTCTTTTTCATCTTCTTCCTCTGTTTCACAGCAATTTTCTCTTCTTCTTCTTTCTTTCATTCTTTTTTATTGTTCTTTTTTTAATTTATTTTTATTTCATTTTAGGATTAAAATATTTTTCTCAGCCTCTTCTTACATTTCCTCCCCTTTTCTTTATTCTTTTCCTTCCAAAAATCTTTTTTTCATTATTAGCTTTTTTTTTCCCCAGCTAATAATTCGTCTCTAATATAATTCCATTTTGTTTCAATGTCTTTTAAAACTTCTTCAGCAGTTTTCTTTTATTCTCAGCTGCCTTTATTTTGTTTCTTCATTCCCGTGTCCTTGCCAGCATGTTGTGCAAAAAAGTAAAATAAGATCTTTTTAAAAAGTGCAAATATATATAAAATAAACAGAACAAAATAAACAAGGCACTTGCTGGGCTAGCCGACGCAATTAGAACGAACACGCAACGTTACACCACGCAATTTCACGTGACAGTCTTTGTTACAACCAATGATGATTGACAATTAGACATTTGTTGAAACGACCTAAACGAAATAAATAAATAAATACATATCTCCCCATCTCTGTTTTGTATTGTTTCTTTCTTTCTTGTTTCTTTTTTTCTTTTATTTCATTTTTTTTTTTCGATTTTATGGTTTTCTATCATGCCGGATATAGAAGGCTGGTTTCTTCAAAATTGAGTCAGGGTGGTGATCTCTTCTCTTACTAGAACAATCAGACAAAAATAAAAGAAATTAAATATCGACGTGGGGCATTAATGTCGCATAAAGCTGAAAAAAAAAATAGAAAATTGTTCTCAGCATGAAGGGTCATTGTGTCAAGCAATGTCATGGAACCTGCATATTTTTTGACAATTTATTTTAAGCCATTTTGGGCTTTTTTTTTTAATTTCTAAATAATAGCACATGGATTATTTGTCTAAATTCCTGGGATGATACTTGATCATTTTATCTTTTAGATTATTCGGACTATTGTCTTCATCTTCTCCAAGTTTCGGCCGTTATGTCCTTCGGCCTTCTTCAGGTGTTTCATATCGAACTCGGGAGCCTATACGAACCTCGAACTGAGCCCTTTATTTACTCCACGGGGTTAGATTATTCTAATTCCGTTAACCATGATCAGATTCAAGTGTTAAGCTATAGTAAGCGTTCCCTTGTATTCCGATGGGAATATAACAATGAAGATGAAGATATTAGCCTGAATGTTCTATGTAAAAAGAAGCACGTGCATTGTTTTCCCCTTTAACGGCATCAAATAGCTCATTTCTGTCCTCATATATATCTATATTTTAGGTGTATGAGGATGTTGGTGAAGAAGTAAAAAAAACAGTACATTCTTTACTGGTCAGGGAAGGTGAAATTATGCCTCTCTCTGACGCTGTTTTTTTTTTTTTTTTTTTTTTTTCAATTTTAGGTCGCACTTAGTGTGGAATTTTCCAGCAAAAAAGTAGTTTCGAAGCAATTAGCTCAATTAGCAAAACGGTTATCGTAATAAAAAATGGAAACGCTGCCACGAGTTCAAATCCTGGACGGGCTGTTTGCGTTTCAGCTGGCTCTAATACCCATGAGAAAGACATGAATCATTCATTTCTTCATCCCTCTAGGGGTAAATAAAAGGGCTAAGTTGTTTTGCCTTGATAACGCAAGCATTCTAGGCGATTAAAAACACTAAATTCTGGCTATCTGAATTCTGTTTAAAGACTGACCGTGCGTCGGATCCTGCATAGTGGAGAGGTTGGTTGGATGTTGACTTTAAAAACACAGGTCGGTGCGCTGAGTAACCATTATAAACGGCATTTAGGAATTATTCAACGGATGAAAAATACAGAACAGTAAACAGAATGATATATGAAATCAAACGATAGTTGCACTCAAACACTAAATGTTCGGCTAAAGTCGCATACAGCAGTCAAAAGCATAACATCGATTTAGGTTTGGTTTGGTTTAGTTTCATATCAACCTTTGTGGGTTATTTAATGCCAAATCCTGTTTTTTCATATGCATTAAATATATGATTTGTATACACAGTTAGATGGTCAAACTGTTGTATTTCAAACAGTTCAATTTAACGTAAGTCAACAAACGGTTCCAAGTATTACCCTGTATAACTAATAATTTAATTAAACATCTGTTAAATATCTGTCTATATTTCTGAGATGAGGTATTATGTACATTATTTACATTTTTCAGACTATTGTCCTCATCTTTGTCACCATGTTTATCAGAACATGGACACATGGTACAGTGGATAAAGGCTTTGGTCAGATCCAGTGAAATACACAAACAGTGTAGTTCAATACCCGGTGAAGGCAGTGGAGTTCTTTCAGAGGGGAAATTAACAGGAGATAACTGATAACTGACATCCATTAAACATGACTTGTGGAACTAGAAAAGTCTACCCCGGTAAGCGAAATAAAGGGTTAAGTTCGACATTCCAACCACCTGAAGAAGGCCAGAGCATAGAACGGCCGAAACATTGTGATAAGTATGGCGATAAAGATGAGGACAATAGTCCGAAAAATGTAAATAATGTATATCTTAAATTATCAAACTGTTCAATTTCAAAAGCATTGTTACGTATCACTTACAATTCAATTAATCAACAAACAAAATATGTACTTATACTAAACGGAATTAGAACTGCTTGAATCATCTGAATAGCTTGAAATAGATATGTTTTTGACAATTAAACTGTGTACTCATTCTAAACTGAATTGTTTGAAATTTGCATGAAAATGGATTTGGCGTTGAATATCCTACAAAGGTTGATATGCCATAAAATATGCCATAAAATCCAACCAACAACAACTACAATTCAATTAAAGTTCAGTCATTTGTTTACACAGTTAAATTATCAAACACTTAAATTTCAAAAGTATTGTTATGTATCACTGACACTTCAATTCAACATCAGTCATTTGTTTACATACAGTTAAATATCAAAACAGTTCTATTCCAAACAATTCATTTTAGCTTAAGTCATTTGTTTTCACTCAGTTTAAATGTTAAACAATTTTATTTGTCCGATAGAAAGAACCATGTCAGGTGCTACAAATCTGAGCCAGATTTGACCTGGGCGCAAAGGCAATGAAGGGGTACTCTGCATTTCCCAAAAATCCCGAATTACTGGAGCCTCACCATCAGATTGTTTAGCATTATATCCAGGACACTCGTTTTGGGAGAGGTCTTACGCCTCTGTAGAGATGCAATTGGTGTATTCTACAGCCCAAGCCGACTGGGTTAAATATCAACTGAGTACACACCCCTCTTGGCAGAATATATATTCAATTCTCGAGAACCAATTAAGAAACTGTATGACAAAAAGAATATATTGAAGAAAATCAGTTTGTATAAGGACCTGTTCTTTTTCTTTTTCTTTTTTTTTCTTCTTCTATAATAACAGTATCTAGAGTTTGGTAAAATTAGTCAAAATTTGGTGTAAACATAACGATAGATTTATCAGTAAAATTTTAAACTAGTTGCAAATAAGGACAAACAAATGGAATATTGCATGAAATTCGACTATATTTGTATAAAGAATGGCATTTTCAATTCGATTATAGTCGTATACGGCACGGTGTTAGGAATTCATTTAAAGTAGCGCGCTCAATTGAAAAGGTCAAAATATCTAGTAAACTGTTTCTTATCAATGTGCACTGTATTTTTTTGTCTGGTTGTTGTTTTTTAACCTGATTAAGTGTTACGAAGAAAAGTTCGTAACCGTTTAGAGTCACATGTTTTTAAGAGGGTGAAGCCGTTGCCTGACAAATCTTTTAAGGAATTGAAATAAAGAAAAAGAAGAAAATAAGATAAAGATTTTCTCCGGCACAATATTAAACTGTCGATTAGAGACAGAAAACTGATTTTACGGCCGAGAAAATAAAGAAACTAAGTCTAATCTTAGTTGTTTAAACAGAGAAAACACATCGATTTTACCTTAAATTATTACTGATATTGAACAAGAAATTGGATTCGAAATTGGGTTATTCTCTTAGATAGACGATTTAATTCCTCGGATTGATCTATCTCTCTTTGTGTCTCTGTCTCTGTCTCTATCTCTCTGTCTCTCTCTCTCACTCACACACCTACAGACAGACAGATATATATATATATATATATATATATATATATATATATATATATATATATATATATATATATTGTATATAATTATGTATATTTGTCGGCATATACATGTATGTATATATAAATGGTTGTGTGAGTAGAGTGTTCGCCAAGGGTCTGGGAGACCGGAGTTCAATCCCAGGTCGAGTCATACCAAAGACTCAAAAATGATACTTGATTACGCCTTGCTTAATGCCCAGCATTAAAAGGTAAGAATCAAGAGTAAAGTGAAGTAATCAAGGGAATGGAGTAGCGCCCTCCGATATACCTCGGTGAACTAGCTATTGAAAAGGTAGCCTTCTGGTTACCCTAGACTAAGGTCAACAACACATAAATATACGTATGCATGCATATATATATATATATATATCTGTATAAATGTATTAATACATGTGTGTATATCACTATATACGTGCAAACCTATATGCATATACACATGCATATGCACACACACACACACATACATACACATACACGGATGAATGTGTGTGTGTATGTGTGTGTATCTGAGCGTATTTGTGAGTGTGTGTATGTATATATATATATATACTCCTGTTATTGCTCACTAGAAAAATGCGGTACGATTTTTTAATGATGTAAGCATTTATAGTCAAATCCTGATAACTTTAGTTAAAATAATATCTTTTTAAGAGAATATGGAGTGCCCCAGAGTTGCCACTGTTAACTGCTCCTTTCCTACCTGAATTGGTAATATTTGTTAGGGTCATGTGTGAGACTAAAATATTTATCCAAAAATTATTTGTATTGGATAGGAATACTTGATTATGTATATGTATTTACCACCACACTTGCACGAGCAGGATATGACACAAATCAATTTTTTTCAGAGTCTTCCTTCTTCTAGACTGATTCCATAAGCAAAGCTAAACAAACCAATCTACCCAACTATTTACGCCAATTTGGAGAGTGTATCATTGGCATGATAGTTTGAGTGTTCGCCAATGGCCTGGGAGATCTGGGTTCAATTCCAGGTCAAGTCATACCAAAGAATTTAAAAATGGTACTTGATGCCTCCTTGCTTAACACTCACCAATATAAGGTACATATTAAGGGTAAAGTGGAGCAATACAGGGAAAGAAGTAATCTCCTCTGGCTGCAATGCACTTGTTTTACCGTTCAAACAACTTCTGGAAGGTCGCACGAGAGACCTATTGTGTAAGTGTGTCAATGACCTTCGTCACAGCCTCTTTCATCTCCTCAATTGTCTCATAACGACAGTCTCTGAGCTTAAAAAATAAGCAAAAGTCACAGGGAGCAAGGTCTAGACTATAGGGAGGCTGAGGAACTGTCTTGATGCCCATCTTGGTCAAATAGTCTGTGAGAAGGATGGAATAGTGGACTGGTGCATTGTCCTGGTGGAAATGCCACTGACCCTATTTGAAGAATGCTGGCCTCTTCTGACAGAATCTCTTCATGAACACCCTTAAAACCTCAATATGGTAAACCTAACCCTTACCTTTTGGCCAATCAACTCTGGTGTATTGACTTCCTTAATCCTCCCACACCTCTCATCATTACTCACAGACTCCCTGCCTTCCTTGAATCTCTTATGCCACTCAAAAATTCATGCTCGATTCATGCAAGATGGTCCAAGAGCAGTCTGGAGCATCCATACGTTTCTGAGGCATTTTTTCCAAGTTTAAAACACAATTTTATTGCATATCATTTTTCTAAATTGTCAGATTGCATTTTTGAAATTCACCAGCTATGACAATCAGACTTTAGTAGGGTGTATTCCAATTCCTGTCGTAGCTGTTTCTTTGAATCTGAAATCATAAAAATTGGTGAGTCATCTTATAATATGTATAGCAATAACAAACGGAATTTTCAAGAGTCTACGACGATTTTGAATGCCCATACTAAGATTGTCTGGAAACTTCTCGTATGCACCTTGTATATAATGTTCTTATTAAATGAAAAGAAAATGATAATCATCCAATTAACTGCGAAGGATATTTTGATCTGAATCCAGCATCAGAGTCAGCACCTTCAATCTGCCCAATCAAAAAAAAACATAATGTCACCTCATGAACATATTGTCAGAATGAACAATTGAATGCTTTCAGCTATATCTGGGTGGTACCACAAACATTCAGTAAATTTTGTGCTTACCAAATAGATAAAATATTTACACCTATATGAAAAAAATCGATATTCATATATTATTAATACGGAGAATTATTCAATGATTGACGTTAATCAATGTTAAAGGTTTTTGTTCTTTCATTAAAAAAGCCCACATTTTAAAATTATTATTCGAATTATTTTGTGTCTCAAAATAAATAAACCAAACCAAACTAAACTAATATTGTTTTCGTCTTTTCAGTAAACAATATTCTATCACTCTTATAGGAGGTTACTCCAACATGCATATAAAAAGTATTGAGGTATTCTATAAAACTTACAGGAGGTTATCTCCAAAGTACATATAAAAAACAATAGAAATGTTTTATAACCCTTATTGGAGGTTACTCGAACATGCATAGAAATTCACGGATGAGTCAAATGTTTTGCGATATTTTGATTCATGTTAGTACGCGTAAATCACATAACCGAAGTAGTTCAAGCCGTGACAGGTACCCGCTGTGAATTGTCATATCATGACAGTCGTGGTGTTGACATCGTGCGCATTGTTTCATTTAGTGTGTGAGTCGAAAGCCGTCCGAAGAACGTGCAACGTAGTCTAATTCGGAAACTTATATTTACGGTTTCGAATTGGGCCATAATGCTGCGGAAGCAAACAAAAAAAAATATTTTGTGAAAGGTTGATCAAAGTACAATAACTTATTGGTTCATGAAATTTCGTTAGGATTGCTAGGACCTCAGGTAGACTTAGAACTGCAGATTTTGACGCCGTGCTCAAAGCTATAGAAGCAAACCTGGCGAGTAGAACACAGAGAGTATTACGCAAGCTTGGCATATCTCAACCTAGGTCGGTTGGTTGATTGGTTGGTTTTACAGCGTATCAATAATTTTATGGGTTATTTAACGCCGAATTAAGTCATTTTGTTTTGGTCTGATTTGGGTCTATGGCATATCAACCATTATAAGTTATTTTATGCCATATACAATTTTATACATATGAATAGTTCTATTTCAAACAATTCAGTTTAGCATAAGTACACAATTGAAATATCAAAAACAGTTCTATTTCAAGCAATTAAGTCTAACAACTATGTGAGGACACAGGATGTAACCCCGAAGACCTGCCGGAGGCGATGAATGATAGGGAGAAATGGCGAGAGAGGGTCAAAGATATCCGCGCTGGCGGCGCGACATGATGATGATGAAGTCTAACATAGGTACACCGTTTAGTTCTATTTGACCCATAGATAGGACCCCATCAGGTGCCACAACTCCAGGCCAGAGTGGGCCTGGGAGCGATAGCAATAAAGTGTTATTCCGCATTCCCCAAAGTTCCAGCATTACTGAAACCTCACCATCATATTGTTTAGTGTCATATATCCAGGGTACTCGTTTGTGGAGTTTTACCCTTCTGCGGGATGCCGTCGGTGTATGCTGCAACACCAGCCGACCGAACCATCTCCACCTACTGTGACTTGTCTATTTCATGCAAAAAACACCCAGATCTGTAGCATAAGCAGAGTATTGCAAAATATTTTGACTCACTTGGGTATATACTGGTATTATTTTTGTCTGTCTCAAAGTTAAAGTTAAGTGACAAATGCAATGATGTTATAAGTAAGAAAAGTGTTCTGGTCAGTACAGTGAACTTTGAAATCCTAACCTATAATTGTTCTAATACACTGGAAGCAATTAAAAATAACCAACTATGTCAGGGGATTCGTATTGTTGTTATTTATCAAATTTAGCTTGCATATGTGTTATGACCGGTTATTAAGGGTCAATAAGTAAATAATTCAACACGGAGATATGAGTGCCATACACATTGTGGAGGTGCCCGTGGTGTAATGGTTATCGTCGTAGGAAATGGACACGGCGACACATGTTCAAATCCTGGACGACACTGATTGCATTTCACATAGCGCTAATACCTTGGGAAAGGTATGAATCCAATTATTCTCCCTCCAGCTATGGGTAAATAGTAGGGCAGACTAGGTTCTTCAGCCTTGGTGAGGCAACTAGTCTAGGAGAAGGAAAAACTCTGAATTCAAACCTGTTAAACTCCGCTTAAAAATTGACCTTGTGTCATATCCTGCCCGAGAGGAGGGATTGGTAAATATGGCCATACAAATGTATCCAAGTCCCTGAGGAGTGTTCACCTTGGTTCAAAGTACACAAAGACAAGCAAGGTGCTTACTAGGGCTGCTTCTCTCTCTACCAGCTTAGTTCTTGATTAATATACCCTTTGGGTAAGTCTATTATTCTGTCATTGGTGAGTCACCTACAGCAATACGGTAGAAGTATTCCTTGGTTGAACGTACACAAAGACAGGCAAGGTGCTTACTAGGGATGCTGCTGCTGCTCTCTGTTGCTCTCTCTACCAGCTTAGTTTTTGATTAATATACCCTTTGGGTAAGTCCATTATTCTGTCATAGGTGAGTCACCTACAAAAATGTGGTAGAAGGCCAGAAATAGGGAGCAAAGTGTAAGAATCGAACTCACTAACAATGTCTCTCTAGCTTAACCATTATAACGTACGAAACGCCCTCGTCAAGTTTTATAAACCTTTGATAATAATACGTTGTGCCAAACATTTAATGCTAGTCTTAGCTTTTGAACCATTGTTCAACTGTCGTCTGGTTTTTCTTGTCGAGTTTGCCGTTCTTTTGTCGCGTAGGCGTGTCTACAGATAAGTCTTTAAGGAATGGTTGCTTGAACGAGATATAAGTGTAAAAAAGATATATTAGTGGAGTGGTGCAGAAAGAGTAGAAGAAAGAGAGAGAAGGAGAGAGAGAGAGTATGTAGCGCCTAACTATGCTATCCGGCTAAAATGGCGAGGGGATGTTATCGACGTTAGAAGGCTGAGAGTCGATCGAGCGACAGGAATAAAAAAAAAAAAAGGTTGAATAAGAAAATATCAATATCGACATTTCTTCTTTTTCTTTGCTCTTATTATCATTTCAGATGCTCTGAGTAATTGAGAAAAGAGAGATAGGTAATAAATCTTTGTAATATAATTTCCTGATATACAACTTCCTAGGACAGTCGGTCTTCTGGTTCTTGGAGTTGTAAAGAAACATAACTTACGAAACTGGACATTTTTTGCAGTGATATTGTCATCTCCCCTTTCTTGTTATTTTGCTTTGTTCAACACGGACTGCTCGTGTGTCACTCTACTTGTCATGTCTCTTCTTGTTCATTCTTTACGTCTCTTCCTGTTCTATTAGTATTTACTTCCTTTACTTTTAACACAAAAGTGTTAGATGTGTAAACGAAACACACCAGTGACAAACAACAAATATCGGAATTATTTTTATCGCTATAGCTGAACAAATCAAAATAAGGAAGAAAACACAGTAAAATACACCTGCTCAACCCTAATCTTTGCTACATATCCTGAAACAGTCAGCTAGAGGCATCGGTCTCTACATGAACTCAGATAAAAACAGATATCACGAGTATTATTCGTCATATTACGATATCCTCATTGAATGACAAGTGTCTAATATCGTGAAACCAGTTCACATAGGTCGGTAGTAATATCCAATCTACTGAAAGTGATATCAACATAAGCATACATAAAGCATAGAATGCTATCGACAGGTTAATGATCAAGAAAATCTGATCTCTCTGATACCATAAAACTGGAGATTTTCCAAGCTGTAGCCTTGTGGTACAACTATATAGTTGCACCGCTTGAACTTTAAAGAAATACATGAAGAAAAATCTTGATGGGAAATGCACAAGAATGATGCGTGTTCTTTTAAACCAATCCTGGAAGCCGTACCCATAAAACACCTGCTGTATGGCCGCACAACTTCAATAACACACATCTTCTAAGTAAGACGAACAAGACATGTTGGCTGTCTATCAAAACCTTGTATTCACTAGTTCTATGCGAAAACTCGATATCGTCAAGTGGACTTTCTCTGATCTATACTAGAAAATGGCGGATGGTGATTGAGAACCCCAAAAAAATCTGTGTAGATGATGATGATGATATAAATCATCATCATCATCCGTATTTTTTTTTTTTTTCGTATTGCTCATTTATGCAGTCGAAAGTTATTGATTAATTAATCAATTTTAATGGACTTATCATCAGAAGCAGTTTAGTCTCATACATTAGCCCCACCCGGTTTTTTCGTCGATCTTACACCTCTGTAGGAGATATAGTCAGTAGATCCAACGTTCCGTCAATAGGTTGGACTTTAGTAGTGGGATAAAATGTAACTATAATAAAAGAAAAAATAGTCAAAGTTAATAGCGTAAACAATTCTTGTTTTAAAATATGGACATCTAAAAACACTTCAAGAAGCATATCACGTTCCCTTTCGGACTATTACCCTTTGGAAAGGTATAAATGACCTTACCCCCCCCCCCAGCAATGGGTTCAATAGAACCACAGCTGCTGTTCTATACAAATGTCTATAGCATAAAGTAACCCACTAAAGTTGATATGTGATTAAACAAAGAAACCAAACCAAACAAAGAAACAAAACTCTTCAATAAGTAAGACTTATATATTTAAATTTATGTAAAAGGATTTCTGTTTCTTTCAGGCGTTTCATCTCAGCAAGAGTTCTCTTTTCTTGGCGGCTATGCTTTCATGTTTATAATAATATTTTCAAGAGAGCGTCTAGTTTCGTGTCTTCCCAAGTAATGAAGCAAAAGAAGCAGTAGGAGAAACATTATCTTCGATCCGAGGTTTGTTCTCCTACGTTGCTCACGCCACTAATTCAATAGACCAGTATCAATTCGTCAAAACTTGGTACATCATTTGTCAAGCTTCGTTTTTTCATCTTAACCAGTATCATGGTAGAGAAGTTGCTACTAGCATAGTCGTTATCAGTACAGAAAATAGAAACATAAAGATTTGTTAAAATTACAAATCAGACTGTGTGTTCTATTTAGAGTAAGCATGATATTTTATATTCCCCTCGCTCTGGTTAAAAATATAAGGCGGATCTGGTTCTATAAACTTATTGAACAACCAGTCAAAGAGATTGAGAAATCTGAATTTAAAACTGGCTTAACTAAAGTTATATTCAACCTAGTTTTGGTAATTTTAGATCTGTCAAGTCTTTTTAAATGTGTTTCTGTATTGTTTAAGCCAATACAACAACATTATGAATAATATAAGGGCATCAGGTTTGTCCTTGCATAAGCTGTATATGAGATCGTTTGGTGTAGGACCTAGTTGACAGTATATGAGATCGTTTGGTACAGGACATAGTTGACAGTATATGAGATAGTTTTGAACAGGATCTAGGTGATAGCATATGAGATCGTTTGGTACAGAACCTAGTTGACAGCATAAGAGATCGTATTTTACTGGACCTAGTAGACTGAAAGACGAGAGACAGATCTAGAATGATCATTACACTCATATATATATATATAATACGAGAAGGATGGGACACAAGGCAAATTTTAAGCAGATCTTTTATTCAGAGTTTTCCTGTTGACATACCAAGGTTAAAAAGCACAGTCTAGCCTACTATTTACCCAAAGGTGATTGGAAAATAACTGGACTTATACCTTTCTTAAGGCTATTAGTTCTATGTGAAATACAAACAGTATATATATATATATATATTGTATCAGAAATATCAGATTTCCTAGTGATCGTTAAACTCACGATAGCATCCTTTGCTTTACGCGTGTCTATGTTGACTTCACTTTCATTAGATAAGATATTGCTACCATCCTATGTGAATTGATTTACAGATTTCTAAGGCTTGTCATTCAATGACAAGATAGCCTTATGTCAATTAAAACAAATATATGTTTTATCTGAGTTCATGTAGAGACCTATGCCAATCGATGACTGTTCCAGGATATATATATATATATATATATATATATATATATATATATATATATATATATATATATATACGAGGTACATACAATGTTTCCAGACATTTTTGGTTTGGGCACTTTTTATTGATAGTACACACATGGAACTCTAATCCTCTTCGAAGTAATCTTCTCCAGCTGCAATGCACTTGTTGTACGATTCAAACAACTTTTTGAAGGCCCCATGGAAGTCTTCTTGTGTGAGCGTGTCAATGATCTTCGTCACAGCCTCTTTCATCTCCTCAATTGTCTCATAATGACAGCCCCTGAGCTTAGGAAATAAGCAAAAGTCACAGGGAGCAAGGTCTAGACTATAGGGAGGCTGAGGAACTGTCTTGATGCCCATCTTGGTCAAATAGTCTGTGAGAAGGATGGAGTTGTGGACTGGTGTATTGTCCTGGTGGAAATGCCACTGACCCGATTTGAAGAGTGCTGGCCTCCTCCGACGGAATCATTTCATGAACTCCCTTAAAACCTCAACCTAATAACCCTAACCCTAAACCTTTGGCCAATCAACTCTGGTCTATTGACCTATTTACTCCTCTCACAACTCTCATCATCCCTCACAGACTCCCTGCATTCCTTGAATCTCTTATTACACTCAAAAACTGATACTCGATTCATGCAAGATGGTCCAAGAGCAGTCTGAAGCATATAATACGTTTAAAACAGAATTTTATTGCATATCGTTCTTCTAAAGTGTCCTCACTTCCAGATTGCATTTTTGAAATTCACCAGCTGTGACAATCAGGCTTTAGTAGGGTGTATTCCAATTCCTGCTGTAGCTGTTGATTTGAACCTGAAATCATAAAAATCGGTTTGTCATCTCATTAGATGTATAGCAATAACTTACTGAATTTTCCAGAGTCTACGACAATTTTAAATGCTTGTCCAAAAAAGTCTGGAAACTGAATTAACCACGTATATATATATATATATATATATATATATATAACTGCCAGCAGGTCACTCTTTCTAACAGTTAACTTAAAGGAACAACTACTTTTTTTTAGAAAAAAGCTTGCTCTATGCCATTTTAGGAATGGCTTAACCTGTTAAGGGACCGATGTTAAAAATTGACCCCAAGCTAGTTTCTGTCGATTCTAAGATTCTTTGTCAGGCACTCCTCAGACGATTAAATGGTACTGGAAGATAAGTTGGAGATCACAAATGCCTGTTTAGGCAGAACATAAATACTTTTCAAAAGTGCGAAACTTGCTTTGTAATAGTCACCATAGTATTAATATCAAATATAACTTCATACAATCTGGTCTCCCGTTAGAATTTTTTTGAGGAACAATGCGTTATAAAAGGAAATAAATGTAACAAAGTTCCAATGTCACAAAGTGCTCACTTTCTTTCATGTAGCAGCTATATTATAATAATTATTAAAAAGAGCTGCAAAGTAGCCCTCTGATTACACACATAGACATATCCGAAACAGTGGCTGCGAACACAAAGTTAAAGAAAAGTAAAGTTCAAACAATTTTTTTATAAACAATAGAAATGGGAAGAAAAACAGAAAGTAAACAAACTTATACAAGATATAATCAAAGGTTAGACTGATAGAACTCAATGCAAACCTTACTTATCTTCTTTTTCACATGTGTCTACACAGTAGTAAAAGGTTTTGGGGGGGGGTTTCCTGTGGCTTTTCGACACATATCTGTCTTCTTCAAATGAAGTGTCTCTTGGGGATTCATTCCATTCTCTCTGATCTGTTTCACTCACAACATTCAATTCTCTTTTCTTTTTCTATGGTCTTGTTTTTTTTTGGGGGGGGTTCATAGGTTGCGGTTTATGGTACACAGGCGTTTTGAGCGCCAGTCAATTTCTTTACCGTGTGGATTATCTCTGTGCCTCATCTGTCTAATAAAGCAGTTTTCCTTGTTATCTAGCCGCACTAGCCAGGCTGGTTGGTTGATTGTCTTGTTTTACGACGTATCAACGCTTTTCGGGTCATTTAACACCGAATGAAGTCATTTTGATAAAAGTTTCAAACAATTCATTTTAGTATAAATGCAGTTTTGCTTACACACAATTAAATGCCTGAATACTTCTATTTCAAACAATGCAGTTTAGCATAAAAGTACACAATTTAAAGATTGAAAACAGTTCTATTATAAACAATTCAGTTTAACGTATGTACAGTTTTTTGTTTACACAAAGTTAAATGAATAAACAGTTAATTTTTAAACAATTCAGTTTAGCGTAATTACTGTTTAATTTTATTTGACTCATAGATAGGAATCTATCAAGTGCTACCATTCCGGTTAAGAGTGGACCTAGGAGTGATGCCAATAAAAGAGAACTCCGCATTTCCCAAAGCTTCAGCATTACTGAAGTCTCACCATCTAATTGTTTAGTGTCATATCCAGGACACTTTATTAGGGAAGTCGTACCCCTCTGCACAGATGCTGTCGATGTATTCTACAGTTCCTGCCGTCTGGACAAGCAATGCCCATGATTGGCTTCTCAAGTGGTCATCAGCTGTCTGACGATATTTTGACCTGCCTCCTTGCTGGTTTATCTGGTAAAAGGACTGTCTAACCCTTTTGCTCTTTTCGAAATGTTTTTTTTTGCGTATGTCGATTGCTGACTGTTAGGTTCTTACTCGACGTGGTTTCCGAAACGAGAGTAGGCGAGGTACACGGGATTTAAAATAGTGTTTCGAGAATGAGGGCACTCACTACCCTAGTTGACCTAATTAAAGGGCAACAGAAAATACTCATAGATGTGTCAAATCACAACACACACACACACACACACACACACACATATATATATATATATATATATATATGTATATATATATATATATAAGTAAAGTTGACGACCGTAGTCAACGGTGACCCGAAGGTTCTCTTTTCAATGGCTACTACACCAAAGTATACGAGAGGGCAGTTCTCTTTTCCCTAGATTGCTCCACTTTACCCTTGATCCGAAACATATTATGCAGACTTTTAAGCAACGAGGCATCAAATAACATATTTTGAATCTTTGGTATAACTCTACCAAGGATTGAACCTCGGTCTCAAAGGCCATTGGCGAACACTGTACCCACTAGTCCAATATATATATATATATATATATATATATATATATATATATATATATATATTTATATATATATATATATATATATATATATATATATATATATATATATATATATATATATATATATAAGAGATGCAGTCTCAGAGAAAGGATCAGAGCAAGTTAGACATTAAAGATGGGTAGATACCTGGCTATTATGCACCGAGGGAAGAAGGAGAGAGAAAAGAATAGAGGATGAATCTATTGTTGTTAAATGATTTCGACAAAAATTATCCCATCTCGGCTGACACAAGACGTAAGAAAGAACACACAATGAAAATGCGTTTTTTAAACTTTTGAAAAAAAGCTTTTGAGGAAAAATGAATTGTATTTCTTTACTGATTTTTCTCCACATCCAATCACGTTACAACAGAAGAAGAAAGTGACACTTCCAGCCTAGTGGTTAGAGTGTTCGCCAGTGGTCTAGGAGACCTAGGTTCAATCACAGGTCGAGTCATACCTAAGACTTTAAAAATGGTACTAGATACCTCCTTGCTTAACACTCAGTAATATAAGGTACGTATCAAGGATAAAATGGATCAATCCAGGGAAAGGAATAGCGGCCTTCCCTACACCTTCTGGTCACCCTCGACTACGGTCGCAAACTTTACTTACTATTTAGCAAAAGAGTCCAAGTGTTACATTCCTCTAGCTATTTCTTATTTCTTCGCTCGATATCAATCTCCTCATTAACATTCTTCTGTCTAACTTCATATCACTATTTCCTGTGTTTCTCTCGTGTCGCAGCAGACTTGTATCGTTTCTCACCCGTCGTTTCATAATCTTCTACACCGTATGTTGAATGACAAGACCACATCTCTATGTGCACATATTTTATGTATCACGTCGATGCAACTTTCATTTCACCGACTTCACTCACAGACCGAGAGTTAGTGAAGCATAGCCGGAAATATCAACCGCCCGCAAATGACTTCAGGGTATACATTCATCAATCAAACTATAAAACTACATGCCAATCAAACATTCCCCCAGTCTATTATTTAGTAGACAAATTCACCTACCTAGGAAGCAGCGTCTCATCAACCGAAAAGGACATCGACACGCGGCTAACAAAGGCATGGACAGCTATCGACAGGCTCTCGATCATATGGAAATCGGACCTGACCGATAAAATAAAACACAGTTTCTTCCAGGCAGCGGTCGTATCGATACAGCTGTATGGATGCACTACTTAGACGCTAACAATACGGCTGGAGAAGAAGCTAGACAGCAATTACACAAGAATGCTGCGAGCAATATTGAACAAGTCCTGGCGGCAACACCCCACAAGGCACCAACTATACGGCCAACTGCCTCCCATCACGAAAACTATCCTAGTTAGACGAACCAAACATGCAGGACACTGCTGGAGAAGCAGGGACGATCTCAGAAGTGATGTGCTCCTATTGACCCCCTCATATGACCGGGCAAAAGCAGGACAACCAGCTCGAACATACATTCAGCAGCTTTGTGAGGATACGGGATGTAACCCTGAAAACCTGCCAGAGGCGATGAACGATAGGGAAAAGTGGCGAGAGAGGCATGACATGATGATGACGATGATGATGACTACAATTAATTTTAACTGCTAAGATATGAATTACTTTTTTACCCGTTTTATCATTTTTACTAGTTTCTTCTAATCCTTCGTTTTGCTCAGTTGATTTGGGCTATAGAATACACCGACTACTTCTCTACAGAGAAGTAAGACCCATCACAACGTGTGTCCTGGATATAACACTAAACAATCTGATGGTAAGTTCTCAGTAATGCTAGTGCTTTAGGAAATGTGGAGTACTCCTTCATTGCCATCAGAACTGGGTCCTCTCTAACCCAGAGTGGTAGCGCCTGATTGGGTCATATCAATGGGTCAAATAGAACTGACTGTGTACTTCATCATCATCATCCATCATCATGTCGTGCCGCCAGCACGGATATCCTTGACCCTCTCTCGCCACTTCTCCCTATCATTCATCGCCTCCGGCAGGTCTTCTGGGTTACATACCGTGTCCTCACATAGCTGCTGTATGTAAGTTCGGGCTGGTCCTCCTGCTTTTGCTTGGCCATATGTGGAGGTCCATAGGAGTACGTCACTTACGAGTTCGTCCTTGCTTCTCCAGCAGTGTCTGGCGTGTCTGGTTCGTCTAACCTGTATAGTTTTCGTGATGGGAGGCAGGTGGCCGTACAGTTGGCGTCTCGTGGGGTGTTGCCGCCAGGACTTGTTCAATATTGCTCTCAACATTCTTGTGTAGTTGCCGTCAAGTTTCTTCTCCAGCCGTTTAGTTAGCGTCCATGTAGTGCATCCAAATAGCAGTATCGATACAACCGCTGCCTGGAAGAAACTGCGCTTGTTTTGACATTTAAACTACATACTTATGCTAAACTGAATTATTTTCATAGGTTTAACAGAATTGTTTGATATAGAACTGTTTTTAACATTGAAATTGTACTTGTTAAACTGAATTGTTTGAAATAGAACTGTTTTGACATTTTACTTTGTTTTGAAAGTTAACTGTGTGTAAACAAAAAATATAGTTATATTAAATTATCTATGGGTAAAATTGAACTAAAATGTGTACTTATGCTAAACTGAACTGTTTGAAATAGAACTGTTTTGACATTTTACTTTGTGCAAACTAAAAACACTATGCTTATACTTATCTGAATTGTTTGAAATAGAACTGTTTATATGTATAAAAATGGATTCGGTATAAAATAACCTTCAATGGTTGATGTGCCATAAAAGTAAACCAAAACAAAACAAATTAATTCTTCTGCATTATTATTAATTACTTTCTATGCTTCTTCAAATCAGCCAGCTAGTAGTTTGAATCCATTGCACAATTTTAATAGAAAATTGCAGAGCCATTTGTATCCTTTTAGAAACATCAAAATTTTATGAGGACAATTCATTTGTCCTGCTTTTCTAGTTATATAACTACATATCCCTCCGTAAGCCTTCAGCGATTTTTTGCCCGGGTTCTTTTGATAACCCCAGTGACCTCATCATTTTTATAACGCCAGTGACCTCATCATTTCCGCTCTATTCCTTCTGCTCTACAGGTCCCCAACATAAATTTATCACTAAATGAGCCATAGACCTTTACCTATTTTTATATCATTTTTTTCCTATAGTTTAAAATTATTCCTCCTATTGCTACTTACAACTTTTCTTAGAATATCTCAACACAAAACAGGACACAGCACCTATTCATCGATTACTCATCAATGTATACTTCTTATCCAACATTTGTGGCCTTTTTAAACAGATTGTAGGGGATGAATGCTAATAAAGATATCACCATTAAGATGAGTGCTACAAAAATAGAGAAGTTTTATCCTTGAATGGATCTGAAAACAAAGAAATGAAAATGTTTTTGTGTTAAGTCACTGTGGATTGCAGTGAATTTTCCAACTAGCATGTGGAGTTTATTGGCTATCGTCCAAGTTGACGGTCCTAACTTGATACGAGTCGCCCGTCGGTCAAGCAAGCTTCGGTTGCTATGACTCAGAAACACAGTAGTATTGTCTCGCATGGGTTACAAGTAAACTGTTCTGAGGTGCCTTTGAAAATGTTCAGACATTATAATATTTACGGAGATCACACACGCGTTCGTTAGCCCCACTGTCAACGGCACGGATCTGGTCGGGTGTGTCTCATCTCTTGACATACATCGAGCCTCAGCCCCCCCCCCTGGACCCACCTTAAAAGAGGCCTTGTGTCACACTTGTCCGGTTGGTGAGACGGTCGACAAATACCGTTTGCCCCGAGAAGAAAGTGACCACGTATTTTTAGCACACCTGATTGGTAAAAAAATGTGGTTGAGAGTTTTCATTTTTTATAGTTAGGGTTTTCCGTAAGTTCTTGAATTTTTTTAATACATGATTGGGCGTTTTTAGATTTACAATTGGACCAAAGTTGATCTGTTTTTTCTAGTATTTCTTTGACGAGGAAATTGCATCATTTCCTATTAGATGTATACCAAATCCAAATAACTTGTTTCTCATGTAAATTTGTAATATATCTGTTCCTTTTAAATTTTCTATAATCTAAGAACGTCCACATCAATCTCATCCGTCTTGATAAAGTTCTCCTTAGTACTAAACGTTACGATTCCCCGACGTCTCGGAAACCAATTCAGCGGAAAAATTAGTTACATTACGCTCTCCTCAGCAAAAAATAACTAATCTAATTTATGGACCATTCCTTGCTCTCTATCACTTAGTTTCTCCGCTTAATTCCTCATTTTCAGCCGGGCTTGTGGTGGGTTGAAAAGAGAAAAAAGAAAAGAGAAAAAACTAAATCCAAAAGTGTAGTTATTCCCAGAAACCTCTGACAGAAAGCCAAATCCGCGCAGGTCTGAAAAACAGACTTACTAGCACCAAGAAGAAACCCGTTCTTATTCAGCAGTGACTACTTGAACAGGAAAGAACTTCTTCTCTCTTGCTGATGGGGAAGACCAAGTGTCTGCTAAGCGGCACGCCGGCTCACTTTCCCACCTGTCTCAGCTTTTGCTGAACATATCTACAAGACAACAGGACAGACCATCAAACTCACAATTAATCAAAATGACTCTCCTGTCAGTAGCCGTCTCTGCTAACCAAAGATACCTACGGGACATGACCATAAACTTCAAACTTTTTTCTACTGAAAATGACAAATATATTAAAATACCTAGTCTGGAAAGCGTGCGATATTTCTACTGTATATTTTTCTTTTTTCGATAGAAGAATTATATTGTGAAGAAAGATCCGACATACAGCAGTGTAAACCGTGATCTCCACCACTAGTGATCCAGTGGTGGAGATCACGGTATACACTTCTGATGAGACCTAATAAGGTCAAAACAGCTGACCAGTGTTTCCATATGTGGTGCCTAAGTGTTCGGTGGGTTTTCTGTTCATGGTAGTTCAATTCACAATATGATTCCTCAGCTAAAAAAAGAATAATTCATGTCAATATCCTTGCCCTATAGGTCATGATAGTTGCACAGATTCGTATTACTAATACTCCTGGGAAGACATTGTTCTGGAGGTGGCCGTGTCCTCTGCAAAGAGTACAGATGTAACTTACAAGACACATACAGGTTAATCCTATTTACCAACCCCTCCGCTCGGGCAGGATATGACACAAGGTCAATTTTTAAGCGGAGTTTAACAGGTTTGAATTCAGAGTTTTCCTTCTCCTAGACTAGTTGCCTAACCAAGGCTGAAGAACCTAGTCTGCCCTACTATTTACCCATAGCTGGAGGGAGAATAATTGGATTCATACCTTTCCCAAGGGTATTAGTGCTAAGTGAAATGCAATGAGTTTCGTCCAGGATTTGAACTCAGGTTAATTGTCTGTGCAATTATCATGAATAAATAATTTGGCGTCACCTGTATGCGATATGGACTATTGGCTCAGTTGTAGAGTTTCGGCTCTGTAATATGTGGTCACTAATTCGATCTCCAGTGATGGAGATCACAGTATACACTGCTGATGAGTCTTAATAAGGCTGAAACAGCTGTCCGGTGTTTCTGTATGCCTTGCGTAAGAGTAAGCCGGATTTTCAGGTCATGGTATTTCAATGCACAATATTTCTCCTGGTTCAGGAAGACGTTCCATACCATAGGAGAGTTATTAAAACCTTAGAATACAATTGAATTTTAAAATCTATCTCCGTCTTCCCACTTCCTTCTAGGAATTCTCTTGCAGCCTTCTTCAGACAAAGAACACACCTAGAAGTTAATGGCATTAGAAGAACAATGCAGTCAGATACACTAAACATAAATTCAACGACCACCGACTCACAACAACCAACGAAATGAAAGTAACCCACCAGACTTCTTATCCTCCATTAGTTTCTGCCACTGCCTTCTGAAAACATTCGTTCAAGAATTTACTTATTTAAGAAGGGATTCCCCATGGCGTAGTAGTTAACGTGCTCGACTCTGACATTTTTGTAAGCGAGTTCGAGTTCCAGTCGTGGTATTACGTTCTCTTTCAGACTAATAGTAAAGTTTGCGATCTTAGTCGAGGGCGATCCGAAGGCTCCCTTTTCAATAGTTACTCCACCGAGGATTGCTCCAATTTACCATTGATCCTTAGCTTTTTTTGCTGAGTACTAATCGAGGCACCATCAAGAGCAATTTTTTGAGTCTTTGGTATGACTCGATTTGGGATTGAACTCCGGTCTCCCGAGCCATTGGCGAACACTCTGCTCATTTGGCCAATTGCTAATATCTTTTGGTAAATTTATTAACCATCTTATCCTTTCATATCTTGGTTAAATAGTACTATTAATTTTCTTCGATAAGGTTTGGTATGGCAATGAATAACCCAGTATTCTTGATATCCCATTAAACAAAGAAATGAAACAAAAAATATATTCGTTGAAGCCGACGTCAACAACTGTTTATTTTTTTTCAAAAGTCTCCCGCTCGAAAGCACTGCTACTGAAAAAAAAATATTTCCGTGAGATATGTTAAAGCGATCAGTGAAGATTCTGTAGAAAAGACAACTTGAATGCTCTCACATACATCACGCCGCCAGGTGTTCAAGCTTTGTTGTTTAGATTAAAAATTATTCACTTAGTCTCAGAAGGACTTCTCTTTGTCAATACCTGTTTATCTCGGTTGAGTCTGGCTCGGCATCTGAGGCGCCCCAAAAGCGGTATGTCGAGGGAACCGAACATTTTTGGTTATGGTCTCATATGAGCCTTGATTTGTGTGTGACTTCTACCCTGCACACACACACACACACACACACACACACAGAGTATAACATGACATAATGTCAAAATTGAGTGGATGAGAAGTCAGATAAATGTCTCATAGATCTGGATGATTTCGCTTACATTAAGCAAATATTGTCATTACAAAAAATGGCTGCCTAGTTGCTTGTAGCTATAGGATACGCCGACTGGATCACTATAAAATGGTAAAATTCCCCCAACAAGTTTCCTGAAAAAGACACTAAATCACCTGATGGTGAAACTTCAGTACTGGAGGATTGGGGAATATGGAATACTCCTTTTTTGTCATTACTCCCAGGTCTACTCTAATCCAGTGTGGGAATACCTGTGTAGGTCCTATCTGTGGGTCAAATAGAAATGTTAACCATTTAACAGTGTGCAAACAAATGAGTCATGTTAAATTGAATTGTTGATATTTGATAGCAATACTTTAAAAAAATTTAACTATGAGCGAATGAATGAAAAATGCTGAGTAGAATTTTCCGTACTATATAGCAATGCTAGAAACCATTCAACTGTGATTAGATAAATTTAGTAATATCCTATAGGAATACTTGAAACCATATGTCAATGTGAAAACTAATGGCTTTATCAAATAGAATCATTCGTGTTAGATAGGAATAATCGAAGCCATTTAACTATGAGCAAACAGATGATTACTATTGAATAAAACTTTTTTTCTGTTTGATAGGAATACTTTCAATCATTTGACTATGTGCAAACAAATAGTTAATATTTGATCGAGGTACACACGGCGTATTCTATAGTCACAGCCGACAGTACAGAATACCTAATAATATCCGTTTTCACTGTACAATGTTCCACTGGAAATAATAAAATACTGGAATCTTTTGTTAAGAAGAAGGTATTTTCCTTTTTAATTTTTAAAAACATTAGATGTACGAGGTGAATCTTAAAAAGTGAATACGGAGGTTGTTTCAGACAGCGATGTTTCATTCCCCTGACGCTCACAGAGTAGTCCAGCTGACTTGCAATCATTCCAACGTTTAACTTATGATTGCTTGCTTATCCGCTCGGCATTGAGGTCAGTTCTGCTTATTGAAGGCCTTGCGCTTTTGAAGACATATTTCACCTCCTCACGTCTACCTGTGAACCTTTTCTTTCACTCAAAAACACGACATGGTATTATCATCTCCTGAAGAATTTTAACTGTTTATGTCTGAGTTTTTCCCAACCGGGCCCATAAATTCAGGTTTATTCATTGCTCGGTGTTTATTGTTCGTTCCTCAGTGTTCCTAGCTGAACGATCCGAAAAAGATAATGTTTAAACAAAAGCATGTGAACAATTGCAATTGTTGCAGTTAGGCAAGATTGCAGTTATATACACTCATCATATCATGTTTGCTGATAACACAATTCTCTTATCCTTCTTTCGCCCATACTTCCCATTGCACTCCCAGAAAGAACTCGTATACTCATTCATGTGTTGTACAATATATTTGTGAATCACTTATTTACGTTGATACTCAAAAGATTATTGGAAATCGTTTTCACTATAATTATGCTTAAAATACCACATGACTGAAATATTTTATCAATATTTTTCATTTTATTATCATGTCGGTTAAAATCTGCCAGCGGTGTAAATTAAACTCGATGTCTAATCACCTGCTATAAAATGAATTTATACGATTGCGAAATACAAAAAAAAAAAAAAAAAAAAAAGCTGGAGTATTCTATTATCACCTTTATCATCATAAAGTCACACCGACCGTAGGAATTCCTTTAACTTCCCATTCCTATCCATTTCTATCGCCAATCGCTCTTGGTAAGTCTTCTAGAGTGCATCCAGTGTCTGCACAAAGATATTGATGTAAGTTTATCCTATTTACCAACCCCTCTGCTCGGGCAGGATATGACACAAGGTCAATTTTTTAAGCGGAGTTTAACAGGTTTGAAATCAGAGTTTTCCTTCTAGACTAGTTGCCTTACCAAGGCTGAAGAATCCAGTCTGCCCTACTATTTACCCATTGCTGGAGGGAGAATAATTGGATTCATACCTTTCCCAAGGGTATTACTGCTATGTGAAATGCTATCAGTCTCGTCCAGGATTTGAACTCGTGTAGCCGTGTCCATTTCCTACGACGATAACCATTACACCACGGGCACTTACATATTGATGTAAGTTAATGCTTATCGGCTCACACTAGTGCGTCCATACTAAGGAGTTCATTAATGAACGTCGCTTATGTGCTCTTATTTACCTCTAAAAAAGTGCCCTGCATCTCTTGATCATACTATGGTTTCCGAGATGGGAGGACAGCGGCCATACATCTGTTGTCTAATATGGTGTTGCTTCCAGATTTTGTTCAAAATAGCATGCAACCCCTTTGAGTATTTCTCATCTAGTTTTTTCTCGAAGGCGTTTCGTTAGATATCACGTGGTTCAACCATACAGTAGTAATGATATGGCCACAGCTTGAAGAAATTCCCGTTTTATTAAACTGAGAGCAAATTTCTATATGGTCAATAACCTTTCGATAGAAGTCCATTCTTTATGTATCCGTATATTGATAACGCTTTCAGTTGATGAGATATTGCTACTGAAGTATGCGCACTGCGCAGAAGTTAAAAACATGACGAGGAGATGACAGCATCTTAATTACAACACATGAAATAATTAGTTTCTAATTAATATTTTCCTTGAGAAATTATAATCATCTGAGTAAACGGGAATGCAGTTCGTATTCTAATCATTATATTGAAAATCAGATTGAAATTTATGGTCAAAATGAATGAATTTTGATACCAAATTGTTGTTTTACGGTAAAAAGGGAAAAAATACTAAACCCATAAGATTGATTGATGTAACGACATAAAAAACCTATCAAGGGTTATTAAATCCCAAGAGGCAATTGCACCCGTAGTCTATTTATATTTACATATTTTGTATAGTTGTTTTTAAAGTGTTTTCTAATTGGGTTCTCGTGGCTTAATGGTTAAATCTGTAGATTGCGGAATCGTAGTAAACGAGTTCGAACTTCAGCCGTGCTATTACGTTCACTGTCGCACAAATACCCATGGAAAAGGCATGAGCCCCATATATGGCTTAAATAGCCACCTCCATGTTCTTCTAGAAGGATGGAGCTAGCATTAAATAATCTGCGAAAGTTGTTATCCCATTAAAAACAAATTTAGTTGGTTTGATTTCTTCGTTTAATGGCATATCAACCTTCGTGGGTTATTTAATGGCAAAGTTATCCTTCAAGTAGAACAGCAGTGATGCTGTATAACCCATAGCTGGTAGGATAAGGGGATTCATACCTTTCCCAATGTTATTTGTCCGAAAGTGATCGTAATAGCGCGACTGGAGTTCGAACTCGCAAACTTCGATTCCGCAGTCCAGCGAAGTAACCATTACACCACGAGGTGTATAGTTATATGATATATTATTGTATAGTTGTCTCTTAAGAGCTTTTGTATAGTTATATACGTCATTTGCATCTAATACAAATAATTTGTACTCAGTAATTTGGTTTTAAATTACAACTAGTTATCCTTCGTAAACAATTATAACTTTACGTAACTATTTTTGATATAAATAATCTATAGGTAAGTAATTTCAGATATTCACTTCGAATATGAATAAGTTTTAAAAATATCTATTTGACTTACATATAGGACAGGTACAACCAGACTGGGTCAGTGTGGACCTGGGAGTAATGGTAATGAACAGATACTCTACACCCAGCAGAGCTTCAGAACTTAAGCTTTTTCATCAGATCTAGTTTTGTGTTATGCACAGGGCACCCCATAATTTGGTTTTTACCCCGCAGCAGAGGACGCAGAAAGCATATTCAAAGACATATCAACAGGGAATAAAATTATATGATAATAATAAACAGTATTAAGAACAGTGTCATCATAGCTGATGTGAAACGTTCATGTGATTCTCAAGTCAATGAGATTGATCTTTTGATAACTAAATGTATTTAAATACAGATGGAATATCAGTCAAGATAAGAGATGTTCCTCTTGGGAGTTTTTCTTAAAATGATATAAAGAACAGGAAAAAAAAGTAAAAAAGAAAAACATTTTTTTTAATCGACATGTTAATAATAAGTCAAAACAAATAAAAAAGAATGTCTATTTTTATAATTGTTATCACGATAAAAACCTTTTATTGGTAAAGAAGGTCTTAAAATATCGAGCGAATCCAATATTTCTAAGGAACTCCTGAGATTAAATCTTGACAGGAATTAACTGTGTGGGCAGACCACCGAGCAGCGGCCAGAAAACCTGTGCAACCAGACACCCATTTAGCAAAAGTCTAATTGGCCACTGATGAATCAATATTTTAGAGTTCAACTGCAGTAGTTCATACTATACACCCTAACTGTTCTATCATAAAGTACATTATAACATCAATAGAATACACGAGATATGCTTCTAATGGTACTCACTAACACTGGTAAGAAAAATATATATATATTCCTCACTTTTTTATCACCTTGGTTACGGGGTTTAGTATAGATTGACTGTATCCCTTACAGAGGGGAAATATCCCCCCGCGCAAAATGAGGTGTTCTGGGTTGGATCCTAAACTGCACCTGACGGTAAGGATCCAGTTCCGGAGATTTGGGAAGTGCGGAGTACGTATTAAATTTAAATTCCAGATCCTGTTAATATCTTTTATGGTCCTTTATATAGGTTAAATAGGTTTGTTGAAGATTATTTGTATTTAGTATAACTGCGAAATTGGCCTATGGAGTAGAGTGTTAGCCAATGGTCCAGCAGACCGAGGTTCAATCCCAGGTTTAGTCATACCAAAAACTCAAAAAATGGTATTGATTCCGCCTTGCTGAACACTTAGCACTATAAGGTAAGGATCAAGGGTGGAGTAAAGCAATCCAGAGAATGGGGTAGTGCCCCCCTACACCTCGGTGTTGTAGCTATTGAAAGGAATCCTTCGGTTTACCCTCGAATTAGGTCACCAAATTTACTTATTGCCTTCCATAAAAAATCTTCAGAAATACTTATGCAAAAAATATAAGTATTTACGTACAATGAACGTGATTACCTAACGTCTGGGCATTAAATAAACCCAACTGGTATGGAATGGATAATAATTTGAGATGGATTATTGGGTCGATGACCCACGTTGCATTAAAGGCTCAGGTTTTTGCAGACCATTCATAATGTCTGACTTCAATTTCAAATCTATGCACACAAAACTAAAAAAAAAAAAACATGATCATAAACGTAGAAAGTTTTTGAGTCGTTTCAAAAACTAATTTTATTTTGATAGCACGGTAAACATATTTAACACATACGTATAAGACTCGAAGAAAACAATGAAATAGAAATAAATGAATTAATAATCAATGAAATAATATCGATGAACGTATATTTATAAAGCTTATACTCTTTTTACCCTTGTTTATTCCGAATTTTTATTCCGTTATATTAGTTCAAATAGCGATGTTATGTAACAAATGACATGGATTTTCGGTTCGTTCCGAGTGACCCCGTGTGTTTTGACAAGCTGTCACGCTGGGATGAATTAACAGGGGTATGACAGCTCATCAGGGCACTCGAGTACAACAGGTGTGTAACCGGAAGACCACACGATGAGAACCACGCGGTCAAATTTAGACAGAGTGCAGAGAATCACGGTCGAGTGTGGGACACGCAGCCGATCAGGTCGTCTCTGACGAGCTTGCAAGGAGGTGCAAGCACTGTCACCCCCTGGCTCCTGGAAGAAGATATGGGAAGAAGTCCTCTCTCTAAGTATATGTCTCTCCATCTATCTCTCAGCTAACATCAAACTGTGGGCCCTTTCCGAAAATAAAATGAGAGATATATTTCTATAAAGAAGAAGTGTTTCGTTCGTTCATTGAAGTTCGTTTATTATGTTTGATTACTATACAACAGTAATGTAGTTAGGTCAATGGAGAGCTTCACGAAATGCTGGGCGGAAGAACTTCACTGTTCAACGGTGAGGATCAAGTTGCTCAGTAAGAAAAATTCTGCTACTCCTTTTTAAGGGTGGCGTTTATGGACAAGAAAATAAAGAACCGCTAACTAAAGTCGACTGTCACTCTAATCTAAACTGTACATTGAAACTGCATCGCCCTTCATGCTAGTAAACAAAGAACACGTTCTGATGAGTTTGGAGCTCTAGCCTCTGCGTGTGAAAAATCAGTTACAGAGCCCAAACCCAACTTACTTGGATGCAAAACATTGTTGACATTGCAACATTTATCGTTAGGACTTTAAACACATTAAACCAGCGCCCCGATATAACAGCATCTCCAGCAAAGCACAAGATTGACTTTATATTCGTATAAAAATACATAGCGAACTAGACATGATGGAAAAAAACTTCATCAATGCTGCCATAGGACATATAGGAGTGCTTCTCCGACCTCGTGTCTTAAAATCAGTTAGCAGCATCGAGAAAACCCCAACGAGAATTATGTGTGATTCATTCAATTGGAACCCCTTCACAACGAACGTCTTTTGCTAAAATCCCACCAACGCCCGTGTTGAAATGGGTATCACCACTTTCTATGAAGGACTATCTGCCTTTGCTCAACACTATCACAGTTAAACGTATAAATCAAATTTAGAGACATGAATCCACAAGTAGGCAAAGATAAAAATAATAAATTAGGTTTACCCAACTTGACAAACAGAAATGGCGAAGATCCAATAAATATTTACTCTTGAGAACATTCTTTCTTGACTCAACAGTAAGTTTCAAAAAGGGAGGGAAATCTATGGCATACACCTACCCATATAACGCTAAAAGCATAGAGCTAGATAAAAAAATTTATTAAGAAGAAGTGGATAAATAGCGCTATGAACTTTGAGGCATTCTACTTTTCGAAGGAGTATATTCTGATTACAGAATTGTCACAGCAAAGATACAACTAAGTCTATGCAGGAATAAGAAATAAACATTCAAAGCCACACGTTACGACTAGCCCTCACCAATAAAGATATAAGCAATAAATATACGCCAACTATATATACATGTATATATATATATATACGAAATAAATTTGATCCCGTTCAGGAGATATTTAAAAGACATACTTCGAATGACGAATATGAAAACTTTTATTGATATTGTGCCGTTTTTAGTTTTCGGGCATTTGTGTTTGTTGGGTTCTTTCGATAGCTTTTCACGTGTGCACGTTTTTCACGTGTGCACGTTTTTCACGTGTGCACGTTTTTCTCTCATCGCTAACGTTTCCCTTGGGACTCTATATTTAGTTCTAGGTTGGAGGTGCGCATTGACGAAATTCTCATATTCGTCATTTGGGGTACCTTTTTCCGTCTTCTCTTGTTGTGTCTCGAATCTGTTTCTCAATTCGACTACATATTTATCTCTTATATTTCTGTTGTTGAGAAGGCCCCAGTCATAGTATTTGGTGGTCGCTGTTCGAGTAGCGTTTAAATATTCAATCTGATATTATGATAGATGAGATACGAACAGATAAAATCACTCCAATCAAAGTGGACCTGGGTGTAATGGGAATGAAATGATATTCTGCAATCGACAGAACTCCAGAACCGGAGCCTCACCATCAAAAGGAGTTAAGTATCGCATCCAAGACACTCCTGAATACATGCAGTATATTCTAAGAATCGTCAATAGTTAAGTATATTTCTTATTTATATATTTTTTCTCAATTACTTGTTACACGCTTTTGGGATATTTCCGAGAGTATCTAATCTTCCAAAAACGGCTCCGAATAATTCAAAAATAAACTGAAATTGTCAAAAGATTTCAACATAATCATGGATAAGCTGACTGATTTCATTTTTTGTTTACCTTGAATACACCGTCAACATCTCTGCAGAGGGGTAAGACCTCCCCCCCGCCCAAAAAAATGAGTGTCCTGTATATGACACTAAAGAATCTGATGTTGAGATTCTAGTATTGCAGGAGCTTTACGGAATGCGGAGTACCCATTCATCGCCATCGCTCCCAAAACCACTCTGGCCCGGAACGGTAGCACATGATAGAGCCCTTTATAAGGGTCAAATAGAACTAAACTATGTTCTTATGCTGAGCTGAATTGCTTGAAATAGGACTGTTTTGACATTTAACTTGATGACGTACTTCATTTAAACTACGTACTTTAATTGAATTGTTTAAAATAGGACTGTTTATGTATGCTAAATTGAATTGTTTGAAAAAGAACTGTTTTTGATATTGAACTACTTTTACGCTAAACTAAAATGTTTGAAATAAAACAGTTTTGACATTTAACTGTGCAAACAAGAACTATACTTATATATTTGTATAAAAATGGATTTGGTATTAAATAACCTACAACATTTGATATGCCATAAATCCCAAACAAACATCATTTTTGCGAAAGTAAGAAAGATAGGTATAGAAGGCCTTTTGCAAAGACACAGTTCAGAATTCAAATTTATGAGTTGTTTTTTGTTTGGTTTGGGATAAATGACTTCATGCCTTTCCCAAGGGTATTTGTCTGGAAGTGAACATAATAGCGCGATTGGCGTTCGAACTCGCTCACTTCTCTATCACAGTCCAGCATGTTAGCGATTAATAACCTGTAGATATGTCGCACAATTCCTCCATCTGCAACCATCTAATTCTTCTCGAAAGACTTTACCCTTTTAAGAGACAGAAATTTGTCAAACATCAAGAAAAATTCTAAGGTATCAGGCCAGAAATAAACAGACATTTTTAAGGTATCGGGTTTATTAGATTTGCTTGACAAAAAAGAGATATTTGTTTTTATGGAGTTAAATAAACGAGGAAGTTTTGAGAAATGTTGTCTCTTTAGACGTTAGAATCTCTCTCCCTTTCTCTCTCTCTCTCTCTCTCTCTTTTCTCTCTCACTTTCTCTCTCTCTCTATCTATCTCTGAGCACATGTGCACCTAATAAATAGTTATCTCCCTTGTTTTATGACTCAAATTGTGATTGCGTTAAAACCAATTTTAGTTAAATCATTTCCTGCCTTGAGCAAAATTAATGTCAGTTAATGATTTTTTTTTTATCCAGTCAAAATCAGCTTATTAAAAAACCAGAAAGTAGCTTTTTAAAATTACTGTCTGATTCTGAAATCATGTGGTCGTCGGGAAAAAATTAAATTAAAAATTGATCTTTACTAATGCCTAGATGACATTTAATAAAATTTCCACGATACGTAAAATATTTTTGCGGTTAGACACACATTACCGCCAAGAACATGCAAGTTAAGGCAGTGGTGAGCCGGTCTAGTATTTAGATGAGGATTACTGGAGAATAAAAAATGCAAGTACCCAAAGCGAATTGGAATCTATGTGACAAATTAAACAACGTTTAATTAATTCTATAGTTGGTTGGTTGGTTGGTTGGGTTTTACGGCATGCCAACCCATCGGGTTATTTTATGCCGGAAACGTTTTTATTTATTATTTTTATTTGGTATAATTTTTATGCGTATAGTTATTTGAACGCAATAAACAAATACAAACGACATCAAAATAAAACAATATGCAGTGTTGAATTTTCTGCTGAAGTCAGCATTTGATTTTTTATATAATTAATTTGTAGGTCTATGATCCTACAGCCTTGATCGAAGGCCAATCCTTTTCAGGAATTCTATGATGTTTTCAGGATTCTATGATACGTAAACGATGTACAAGCTGAGCGGTCTAATAGACTTTATAACTGATTCCAATGAATGTTTTAAACTTAATTTTTTCCTAATTGTATTGTTCTATCTTTAACAAAATCACTGAATGAATTTAATTATATAAAGGTTGTTACAAGAATCTGTTAAGATTTCTAAGGTGGGGTTCCTTTATGATATCTTGGTTTGAAAGTCTCTACATGTGCACTAACCCAGTCAATACATTATTGGATTATTACCCAGGTTGTCTCTGTACTATCAGTTCTGCTTTTCTTATAAGGAGAGTCCAGTACAAAAATGAATATGTTTAAATTACATGCGGACGTTGGTGAACATGTGAAGACTGTTTGGGAATATAATATAAAGGTTCTCCCAAAATAGGATTAGCATTTTTTATCACCATGTATATAACTAACTCTAGATGATGATAGTCAGCAAAGATACATTTTTTAATCAGATTGTTATCAATTGCTGCAATTACTATATATATATATATATATATAGGAAAGTCCATGAAGAGATTTGTATTTTTTAAATTTATTCATTTTGTTCTTACATACGTGTTATATATATGTATGTTTCCAGCTTGTTGCTTTCGTCAGAGAACATATGTGGCAAAGGCCTTTTTAATGGGGTACTCAATGAGACTTGAACTCACTCTTGTTTCCAGTATAAATGACCCTTGGTGGGTCAAAGTGGTTTATATAGGGGGTCGTTTTTCCTCTTTCCTGGAGTGTTTACTTTGGTCTACTTTACCCGTCTTTGATATTTGATATGTTTGTAGTTGTGTGTGTATGTGTGTGTGTGTGTGTGTGTGTGTGTGTGTGTGTGTGCGTGTTGGCGTTGGAGTGGTTTTTGATTTCACTAACAGGGTGTTTCACTAACAGGGTATTTTGTGATTTTAAATTTACTGGTAGTTCTTTATCCGTTTTGTATATGTATACATATGTATGTATGTTTGTTTTTTAAGTTTTTTTCTTTCGTCTGAGGATATATTTGGCATAAGGTCTAGTTGGTCGGTAATAAATGAGATTTTAATTTACTAGTGTTTATAGTTTAAATGGTTTTTAATAACATATTTTTGTGTGTGTATATATATATGTATGTGTGTGTGTGTGTGAGTGTTTATTTCCGTATGTATGTGTGTGTACGGTTCATGTTTTATTTATCTAAGGTTTGAATTTATCCATAAAGTTTCTTTCCTTTATTTGAAGTAGCGTGTAGTCGTTGTTTTGATATTTTGGCATAATAAGAATAAATAAATTCGAATCTCTTCGTGGACCTGCCTGTTTTAAAATATGTCCTTATTCTTTCTTCGACCTACAACAACCATCTTTATATATATATATATATATATATAGGTATATCTGACTGGCATAAAGTCAGCCGGGTTTCAATCCCAGCTTGACGCATCTCGTGTGTCTAGCCATAGTGAAGAGTTGTGATTCAACGAAACAGTCTGTCAGTGTGTGATAATATATGCTCACCCACCTTGGTGGGTTGAGCACTCTAGTGTGGAATTTACCGGCTACCACATAAATTAAAACCCAGTAGATCTTCTCAAGAACTGAGCACTTCCAGTAGCCGATAACGTATATGCAAAAAGATATGCGTAAAGTTAGTGAAGTCAGCCATGTTACGATCCCAGCTTGAAGTATCTTGCGTGTCTTGCCACACTGAAGAGTTGTGATGCAACGAAGCACCTTGTCAGTGGATCTTTCTGTCTCTGCCTCTGTCTGTCTCTCTCTATCTCTCTCACTCTATCTCTCTCTTACTCTGTATATATATATATATACCCTTCCTTATAATTAAAGCGATGGACTGCGGAATCGTAGTAAGCGAGTTCGTACTCCAGTAGCGCTATTACGTTCACCTTCGGGCAAATACCCTTGGGAAAGGTATGAACAACCTTATCCTCCAAGCTATTGGTTAAATAGTACCACAACTGTTCTTCTAGGAGAATGGCATTGGCATTAAATAACATACAAAGGTTGATATGCCATTAAACAAAGAAACCAAACGAAACCTTGTGTATAAGGTCAATTTCAAGCAGACTTTTCTGAGTTTTCCTTCTCCTAGACCGGTTGCCATGTGAAGATTGAAGAAGCTAGTCTGCTCTAATATTTATACATAGCTGGAGGGAAACTAGTTGGGTTCATAGCTTTACCAAGTGTTCCGTAGTCAGATACACGAATATGGCCATGTGCGAAATGGGAGAAATGGACATCGAATGTTGATTACGATAGAACATATAAAGAACATAGGAATCTCGGAATTCGAAAACACGTAACGACTTCTTGTTCAGGTACGAAACCTTTTTATTAACTTTGAGTTAAAGGTTTCGACGTAAGGAGGAGAGACACAATCTTCTATGCTGTCTTATTCATTTGGCCCCCAACCCGAGCGGCCCCCGTAGGGCGCAAGTTCGCCTCGCGTCTGCGAGCTCCAAAAGTCGAACCTCTTCGTTTGGCGTCTAGTACTCGACTCTCTTTCTTCAAATTCTCACACAAACCTCCGCGCGCTTCCGGTGCGTTACGTCACCCGCACCCTGTCACCGCGTTTCGTCTCGGACTATTATGACATCTGAGTGACACCTCCATCCGCCTCGCGCGCCCGCGTTAACACCTGCCTCAATGTTGCACCTAACTAACCCATGTGCTGAGCCGAAAGGTTCTCAACCTAACTAAACTCAACGGCATGAACCGAAATCCCTCGGTTATTATATAACACTGCTATGTGAAATCCAATCAGTCTCGTCCAGGTTTTGAACTCTTGTCGCCATGTTCATTTTCTACGACGGTAACTATCCCACAACAAACGCCTACTGCTATAGATAGGTCTTTGTGTATTTCGTTTTAATTTTCATCGTTTAATACCGTATCAATTTTCTTAGTTATTAGTTTTGCAGAAGGTCAGTAGTGATACTAGTTAACTCATGGTGGAGGTATAAGGGTATTCATACCTTTAAGAAAAGTATTACTCCGAAAGTCAACTACATACCACTCGTTTACTTAGCGTATTTGGATTCAAAGTTATTGAGATCCCAACTTGCCATTATAACCAGCAATATAATATAACATATATGTAAAATATTGACCCTCGACCGAATCGTCAATCAGGACATACACCTGTTTAAATAAGCGGAAGAACAGCGGAAGCAAGTGGGTGTGAGACAACCATATAACCAGGTGCCCGAGACGGCTCGAGTCAGTTGGAGACAAGATGCCGAATTGAGACCAGTTGCAGACAGAGGGCCTTGCGGCACTCAGTGACCCACGATTTAGCAACCCATCCAAGATGAGGAAGAAGTGCTGCAATGGTCGGAAGAACTTTGGGTCAAAATAACAGTCTGTCCCCGTCTCCAGCTCATCTCTCACACACAACCAACGTCAACCCTTTGGAGAATAAAGTGTGAGAGAGAGATTTTTATAAAGAAGTGTGTTTGTTCGTTCATTGAAGTTCGTTATTATTGTTGACTATGTTTCCGCTTATATTTGTATATGTATTGTGTAGCTGAATGTGGCTATACAACAATGATAACAATCGCAAGGAATAGTATCGGCGACCTGAGTTCAAATCCTGTTAGCGTTTCGCTAAAATCATGAATCTGTCTCTTATCCCTTTATATATTTGTAAATAGAAACACAGATTGTATTCTTTAGGAAACCAGCCGAGATGAAAAAGCCAAAATTCAAACACACCATACTCCGCTTAAAAACTGACCTTTTGTCACATCCTACTTATAGCGGGAGATTCGTGTAAACATATACCTCTGTACATGAATTTTTATCATTTGGGATTTTTTAGAGATATGTCTGTTATTTTCAACACAGTATAGGCATGGACAGCTATCGATAGGCTATCGAGCATATGGAAATCAGACCAGTCCGGTAAAATGAAACGCAGTTTCTTCCAGGCAACGGTCGTGTCGATACTGCTGTATGGATGCACTACTTGGACGCTAACAAAACGGCTGGAGAAGAAGCTAGACGGCAATTACACAAGAATTCTGCGAGCAATATTGAACAAGTCCTGGCGGCAACACCTCAGAAGGCACCAACTATACGGCCACCTGCCTCCCATCACCGAAACGATCCAAGTTAGACGAACCAGACATGCAGGACACTGCTGGAGAAGAGTGGCATACATATATATACTGGATACATACCGACGCAATGATAACAGACGCATGACAAACGACAGACGCACGAAGAAAGGACGCAAGAAGACTTCTTTAGAAAAATATTCACCTCTCAATTTATTTGTAAGATTTGAAAGGGTTATTTAAGGGTTTGCATGTGAGAGGATGCTTGAGACCAAACATAAACTTCATATTTTGACCCCACTGTTATGACGGTCACGTTGTGTCTTTCTTGTTCTCCTGATGTTGGGGTCTACTCCATTGGGGCTTTCCGAGGGCCCCCTCGGTCGGGTGTGGCTTTCACTACCACATCTGGTCTCTACTGTCTGGAACTCTCCTGGCAACTGCATCAGGGGTTTCCGAGGTCCCCCTCGGTCGGGTGTGGCCTTCCCTACCACATCTCGTCTCTAACCCCTGGGAGTCTGCTGGCAACTACATCGGGGGTTTCCGAGGTCCCCCTCGGTCGGGTGTGGCCTTCCCTACCACATCTCGTCTCTAACCCTCTGGGAGTCTGCTGGCGACTGCTTCGGGGGTTTTCCGAGTGCCCCCTCGGTCGGGTGTGGCCTTCCCTACCACATCTGGTCCCTGGCTGTCTGGAAGTCTGCTGGCAACTGCATCGGGACCCACACTCAACTGAGTTAAATAATAACTCAACGCCCACACGATCGCCTACAGGATCTTTGAATCGGATATTTAATCGTCATCAAGCGGAAATAACTGTCATGCAGTTCAGAGGTTACTCTCTTCCGGTGCATGACTGTAGTGGCACAATGAGACCTTCACCTTGTCCGATATCATAAGCCTTAATCCGCCCACGCGATCTCTTTCGATTACTGGCCGTTGGAATGTGTCACTTCCTTCCGGTGTATCACCTAGGAATAGCATTTTTGGGCCGGGTCGAAGGGTCAAAACATAACAGAAGCAGGAACTAGCTCATAAGTGATGTACTCCTATGGACCCCCACATATGGCCGAGCAAAAGCAGGACGACCAGCTCGAACATACATACAGCAGCTATGTAAGGATACGGGATGTAGCCCTGAAAACCTGCCATAGGTGATGAACGAGAAGTGGCGAGAGTGGGTCAGGGATATCCGTGCTAGTGGCACGACATGATGATGATGATGATGATGGGTATTAAATCATAACTGCGTTTCAAGTTGAACTTATGAATCAATAGGGTTTCGTTCGGTTTCGTGGCATATTATCCGTTGTTATTTAATGCCAAATCCGGTTTATTCATATATATCAGATATATATGCTCTGTAAATATAAGTCAACAAGGTTAAAAATTTCCAAGTATTGCTATGTATCACTAATAATTCAATTAATCATCATTAATTTGTTTATACACCGTTAAATGATCAAACAGTTCAATTTCCAAGTATTCGATTTATCACCAGTCAAAGTTAGATGGTTCCAAGTATTGGTATGTTGCCCTAACAATTCGATTAAACATCGGCCATTTGTTTAATCAATGTAAAATCATCATCATCATCATATCGTGCTGGCAGCACGCATATCCCTGACCCTCTCTCGCCACTCCTCCCTATCATTCATCGCCCTAGGCAGGTCTTCAGGACAACAGCCTGTATCCTCACATAGCTGCTGAATGTACGTTCGAGCTGGTCGTCCTGCTTTTGCGCGGCCATGTGTGGGGATCCATAAGAGTACATCTCTTATGAGTTCATCTCTGCTTCTCCAGCAATGTCCTGCATGTCTGGTTCGCCTAACTTGAATAGTTTTCGTGATAGGGGGCAGGTGGCCGTACAGTTGGTGTCTTGTGGGGTGTTGCTGCCAGGACTTGTTCAGGATTGCACGCAGCATTCTTGTGTAATTGCCATCTAGTTTCTTCTCCAGCCGTTTTGTTAGCGTCCATGTAGTGCATCCATATAGCAGTATCGATGTGACCGCTGCCTGGAAGAAACTGCGTTTCATTTTATCGGTTAGGTCTGATTTCCATATAGTCGATAGCCTATTGATAGCTGTCCATGCTTTCGTTAACCTCGTTTCGATGTCCTTTTCGGTTGATTCGATGCTGCTTCCTAGGTACGTGAATTTGTCTACTAGTTTAAGAGGGGTTCCTTTTAGAGTGGAGATGTCCCCCGTTTGGTTATAGCACATATATTCCGTTTTGTGTGCATTAACATGGAGGCCTATGCTTGCCGCTGCTCGTTCCAAACTATGCAGAAGTTTTTCGGCTTGGTCAGGTGTATTTGCCAGTATCGCTATGTCATCGGCGTAGTCGGCGTCGGTAATTGTTGTTGCGGGGTATCTTCTGCTTCTTTTCTTCGTCAGTTCGAAGCCATTCTCTTTGATTTTGTCAATCGATGTTCTAAGTACGTAGTCAAGACAAATGATAGAGAGATACGGAGCCAGCGTGTCCCCTTGTAGTACTCCTGCTACAATGTCGAAGTATTCTGTGTCTCCATCCGGTGATCGTACTTTTACTTTAGTGTTTCTATAGAGAATCGTTATTGCCGCTACGGTTTCTTTAGGTATGCCGTACGCTAGTAGGATTTGTTCCATCTTTCCTCTGTGAATGGAATCGAAAGCCTTGGTAAAGTCGACAAATATTAATGTCGCTTGTAGGTTCTTTGCCCGTACACCTTCAAGGATTCTGCGGATGGTTAATATTTGTGAGGTCGTGGATCTATTTCTTCGGAAGCCATTTTGGTTTTTTCTAAGTATGTTGTCGATTTTGGGTTCTATTCGGTTTCGTAGTAGGGCATTGTAGATTTTGGCAGCTATGGATGTAAGTGTTATGCCTCGGTAGTTTTTGGCTAATCCGAGGTCCCCCTTTTTAGGGAAGGCGAGTATGCATCCCTTCGTCCATCTATCTATCGGATTTTGATTGTATACTGCGTTGCAGTGTCGGAGCAGTATGTCGTCGAATTGTCTGGTCTTCCATACTTCCGGGGGAATTTCGTCCAGCCCTGCAGCTTTCCTATTTTAAATTTTTCTGAGAACCGAGTCGAGTTCTTCTTGTGTGAACGGTCCAAGTTTAATGTCTAATTCTTTGCTAATTATTCTGGTGATTGGTTCATGCGTTATTTTTGGTGGGTTTCCAAGTAAGTTTTCGAAGTGCTGTTTCCACAGTTTTATTCTTTCTTGTTGGTTTGCTGCTTTAAGTTTTGCTTTGGCTGTGTTCTTTCTTCTGCTCACTTCGTTTATTGTTTGCCAGGCAATTCTAGATTGTCTATCTTCCACCGAGTCTCTAATCTTATCTATCTGATTTTGAATGTATTCTGTCTGTTCCTTTATATATATGCCTGCTAATTGATATTGTGCCGTTTTTAGTTTTAAGGCATTTGTGTTTGTTGGGTTTTTTCGATAGTTTTTGGAGGCTGTTTTCACTAGTGCACGTTTTTCTCTCACCGCTAAAGTTTCCCATGGGACTCTATATTTAGTTTTAATTTTTGTTGGAATGTATTTTGCTGCTGCCTCGAGGTGTGCATTGACGAAATTTTCGTAATTGTCGTTTGGTATACTTTTTTCCTTCTTTTCTTGTAGTGTTTCGAATCTGTTTCTTAATTCTAATACGTATTTATCTCTTACATCTTTGTTGTTTAATAGGGCCCAGTCATAGTGTTTGGTGGTCGCTGTTCGTTTGTCGTTTTTCGTAGGCTTAACCGTATTTTCGCTGTGACTATTCGGTGATCGGTGGACACACCCTCAAAAGAGGAGTATGCCTTGCAATTCAATGCACTATTCTTCCATTTCTTGTTTATAAGGACGTTGTCTGTCTGAGCTTTAGTATTGTTTGCGTACGTGTATGTCCATAGTTTGCCCTCTCTTTTTTGGTAGTTTGTATTGAGGCATGCTAATCTATTTTCTATCATGAAATCTGTTAGATGTTGCCCATTTCTATTTGACGTGTTGTGGAGGCTGTATTTGTTGTTTCCGTTTTTCCCGATTTGTGCATTCATGTCTCCGCCAATGACTAACATGTTGTGTTTCGGGATGCTACGCACTAATGAGGATAACTCATCGTAGAAGGTGACTATTTCATTTTCTTCACTAACATTGGTGGGGCTGTAGCATGAGATGATTGTTGCTCTGGGGTTTCCGTTAAATGTAGCTGCCATCATTCTAGGTTGTATTTTCTCAACGCTATTAAGCGTTTTTAGTGCTCTAGGTCCTATAAGCAATCCTACCCCTCCTACTGCGGCGTTGACAGAGTTTTTCCATGCGGATACAGTGGCGAGCGACCATCCATTGCCTGTTTCGTGATATTTGATATCTTCTGTGTGCGTGTATCTGTGTTCTTGTATGCATATAATGTCTATTTTATGTTCTTCGGCCGATGCGATTAGCTCTGGGAGTTGTCCTATTCTATTTAAGGTTCTTACGTTAAATGTGGCTATTTGTAGTGTTTGCTTGCATTTTAGTAGTTTTGATTGTTTGAGCTCTGTAGCTGATTTTTCGAACACCGAGGCCAGGGCTCCAACCTCAGCAGGACGCGCCCCTTTTTTACCCGCGCGAAGAGCGATGCGGTTTGTGTAAGTGGTTTGAGTGTGGGTCATGGTTATCTTTCGATGGCTGTTTTATTCTCTTCTATAGAAGCCACTCTTATAGAGAAGCAGCAGTAGTTCCCCGATCGAACTGGTGATCCTGAGCGAAAAGTCGTCAAACTCACGTCCAGGACCCATTTGGGTATTGAGTTTGGTCGTCCATGGGTTTATTCAAATACCTTTACGTACATCATGCTGCTTCCCATGTGTACATAATAATTAAAAAAAAAAAAAAAAAAAAAAAAAAAGGTGGGGGGTAAATTTGTTTCAAGTTTTAACTTAGTTAAAGTCCAACATTAAGGTACTTTCGTATGACTTTCACTAGTACTGACTTATACTTTTTTTGCTGTATAGGGACTTTTCCTGGGATTTTCATTTTTTTTTTCTTCCTACAGTTGGGGACCTAGCAGGCTTCAGGAATTATAGAGCTTTTTTTTTCTTTTCCTTTTTCCCTTTCTGGTAGGGGGGGGCTGTGGTAGCATTAGGCGTTCTAGGCTTTTTCTTCTAAACTACTGTTAGGGCTTTCTTTACGAATTTTTAAATTATTCGATAGAAGATATTCAAAAACATTCTGCCTTGTTCGCTGACATGTGGATAGGCTAATATCAAATTGGCTTTATAGTACAGTAAGCGTGCCTTTACATTTAAAACGCATAGTTTAAGCATTATTTCACAAACAAAATACAGCATAACATTTTGTAAAATTCAGCATTTTAAATTGGACTTAAAGACATACTGACCAATATTGACATATTTCTTCCACTTGGCTCCTGAGTTCAAATGCTTCTTCTTCGTTTGGACTTTTATTTACTACTGATATTTTAGGTAGCTTTATGGGCGGTCTACTGGGGTGGAGGGGAGAATTCGTTTAAAAAAAAAAAACAAAAAAAACAATGTAAAATAATCACACAGTTTTATTTCAAACAATTCAATTTAGCAAAGGTCAACAAAGTTAAATGGTTCCAAATACTGCTATGTATCACAAATAATTCAATCACAAATCAGTCATTTGTTTGCACACAGTTAAATAATCCCATAGTTCTATGTAAGACAATTCAATTTAGCAAAAACCAACTAAGTTAAGTAGTTCCAAGTATCGCTATGTATCACTTACAATTCAATAAATCATGAGTCATTGGTTTAAACACATATAAATGATCAAAGAGTTCTATTTAGAACAATTCAATTCAGCATAAGTCAATAAAGTTAAATGGTTCCTCGTATAGCTATGTAACACAAACAATTTAAATAAACATAAATCATTTGCTAACAAATATTTTAATGATCAAACAGTTCTCTTCCTAGTATTTAGATTTAGCATAAGTCATTTGTTTACACAAAGTTTAAATGTCAGACAGTTCTATTTGGCCCATAAATAGGACCCTATCAGGTGCTACCACTCCGGGCAAGAGTGAACCTGGGAGCGATGGCAGGGAATGGGTATTCTGTGTTCTTCAAAGCTCCAGTATATTAGGAGGTTCGCCATCAGATTGTTTAGTGCCATATCCGATACACTCGTTGAGGAAGTCTTACCCCTCTGTAGAGATGCAGTCGGTGTATTTTACAGCCCCAGCCGACTGGGCGAAGTTATTTAGAGAGGGCCGAAAATAGTAGTAATATCCATAAACTTGTAAAAATGCTTTAATTATATCAGGTTTTTCTAAAATTATTTTTAATGATATACAACTAATGACATTGATTAAATCTCATCTTATTTGCCGGGCGTAAACTAAGCTGATGGTATCCTCTGCTTAAGGATAAGACCTCCTCTAAAAAAACTGTCTAAGGTATAAGACTAAACTGCTTCTGATTGTGAGGCTCCAGTTACAAAAACCTGGGGAGTGTAAACTACTCCTTCATAACCATTACTCTAAAACATCACTTTGAAAATTACTATTCGATCCGACCGTGTTGAAAAATTCTTAAGAAACAACTACACAAAAATATCAATATGAAAGCACAATGAACGAGATTACCTAACCTCGATAAAAAGTGTGTGGTGGTACTTAAAAGAAGCAGACTCAGAAGAAATGGATTGATGAACAAAATGGAATGAATGTTTAAACTTTCTTTCAAAGAATTGCACTTTAACATGAACACACACACTCGCATATACACACACCATTTTACTAGATTCCAAATAATTTCGTCTTGACATCTTCCTCAGACATTTCTTGAAGTCAGCAATAAGCTAAATGCATTAGCATTTTTCCGAAAAATGTTCTACTTTATAACTAATGAATATATAGGCCGTCTCAATATACATGGGAGCCTTATGACTGCTCATAACTCCACTAATAATAATGTAAGGTTATTTTTTGTTTCAGATTTGAAAATAGTATACTATAACAACAATTAATCCTCGATCACAATGCCTTGGACAAGAGATGAAAGAATATTTGCATACCGGGCCATTAGCCGAATGAGTAGAGTGTTCGCCAATTGTCCGGGAGACCTGAGTTCAATCCCAGGTCGAGTCATATCAAAGACTCAAAAAATGGTACTTGGTGCGGCCTCGCTTAACACTTAGCATTATAAGGTACGGATCAAGGGTAAAGTGGAACAATCCAGGGAGATGAGTAGCGCCCTCTCCTACACCTTGGTGTAGTAGCTATCGAAAAGGGAGCCTTCGGATCACCCTCGACGAAGCTCGCCAACTTTACTTACTTATTTGGAGACAAAATCATTCAAGACTGTCTCTAAAAATATGCAACCAATTTATATGAGAATGTCTTATTACAGAGAAAAGAAACTAAAAAAAAAATGACATGTTCTGGAAGCTAATTTAAAAACAATCAAAAAAACATTGATTTAAGGTCGCTTGCTCAAAGGATTCATTTTACAAGGCGTATTTCGAATGACCACGATTTCGCTTGTTTCAGTAATAAATCATTATCATTTTAATAGGTTGAATCAATTTTGAAATACCCCATATAAACAGTCAAAGTATGGAGGTGCCCGTGGTTTTGGAGGTGCCCGTGGTGTAATGGTTATCGTCGTAGGAACTGGACACGACGATACGAGCTCAAATCCAGGACGAGACTGATTGCATTTTCACATAGCACTAATACCCTTGGGAAAGGTATGAATCGAATTATTCTCCCTCCAGCTATGGGTAAATAGTAGGACAGATTAGGTTCTACAGCCTCGGTGAGGCAACTAGTCTAGGAGAAGGAAAACACTGAATTCAAACCTGTTAAACTCCGCTTAAAAATTGACCTTGTGTCATATCCTGCCCGAGCGGAGGGGTTGGGTAAATATGATAAACAGTCAACGTATTAGTAAAATCCTTTCTTTATTCAATACTTAAGTATGACTTACTGTTTTCTGAACGTTCACCAACCCTTCCTAATTTTCTGTTTTTTTCAAATCTCTTTAGAGTCTTGTAAACCAGACCTAAACGTCTTTTCAGAAAAGAATGAATACAAAAATTGTATATAAGTCTACATCAATATATGTATACAGAGAGAGAGAGAGATCGACAGACAGACAGAAAGAGAGAAAGACAAATGACAGCAGACAAAAAAAGAAAAGGCAAATGAATAACAATAAGCATGTATACACTCACACACACACACACACACACACACACACACATACACACACACACACACACATATATATAAATATATACATTTATGTGTGTGTGCGTTTGTGTGTATGTTCCGGGTAAGAAAAGGATTTAAAGAGAACTGATTAATGATAAATGAGTAACGATATATATATATATATATATATATATATATAGAGAGAGAGAGAGAGAGAGAGAGAGAGGGAAAGAGAGAGAGAGAAAAATAGAAAAAGGAGAGAGAAGAAAGGGAGAGCGAGACATGGCAACAGACTACTATAAAGAGAGAAATAAGTAACACAAATATGTCTTAAATGAATTAAACATTATTTTCCTCACGATGACTGAGGTAGCCTTTTACTTATATCATTAGCTAATGAAGCTTTAAGAACGCAGAAAGTCTTGGTGGCGCCAGTTTTTTTTTTTTTTTCATATCAGTGGAACAAACAGGAAGTCAAATAGCCACAGTTCTGCACCAAAGTGCAACGCCCAATAGAAACAATCATTAACCCAGAAGCCGATTGACACTATTTGTCAAATTCCACAAATACTTCCTAATTTGGTTCATAAAAAGCTACCAATTTCCAACTTTCCTATCAACTTTTCGTTGTCGGTGTGATAGAGTATTGTGAACGTGACCGTGAGTACTGAGCTCAGTCAAACAATTTTGATCAATAAAATACATTGCAGGTTAACGATAGAGAGGAAGAACAAATGGGAGAGATGATGACAAGTAGAGAGAAAAGTAAAATAAAGTGTGACACGTGGTCACAGAAAAAATAACGCTCGCATTATTACAAGCAATAAAAAGCATTGATGAGCATGGATTGCTCAGTTAGAATACACCGACTGCATCTCTGCAGAAGGGTGAGACAACCAACAACGAGACTCCTGGATACGACACTAAAGAATCTGATGATAAGGTTCCAGTAATGCTGGAGATTTGGAGATTTGGAGAATGCGGAGCACCCTTTATTGTCGTAGCTTCCAGGTTCATTCTGGCCGGGAGAGGTTGCACCCGATCGGGTCCTATCTATGAGTCAAATAGAACTAAACAGTGAACTTTTGCTATACTGAATTGCTTGAAACAGGACTGTTTTGACATTTAAACTGTGTACTCATACTAAACTGATTTGTATGAAATAGAACAGTTTTGACATTTAAACAGCGTACATATACTAACCTGAATTGTTTGAAATAGAATTGTTTTTAAATAGAACTCAACGGTGCACTTATCCTAAACTGATTTGTTTGAAATAGAAATGTTTTGACATTTAAACTATGTACTTATGCTAAACTAAATTGTTTAAAATAGAACTGTTTTGATATTTAACTGAATTGTTTTGACATTTAACTGTTTATGAACAAAACAAAAAAAAATATTCTTATAGCAAAATGGAATGTTTGAAATTTAATCTGGCATTAAATGACACGAAAAGGATTGATACACCGTAAAATAGAACCTCCAGCCAACCAACCAACCAATCAACAAGCAGAGTTTCACATTGCACTTAGTGACTCAGTAACAAGCAATGACCCACTTGCACCTGGCCTTCAGGACTGGTGAATCTATGACTAGCAGTGCGCGAGTCTCGGCTGGTGCATGACATCCCTTTCTCTTAATCTCAACTTTAAAAAAAAAAACCTATGTAAAGTCCAACCTGGTGGGAGGTATGGATAAATATCACTCTCCTTATTACTGTGTTTCGATTTACCTCCAATCCAGTCCAAAAAAAATAGGGCGATGTGAAGTTGTATTTTTGACTTAATGAAGGATTAATGAAATAGTAACCTACCTTTAATAAGGGAGGATATTTCACTAGCAACGAAATTTCGGTCATAATTTATGCTCTAATTGGTTACTGATTGATCCTTTTCTAATATCTCCACCTCTCGTGTGACCGTTTCCTGCAACTATTAAGAGAGTTATCTTAGATTTGTTGTCGGTACCGCAGCCGGGCGCCAAAGTCACTGGTGGTTGAATGTGTCCAGAGCATTACATTTATCGAATGAAAAATATAAGAGATAGTTGATAGTTTATATAACAAATAAAATAAAGCTTTTAGTTCTTCAAATAAGATAATTATGCAGGTATGAATAAAAATATTGACAGCGTCAGTTTCTTTAGTGCATGAAAAATGTTTGATAGTTGCTTGGTTGCTGTTTTCTAGCGTGTCAACTCTTGAGGGTTTTTTGATGCCAAACCGTCTTTATATATATATATATATATATATATATATATATATATGTATATTTAGGCAGCATTTCTTCGTTAATGCAAATTTCATTAAACATAATAGACATTTTATGTCTACATATTTTCTTTTGGATCCGTTCGAATTCCCGTATTACTTTTATTGTATTCTGGGGGAATTGATTTATGTATTGTCCATACATGCAACTATGGACAATACATAAATCAATTCCCCCAGAATACAATAAAAGTAATACGGGAATTCGAACGGATCCAAAAGAAAATATGTAGACATAAAATATCTATTATGTTTAATGAAATTTGCATATATATATATATATATATATATATATATATATATATATATATGTGTGTGTGTGTTTGTGTATATATATATATATATATATATATATTGTTCGCCAATGATCCGGGAAACCGGGTTTGAATCCCAGGTCGAGTCATACCAAAGACTTAAAAAATAGTCCTTGATGTCGCCTTGCTTTACACTCAGCATTATAATAAAACTCTTCTTATGTCTAAACCATGGATAAAGCATAGTATTTTTTCATAGACTTCAGCTGAAAAACACTTCTTGTGCAAAAGGTGAAGGTGAATTTGCAGTTGATTAAATGTACCCTAGCCAAGATATGGCTATGTGTGAGACGTACATCGAATGTCCATAAAGATGGAACATAGGAAAGTATCTTAAACATAAACATAGGAATGTCGAAATTCAAAATCTCCCAAAATCCTCCACGCGCTTCCAGTGCGTGACGTCACTCGCACTGTGTAACTTGTGAGTGACACGTCCGCTCTGCACGCGCTCGTGAACACCTGTTTTAATGTTGCACCTATCTAACCCATGTGCTAAGCCGAAAGCTTCTCAACCTAACTAAACCCAAAGGCATAAACCGAAATCCCTCGGCCATTATGTTACATAAAGAACAGTGTGTAGAGGGTTCAAGAAACTTCGATCAGGATGAAAAAAACGTCAACGGGTTAAAAAAAAAAAAAAAAAAGATATTCAGACGAATTGACGCGAATCATTTTTGATCCTGCCCTTCGTTATTAAATAAACGTTTCGAACATTTGTCTTCCGAGAAAGAAGCTAGAACTCATTGATCCGAGGAAACCAACTCCCTCAACTTCGCGTGTCGTAGAGGTTAACGTGTTTGACTGCAACATCGTGTAAGCGAGTTCGAACTCTAGATATGTAACTACGTTTACTCTTGTTAATTTGTAATGTCAAAAACCAAACGACTGATATCAGTTATTTTGGTCGGGCCGTCACTTTCAAATAAATTAGGAAGACAAGCAGAATTCTTGCTACCTTTTATATCTACTGTTTAAATAATTTTCAACAACCACTCTTCCAAAAATACATTTCTGAAAGAAAGAAATTTTGACTACAAAGGAATAATTCAACTTTCTCCAGGAGATATCTCTAAAAGAAACACATTTGACAAGAACAGAAAAAAATCAAGTTTTCTCTTGGAGATATTTCTGGAACAAAATCCTTTAAGTACAGTTAAAGATACTTTTAGTAGCCTACCAAGATATATACTGTTTAATAAATCTCTGTTACTGAGCAAGCCTTTCAGATTTTATGTAAATTTTCAAGTCAACATTAAAAAAATATATTTCTACCCAAAACCAAAAGGAAGTTGAGTCTATTTTTTGTACATTTGTGAGAGATATTCTTCATATTATATTTTTCTTTTACAGCAGCATAGAAAATAAATCTTTTTTTTGAGTTCATTTTTTTTTTTTTACTTCATACACTGAACACGTGCTTAACATTTGTACACATTTTCTTTTTTTTTTTTTTGTTATTGGATTTTTTATTTAGTTTACCTTACTAAAAGATATCAAATACCTAATATCACTGTGTCTAATTTGAGGTACCAAATTGTATACAATAATAAAAAATCAATGGCAATCGATTAGATTAGAACTTTACTTTCTAAAAATTGCACAAAATAATCCAAATATATCAAATAAAAATCTCAAATGTTGACAACTAGAGAGTTTGGCTTGGTTTGGTTACTTTGTTGGGGTTGATCTTACACATTTGTTGAAATTCAGTCGGTGTATTCAACAGCCTCGGCCAACAGGGTGGTTACAGTTAAACATAGATAGACAGATCGATAGATACAGAGATGCACACCTTTATATATGTTCAATTTAATTGCAAATTTTACCCTTGTATATATATATATATATATATATATATATATATATATATATCATAACATGTATAACATACCCAGTTTGGTTTGGTTTGGTTTTATGGCACATCAATCATTATAGGTTATTTAATGCCAAAATCGATTTTCATACATATAAACAGTTATAATTCAAACTATTAAGATTAGCATAAGTACTCAGCTTTTGTTTACTCACAGTTAAATGTCAAAAACATTTCTATTTCAAATAATTCAGTTGAGCACAATTACATTGTTTACTTCTATTTGACCCATGGATAGGACCCTATCAAGTGCTACTACTCTGGGCCAGAGTGAAAGTGGGATCGTTGGTAATGAAAGGGTACTCCGTATCTCCCAAAGCTCCAGCATTACTGAAGCCTCACCATCAAATTGTTTAGTATCATATCTAGGACACTCGTTGAGGGAGGCTTACCTCTCTTCAGAGATGCAGTCGATGTATTCTCTCAGACCCACTCGATTGCCAAACAACTCCAGGTCAGCGTGAACTTGGAAGCAATGGAATTGAAGGCTCACCCTTAGACGCAATTTAGAACCATAACTACTCAGCAACGGTGCAGACGACGAATTATGGAGGCGTTCATAGTGTAATCAATACTCTCGTAGGAGATGGACTTGGTGACACTAGTTTAAATCATGTGCGATACGGTTTGCATTTCCCAAAGTGCTAACCCTCTCGGGAAAGGTGTAAATCTGGTTATTTAATCTTCAGCTACGAGTAGACTGGGCGTTTTCACCTTGGTATGTCTACCGGTATAAATGATGAAAAACTCTGAATCCAAACCTGGTAAACTATGTTTTAGAAAATTGACTTTTTGTGACATCCTTCTTGTGCAGAGGGTTGTAAAAACTGTTACTTAAGGAGTGGATGAATAGGAAAAATAGTAATTAAAAGGAGAAAAACTGTGGTGGTAGAGTGGAGAAAGTTAGTATAATCTTTGAAGTAGGTAACTAAGATTCAGAATGGTTTTAAAAATTACACCATCAAAGATAGAATTCGAACGAAGAAGCAACACGAAGGAAATCGGAAAAATTAAAAGGTATAGCTGTACTGGGTTGACTGTTAATTCCAGAGAAGGACGACCAAATGACGGTAAATGTTTTTAATGTCCTGTTTGTTGGAACTAACAGCATGTTTTATTCTTATTTATTTATTTAATCATTTTCTTTTGTATTTCTCTCTTTCTGTAATATGTGTCTACATAAAAGTAGAAATTGTTAATTTAGCAATGGAGGAATCGGAAAAGTGTTAATTAACAAAGGGAAAACAATGGTGATGAAGAAGAGAAAAATCAAATAATCTTTGTAGTTAGGTGGCCAACTTTCCGAATAAATCTAATGAATTCCATCATTAAAGGCTGAAGAGTAACAAACAAGAACTACGAAGGAATTAGAGTAAACGAATAAAAATGTATAGATGGAATTTAACTTAAAACTTTACAAATTCAAGGAAAATGTACTCTAAACATATATCATTAGAAGCCATGGAAAGCAGCATGGTGGATGGGAAATAAGATGGATGAATCCAAAGATGGGTCAACGGTAAGCTTCATCTGAGCGGAAAGATCTCACAGATCAACGGCCAGGATCAATTAGTTCAGTTACGACAATACTGCTAGTTATCTATAAGGGTAACGTCTATTGATGAAATAAAAGAAAAACAGCCAACGAAAGATTACCATTGACTAATTTAAATCATATGTCCAAACCACATCACCCTTCACGCGGGAAAATAATGGCACATTCTGTTGAGGTTGGAGCTCTGGCTCCGGTTTTTGAAAAATCAGCTACACAACTCAAACTTAAATCCAAACCAAAAGTACATAGATGCAAAAACGTAGTAAGTAAGTAAAGTTAGCGACCATAGTCGAGGGTGACCCGAAGGCTCCCTTTTCGATAGCTACTACACCAAGGTGTATGGGAGGGCGCTACTCCATTCCCTGGATTGCTCCACTTTACCCTTGAACCGTACCTTATAATGCTGAGTGTTAAGCAAGGTGGTATCAAGTTCCATCTTTAAAGTCTTTGGTATGACTCGACCTGGGATTGAACCCAGGTCTCCCGGGCCATTGGCAAACACTCTAACCGCTGGGCCAAGGCATAAAGAGAATAGGCCAGTTACTTGAGGTGACAGCGTCTGCAGCAGAACGTAATATAGACATTGGACTTATTATTCTCTTTATGACATCTGAAGCATCTTCCACAATGACATACTGATCATCGGTGAAGACATGAATAGGCAAAAACAAAAATTCTGCTTCGTCAAATAGCAATTGGGACTACCAAACAGATTTTTGACTCGAAAACTGACTGACATGTCTTAATTCTAAATTATAAAAAAAGGAGTGAAAACACATACCTAAATAATGCTAAAGCACCGATAGATAATATATTCATAAACAAGAATTGGATAAACTGCGCTCTGAACTGTGAGTCATACTCCTCATTTGACGGAGTATCACCGATCACAGAATGGTCAAAGCAAAGATACACCCGAGTCTACGCAAAAATAAGATGCTAACTGCCAAAACCCCACGCTACGACGGGTCCTCACTTACCAATAGAGATATTTGCCATAAATACTCGGTAACTGTAAGAAACAAAATCGATACTCTTCAGGAGTTATCTGAAACACATACACCGAATGACGAATACGAAAAATTCGTTAATGCCGCCATAGATGCTGCAGCAGAATACTTACAAACCAAACAAATAGCCAAATGTATTGCTCCATAGGAGTCATTAGCAGTTGAGAAAAAACGAGATGAAACGAAAATGCCAACTCCAAGAAACTTAAGAAAGTGCAAAGAGAACTAACACATGATAGAAAGGACAAAAAAGAATGCATTCAAAGTCAGATCAAGAAGATTGGAGACTCGGAAGAAGATTGACAATAAGTTCTATGGGAGTCACTAGAAGTTAGGAAAAAGGAGATAACATGAAAACAGGATCTTTTTGTAATAAAGTTCAATGTGAGTCATTAGCAGTTTGGAAAAAAATGAGATAACAATAAAGCAGCATCTTTATGTAATAAAAGAAACCCAACAAATGCCAGCCCACCGAAACTTAAGGAGACACAAAGAAGACAAACTAATATATGATGAAAAGAATAAAAAAGAATACATTCAGTCAGATCAAGAAGATAAGAGACTTGGAAGGAGATGAATAATAACAAATAGCATGACAGTTAGTAAATGAAGTGGGTTAAAAGAAGAGCACATCAAGAGCAAAACTAAAAGGTACCAGCCAAGAAGAACGGATGCAAATGTGAAAAGAACATTTCAAGAATCTGCTTGGAAAATCCCCTAAAGTCACTGAAAAACTTATTACAAAAATTATTCATGGCCAATTGGATATCAAAATGAGACAGTTTACCAACGAAGAACTCAACGTCGTACTAACAAAAAGTAAGAGCCGAAAAGCTGCATACCTTGACGAAATACCTCGAGAAGTATGGATGGATATTTGATAACTAACTTCATCCATTTTGCAACACCGTATAAAAACTGAATATAAGAGAGAGCTGAACAGAAGACTTAATCATCCCCTTCCCTAAGAAGGGTGACCTTGGAATCACCAAGAACAACAGATACATAACTCTTATTTCTATGGCGGGTAAGGTTTATGATGCTTTGTTTCTCAATCGCATCAAACCTGAAATTGAGAAAATTATTTGAAAAATCAGAACGGTTTTCATAAAACTCGATCCATATGACAGATTCTAACAATTCGTCGAATCAACGAAGGAGTTTGTGCCAAAAATCTTGAGGCAACACCATTGTCAGTAGATTTCTCCAAGAATAGACCAAATATTCTAGCTAATGATAGCTAATGATCCTCCTAAAGAAACTGTTAGAGCCATAATGATGCTCTATAGAAACACAAAAGTCTAGGTTCGCTCACCAATTGAAGATGCAAACTTATTCAACATTGTTCCTGGAGTTCTGCAATGAGATACATTAACACCATATCAGTTCATAATCTGCTTAAACTACGTACTTAAAACGTCTAATAAAAGAAAATGGTTTTACACTAAAAAAGGCATGCAAACAATATCCAACTGAAACAATAACGGATGCAGACTTTGCAGATAACGTAGCGCTTCTTGCAAATCCATCTACCCAAGCCGAATACCAGCCTTGAGTAAGAGGCATAAGCCATTGGCCTCCTCGTGAACGCAAAAAAAAGTGGAATACGTGTGTTTTAATCGAAAACGAGCCATCTCCATTCTAAATGGCTGTCCCCTGAAATTAGGCGACTAGTTCATGTACCTGCGCAGCAGCGTCTCATCATCTATAAGGGATTTCAATATGTGCCTAACGAAGGCATGGGCTGCTATCACTTGTCAATCGATAATACTCTCAACTATTAGATAAAATAAAATTGGATTTCTTCAAAACAGCAGTTTTGTAAATACTACTCTATGGATGCACCACAAGGACGCTGATAAAATGTATTAAGAAAAAGCTAAACAGGAGCTGCACAAGAATACTATGGGCTATATTAGACAATCCTGGAAGCAATATCCAACGAAACAACATCTATAAAACTGTCGAAGCAAGACGAACAAAACAAGTGTAATTATATGACTGGACTTCAAACTCAGTCCGACATCCAAGCCCTAGTCTAGCACCTTTGCCACTGTGCAACAGAGACTCCTTTTCATATATATATATACTCCGTAATATATATATATATATATATATATATATATATTGAGAGAGAGAGAGAGAGTGATCCACACATATATATATATATATATATATATATATATATATATATATTCGTTTGAATCGATTGCAAAGTTTACAGTCCGGTCTTCAGATTTAATTCAAAACCATATAGATATGCCTGTCTATCTGTCTGCGTGCGTATGAGTGTGTAATATTTATAATGTAATTGTGCATGTTTATAAATAAAGAGTTTTCAATATTGTGATAAAGCTTCGTTGGCCTAGTGGATAGAATGTTCCACAATGTTCCGGGAGATCTGGGTTTAATCGCAAGTCTAGTCATACCAAAGACTTTTAAAATGGTACTTAATCACCTCCTTGCTGAACACTCAGCAATAGAAGGTACGTATCAAGGATAAAGTGGAGCAATCCAGGGAAAGGAGTAGCGCCCTCCTCTACACATTGGTGTAGGAACTATTGAAAAGGGAGCCTTCTGGTCACCCTAGACTACACACGGCAACAACAGAGAAGGAGTCGACGTAGCATAATGGCTTAGGTGTAGGACAGCAGCCTCGGAATAAGCTTTGTTCGATTACCATTATATCTATTACGTTCACTTACGGAGTAATTCCCAAAAGAAAATTATGAATGCCTATATCATCTCAGCTACATGAAAAGTAGTATCATTGTTGTTCTTCTACAAGGGTAGGTTTGGCATTGAATAATCCATAAAGGTTGATATGCCCTTAAACAAAGAAATCAGACCGTATTAATACGATAAGGGTATTTTGTCCCTGTCAGTTTCTCCTCAATCCGACCATCAAACCAAGAGTGGCCTGATAATCGCATTGACGAAAAACTGTCACTATTTGCCGTTGACTTTATGTCAATGCTAAATATATATATGGTTTACTTATGAAAGTATATATATAAATATATTTAGTTTCCTACATATGTGTTTGTATATATACTCCCTAATATATATATATATATATATATATATATATATATAGAGAGAGAGAGAGAGAGAGTATGTGTGTGTGCAGTAATAAACCAAATGTACGTTTGTTACCCCGCCGTGGGAAAAAGTGACGAATACACAAAGACTGGGTTTTGTTTCATAAACACAAAAGTTTGTTCGCTACTACACTTTTAAAGTAGTTGTCAGGAGAAAGAAACAGAATGTGAAAGCTGAGTCGCCCACGTTTGCTAGACAAAGAAGAACAACCTTTCAAAAGGAAAAAGAGAACAGAGACAGCTCTTGAATTTTTTCTGGGTTTCTGTTGTAGAAATTGTTTGCTGGTATCGACTGCAAAGCTGTGCATATGGTATGAGAAGCTTTTTTGGAGCTCATACCAAAATGGGGACCGTAATTTTCGTCTCTCTTTACATCTTCGTGGCTGGTGTTCAACTGTTGCCTTTACAGAGTCACATCTTCTTGCTAACTAGCTTTCAAACCCGACTCGACCCCTTACTTCTGCCTGGTATTGGACAGAGGAACATATCCGTTTCCAGTGGTTCCACACCTGAGCAGAAGATTGGGGATCTTCAGGTTTTTTCTAGTCATATTTAATTACCTTAGTCATTCATCAGTGACTGGCTGACCTACAGTGAGTGCTTTAGCTTGACTTCTCAGAGGTTAGCAAGCCGTTCCGTAGTCTCTCTTTCTGCTTTATCTTATTATTTTCTTTTCTTCTCTCTCCTTTCCCAGAAATTAGCCCCCTGTTCTCTTTTTAACTTAGACTCCCCATATCTCATTACAAGAGATATTTGCAGGCTGGTACGGTTATGTAAATCACTTGGAAGACTGACGGATAAGAAATGACATGAAGGGCTTCGGTTACTTTGTTTAATGGCATGTCAACTTTCGTGGGTCATTTAAACGTCAAAACCATCCTTGCAGAAGAATAACGGTGGTGCTGTGGAACGCATGGTTTAGGTAGACAGGAGGCTCATGCCTTTCCTGAGGTAAGAGATAGACTGGATATCGAATTCGCTTACATCAATGTTGCAATCTAGCACTTTAGCCATTACACCAAGGAGACTCCCTTGAAGTAACTAGAGTAATAAAAACAAGGAATACTATTTATTTTGATCTACACAGAAAAAAGCTACGAACAAACCAAATGTACGTTTGTAACACAACCATGGAAAAAAAGTGACGAACACACAAAGACTCGGTCTTGTTTGATTAACACAAAAGTTTGTTCGCTAGTACACTTTTAAAGTAGTTGTCAGGAGAAAGAAACAGAATGTGAAAGGTGAGTCGCCTGCGTTTGCTAGACAAAGAAGAAATACTATTTATTTAGATCTTCACAGAAAAAAGCTACAAACTAATCTCGTGAAGCTCATTACGAAAAAGTTCATCATTGAAAGATCGCATTTACTTGTGAATAATCATATCTATAATTTTTTTTTTTTTTTTTTTTTTTTTTTTAGAATACTCAATGTTCTGATTAAGGGGAAGTAGATTTTTACAAAGATAACAAGAATGAATTAGATCTAAGACGTAAAGATTAGGCTTACATAATTTCATTTAAAGAGGCGGACTTTTAAGAAGTTTATATAATAGTTGACTTCGAATTAGACACTTGTTTGGTTCTGTTTTATTTTGTTTTATTTTTCTGTTGAGGCTGGATCGTCTGTGGGGCAGGAAAGTCAGAAAAATAATCAAACGAAATCAAACGCTTTTTTCATCAGTTCAAACATCTTTTATTAGTTGTTTTCCTTCTCGAGTTTGTGAAAATGGCAATATATTCGTCAAAGTTATCTTCCTATTTTAAACTTTCAACGATCAACCCAAACCAGCTCCAAACTTAATATATATCCGACTGTTTTTTCACAGAATTGTCACGTTATATATATATATATATATATATATATACTTCCCTACGGGGGTTGAGCACTCTGGGTAAGGAATTTACGGCTGCCACTCGCATAATGCAAAACTCTTCGAATGAATTGGGCACTCTGGTATCCGGTAAAGCAAAATGTAAACAAACGAAACTTACTTCATAATCCCTTATAATTTCCGAGCTGACGTGATTCGCTTGTTGACTGAGAGATATGATACTAAGTCTAACGTAAATTTGGGTGGGTTTCGATCCTAGCTTCGAGCGCCCTACGTGTCTAGCCAAACTGAAGAGTTGCTATACAACGAAACAGTCCGTCTATGGATCACAATATATATATATATATATATATATATATATATATATATATATATATATATATATATATATATTCCATCTGAAAGCCATAACTCAAATGATGAATATGAAAAGTTTATCACCACCCGCTTAGAAGTAACACCCGAGTGCATAGAAACTAAGCAAAGAGTGGAATATAGAGTTCCCTGGGTATTAATAGAAGTCAAGGAAAAACGAGAAAACATGAAAAGAGCTTCTTTACTTAATGAAAGAAACCCAATAATCACCGATGAGCAGAAATTTTAGAAATCCTAAAAAGAACTAATGAAAACATATCAAAAAGAATAACTGGAGTCCATACAAGGCCAAATCAATCAAATCAGAAATCCAATAGAAGCTAAACAATCACAGTTAGCATGCCTGTCAGTAAGTGAAATTAGCAGAAGAAAGAGCACATTAACAGCCAAAGAAGAAAGATTTCTGAAGCGAGAAGAACATTTCATAAACCTGTTTTAAAACGCCCTTAAAATGGCTGATGAACTGAAAAAAAAAAAAATCTAATGACCAAGTAGATATTAAACTTAAACTCTTTATGAAGTAAGAATTTTACTCGGTTTTGAAAAAAAAGATTAAAAACTGAAAAGGAGCAGGCCACGACTAAACGCATTCGGATATTATAGTAGACATGGGAAGTTTGACGACTCATTTCTTCGATTATGCCAAGTAGTATACAACCAAGTAAGACGGACAGGATACACTGAACGCTGCTTGAGTGTCAGGGACGAACTCATAAGCAAAGTTCTGCTGAGGACTACCAGACAGGGAGCCACCAATAATGACTTAGGCGTAAAGACTTACTTTCATCAGCTTTGTGCGAACACTGGATGCCGGCTTAAGAATCTGCCAAGAGTGATGAATGATATGGACGTTTGGCGAAAGAGAGTCAAAGGAATGCTTGCTTTCAGAATGATTTCATGATGTAACGTGGTAGGTCAAAGAGTACGAAAGGCTAGCTTCTGGGGAGGGAGCGAATAATAATAGGACGAGACAGCGGATGATGAGTCTACGGGAGCAGGTCGCTGACCTCTGAGAGACCCAGAATAAAGCGCTGGTTATGGGTTGACCAGTCACGGATGAATGACTGCGTTAGTTGAGGATGACTAGAAAGAACCGGCGGTCCCAAATCATCTGCGCTGTTCTGGAACCAGCCTAAATGGATGTTTCCTTCCGTCGACACCAGGAAAAGCTGACCGCTCGGTTTGAGGAAGTTGGCTAGAAGACGTGGTAAAGACAGTGAGTAGAACACTAGCTACGAAGATGTAAGTAGACGAAAATTTACGTGCCCCATTTTGGGGTGGTTTCAGAAAAAATCCTTACACTAGACGTGACCCTGTGATGTCAAAACTAACGCACAAACACTTTAAAATAAGCAGGGAATACGGAAATAAAATACAAGGTCTGTGTCTGCTCTCACTTTCTCCTCAGAAGATGTTGTTTCTTTTTGTCCAGCTGACGCGGTCGACTCAACTTCCATACTCTCTTTCTCCCGGCGACTACATACAAATTGTTGGAGCGAATAAACCATGTATAATTAACTTAGACAGATTTTCCGGTATTCGTCTGATTTTTCACGGCGTAGTCACAAAAGGGTTTGACAATTGGCAGATACATAGCGATACTACTATTAACACGTTCGAGCATGTGATGGTACAGATGTCTATTTAGTACCGTTATGTCACAACCGTCTATTCGGGACCGTTATGGTACACTTTCTTTTAAGAACCGTAATATTACAATGATATGTATATGCGAGGATCATTAAATAAGTTTCCATACTTTTTTCGTGGTAGCACTTTTATTGATAGTATACACATGCACCTGTTGTACCGTTCAAACAACTTCTGAAACGCCCGATGGAAGTCCTCTTGTGTGAGCGTGTCAATGACCTTTGTCACAGTCTCTTTCATCTCCTCAATTGTCTCATAACGACAGTCTCTGAGCTTAGGGAATAATCAAAAGTCACAGGGAGCAAGGTCAGGACTATAAGGAAGGTGAAGAACTGTCTTGATATCCATCTTGGTCAAATAGTCTGTGACAAGGAGGAGTTGTGTACTGGTGCATTGTCCTGGTGGAAATGCCACTGACCCGATGTAAAGAGTGCTGGACTCTTCCCTAGGAATCTCTTTCTGAACTCTCTTAAAGCCTCAACATAGTAACCCTAACCCTTACCCTTTGGCCAATCAACCTCCTCCCACACCTTTCATAATCCCTCACAGACTTCTTGCTTCCGTGAATCTCTTATGCCACGCAAAAACTGATGAAAGATGCTCCAAAAGCAGTCTGAAGCATTCCATACGTTTCTATGGCATTTTTTTCCAAGTTTAAAACAGAATTCTATTGCATATCGTTCTTCTAAAGTGTCCTCAGGTCCAAATTGCATTTTTGAAATTCCCCAGCTGTGACAATCGGGCTTTAGTAGGGTGTATTCCAATTTCTGCTGTAGGTTTCCATTTGAACCTGAAATAATAAAAATTGGTCAGTCATCTCATTAGATGTATAGCAATAACATACTGAATTATCAAGAGTGTACGACAATCTTAAATGCCTGTACAAAAAAAGTCTGGAAGCTTATTGAATGCATCACACACACACACACACATGCATATATATATATATATATATATATATATATATATATATATATATATATATATATATATTCACTTTAATGGTATTAGGAAATGCAATAATTCTGTTGTTCCCCTAGCTGTGGGTAAATAGCAAGGCAGACGTGGCTCTCTATTCTTGGTAAGACAATCAATCTACGAGAATGAAAATTCCGAGTTGAATTCCTGAGAGCTGTTGTTTGGAGAAGGTTTGGCACGTTAGTGCTCTATTCATCTGTTATCAGCTCATCAAAATTGTGTGGCCGGTACTAAATTGGCCTTTAAAACTCTAAAGAAATCAACTGTGTACACAGTCCAAAGGACCTAATCTTTAACTTAACTGCTAGGCTCTCATAAATCTCGATCAAAAGAAGAGTCAATGATATATATATATATATATATAGCGCAGATTAAAAATGTTGATAATTATTGTGATGTATTGAACGCTTATTATCGCTCATGAAATATTAGTTGAGCAAATATCATTAAAAAGCTGAAGTATACAAATATCGACGTAATATTTCAGTTTAATGGATGAAAAAGTACAGTATGTTATTGAAAGCTGCAAAATATCGAAAAGTAAATATGTAATTAGTCGATCTAAACTTAAACTACACCCATAGCCAGAACACTTCTTGTGACATTGTATTTAATGGCTGTCATTACATGATTTGTGTTCTCTATAATTAGATTACTTTGAAATTGAAAGAACCGTACAATAAAAGTAAAGAAATTAGATGATATAATTAAATCGTCCGAATTGAATGATATATATCAAATGCATGACTGAATATATATATTAATTTAAGTAAAATTTAATTCAATTAAACTAAATTTAACTAAATTGAAAGAAAATAATGCAAAGAAATAAGGATTAAGAAAATAGATAAAAAAATTAACTTACACTCATTTCCAGAAAGCGCTTTAAGAAAAAATGTTAGACCGGAACTTAACGTTTCCTAGTTGTCTGAATTTCTGAGATGAAGCTTGATGATTTTTATCATTC
>OY757905.1:116029203-116034203 GCA_963585895.1 Sepioteuthis lessoniana | reverse complement strand
AATTTCTTCTTTGCCAATGATAGCAGGATTTTATTAATTTCTGGTGGAATGTTATATAATCAAAGTTGATACTGCTAGTTATTATTCATTACCAAACGTCATAGCATTCAATGATTGCTAACAAAAATTACTACGCTCCTCGAACGAAATATAGACTTGCACACACATATATATATTTATATATAACTTTTTTTTTTCTACATCGGGAGACGAAAACGTAACGAGTCAAGTTCAAATCCTGGAAAAGCCAATGTTCGCTTCACTTTCGCGCTAAATCGAAAGTTATGAAGTCATGTTCTCTTCCCAGCTTTGTATAAATAGTTGTGCTGACTGAGCTCCGATTTTAATTGGCCTTGTGTCACCGTCTACTTTTGGTATAAGGATTGGATAAATAAATAAAAATTCATCCCTTTGGTTTTAATTCTGTACTTTGGTTTAGTTTGGTTAGTTTCAATTACATATCAACTGTTGTAGGTTATTTAATGCCAAATATTCATTATACATATACTAAATATATATACAATTTGTGAACACATTTTGATGATAACATTTTTCAACAAATCTTAGATAATTATTTTGTACACAGTTAAAGGGTTTCAAGTATTGCTATGTATCACAAGCAATTTAATTAAATATCTGTTATTTGCTAACATACACTTAGATGATCAAACAATCCTATTTTTAATAAATCAATTTAGCATTAGGCATTTCCACTCAGTTTAAACGTCAAACATTACTACTTGAGCCATAGATAGGATTCTAACAGTTGCTATCCCTTCGGGTCAGAGCAGACCTGGGGACAATGGTAATGAAGGGGTATATCGCATCCCCCAAAACTCCGGCATTACTGGAGTCTCATCATCAATTTGTTTAGTGCCATATCAGGACACTCTTTAGGGGAGTCTTACCCCTCTGCAGAAATGCAGTCCGTGTATTTTACAGCCAGATCCGAGTGGGCTGAATTCTATAGAATTTTATATATATATATATATATATATATATATATATATATATATATAATATATATATATATATATATATATATGTGTGTGTGTGTGTGTGAAGAAAAATTGCCAACAAATAATTCAAGTAGAAAGGGGGGATTTATAGAGAAACAAAGTCAGTCGACACTATAGCGTTTCGGTTCTGCTGAACCATCATCAGGACTATGAGGGGTTATATTAGTGATGTTAAGTATAGATGGATTGCTTGTGGTCAATTTTTCTTCACAAATTGTCGGATTACTATCCATTATTTTCTTTCATATATATATATATATATATATATATATATATATATATATATATATATAATCATGACGTGCTGGTAGCACGGATATCCCTGAACCTCTCTCGCCACTCCTCCCTATCGTTCATCGCCCTAGGCAGGTCTTCAGGACAACATCCCGTATGTATATATATATATATATATATATATATATATATATCGAAAACAAAAACTTTGTAAATGATTGATAAAACCAGTCTTACAAAGAAGTGTAATCTATTGAAAAATAGATTACACTTCTTTAACTTGATGAACAGCCAAAGTTACGATGTATTTTCTGGTAAGCAAAATTATTCGAGCTTTAATATGCACAGACACGAATAAAACTTAACAGCAGTTTACATGTTTAAATCTGGATAATATACCTTGCGTAAGTAAAAAATCTTTGTGTGTATGTCTCACTATATAAGGCTAAACGTATTGTTTATACACTACTATGGAAGTGTAAAATGAACTTATTCTCAGCTGCAGGGACTGTAATGTTATTCTAAGTATTGTTGTTAATAAACAAAGCAAACAAAAATTTTCGACGGGTAAAAATAAGCGATGTTTAAATCGAATACAGCTTGAAAGAATAGAAAGTAAGATTTTCATTCAAGAGGAAATAACGATAATAGTTGAGAGGAAATAGAAATTAATTTACATCGACACAAGGTGGATATATATTATTACTTCATTTATAAGAATTCTATAGACACAGAATTTAGATAAAAAGGGTATTGATATATATGATTGTAATTAATTTAAAAAAATTTTTTTCCAAATTTTAGAGGGAAAAGATTTCTTAAATAATGTTGACTTTTGTTGCTATAAAATTCTCGCAATTGAAATATCATTGTCTGCCATCTGAAAAAGTTAGCACCCCAAACGAAGATTTCGATTGATCAATAAATCCAAAAAATACGACTTCTTGAGCCTATTTTTGTAGAAATTTTAATACTTTTTTCTTAGTATGGAAATAAATTAATTTTCCCTATATATATATATATATATATATATATATATATAGCCCAGTCGGCTGAGGCTGTAGAATACACCGACTGCACCTCTATAGACGGGTAAGACCCCCCCCAATTAGTGTCCTGATATGACACTAAAAAATCTGGATGCTGGAGCTTTGGGTAATGGGGAGCATCCTTTCATTATTGCCATTGCTCCCATGTCCACTCTAGTCTGGAATTGTTATACCTGATAGGGTCCTATCTATGAGTTAAATCGAACAAACTGCATATTTATGCTAAACTGAATTGTTTGAATTAGAACCGTTTGACTAAATTAATAGCTTGAAATAGAAAAGTTTTTCACAATTAAACTCTACTTACATTTAAACTGCTTGCTTTTGCTAAACTGAATTGTTTGAAATGGAACGGTTCTTGACATTGAAACTGTACTTACACTAAACTGATTTGTTTAAGATAGAACTGTTTTCACATTTAACTGTGTGTAAACAAAATATGTACTTATACTAAACTGAATAAGCTGAATTAGAACTGCTTGAATAAATTGAATAGTTTGAAATAGAAATGTTTTTGACAATTCAACTATGTACTCATGCTAAACTGAATTGTTTAAAATAGAACTGACTATTTGCATAAAATGGATTTGACCTTATATAACCTAAAAAGGTTGATTTGCCATAAAAACCAACCAACCATATATATATATGATGGGATTAAGGACGCACGGGAGTATAAGACGAACCACAAATTTCCGCAGGTCAAATCAAGAAAACAGTAGTAATTAGTAAAATCATGAGTAAAATGTACAGCCAATGCAATATTTATGAGGTGTGATTTTGGTTAAACAAGCCAGGATTACAATTAAACGAAAAATAATAGAAAAGAAAGAACACAAGCCTATAAAAACATTATTATATACAAAGGTAAGAAAACAAAATAAATTAAAGCAATTATTACGACTAAACAAACCAGTACAGTTACTATTAAAATTTTATTCATTTTCAAACCCATAAAATTCGTCGTCTTCGTTCTCAAAACGCCGATTCAAAACTTCAATACAATTATCATCGTCGTTAAATAATGCGTCATCTTTTGTTCCATTGAGAACTTTGCTAATGCCACACTTTTTTTTAAAGATTTCACAAAAATTTCTGGTTTAATATTATCTCAAGCTTGCTTCATTCATTCGTAGACTTGTGCAGTGCTGTGTCTTTTTATTCTTCCAGTAAGTCTTAGGTCATGGTCAGGCATTTCCATGCAAGTGTTTCATTGTTCCTACATATTTTGCTTGAATAGATTATTCAAAGACACATCCACTCGTTAGTCCACCAGGAATAATTGCTCTCTCTCTCTTTCTCCGTGTCTTCAATTTTGCTACTTTCTTTTTAAAGCAACCGGAAGTTATTGCAAGGAAAATAATATTGAAACTAGTATATTTTACAAAGATATATTTTAAATATTTTGCATATAATTTTAGTGAAACAAAGTACTAATATTAAACGTGATGAAATTAATATAATGATTATCGTAAATCTACAAAATATTTTCAATATTATCAATTGCATGATATTATCAATGACATCACTTTTAATCCGCATTATAGTCTTTTAAAAAATAGGTATATGAATTTTCCTCTGACTTCGGCCGACTATCGGGAATTTTAAACCTACCCTATTTACCCCCCCCCGTTCGAGCAGGATATGACACAAGGTCAATTTTTATGCAGAGTTTAGCAGGTTTGAATTCAGAGTTTTTCTTCTTCTAGACTAGTTACCTCACCAAGGCCGAATAACCTAGTCTGTCCTACTATCTACCTATAGCTGGAGGGAGAATAATTGGATTCTTACCTTTCCCAAGGGTATTAATGCTATGTGAAATGCAATCAGACTCGTACAGGATTTGAACTCATATCACCGTGTCCATAGCCTACATATGACATATAAGACACAAGGGAATTTTGAAAAGATATATTTTGTAAAAAATATGCGACGTATATGCTGTCAAATACAGTGTATAAGATTCATAATATATAAGATTTATAATATATTGTATTCATGAAATATAAGATTTATATAGAGACCCATTTTATTCAACGTTGCCCTGGTAACTCCTGTTGTTGTATCAGTCTTAGCCTTTCCAATGGATGACCTCGGTCGTGCTGAGAGGGGGAACCCGCAGCCTAGGCAACTACTGGCATCCTATGCTATCTTGTTCAGATCTACGCCCAGATTCAGTCGTAGATTTGTGGTTTCGTGAGGCTAACACATGCCACTGGTCATTATTTGTGTGCGCCTCTGTGTGTGCTTGTTTGATTTCACTGTGCATTTACTTCTGATGTGTCTTTCGCTTCAGGGGATTTGATCGGTGACAAACCAAACTGTGTAGAGCGGGAAAACAAAAATGGCCAAGGGGCGTCATCATCTGGAACGATGTAGATAGCCTGGACTCCGGCCAGGCAATACGTCATTATTTACCGTCGCAGCTGTGTCGCGTCGTGTCGAAGACACCAGTTGCTCAAAATTCAATAACCCTTTTCTTTTATTCCTGCCAGCAATAACAATATTAAAACCGTCCAGTTCTTCGGTTATACAGTAAAGATACCAGCTCGAGCAGAGAGCAAGCCGGAAGGGCTAACAGTAAGTAATGAATTGGAGTGAAAAGGTAGTAAAGAGTAAATTGCTGGTGATGGCTGCCAGAGGGTATGTTAAGATTAAGTGAGAACGGAAAGAGAGATGGCCTGATAGGAGATAGATT
>OY757905.1:115941703-116024203 GCA_963585895.1 Sepioteuthis lessoniana | reverse complement strand
TCTTGTTTTTTATATGTATATATATATATATATATATGTGTGTGTGTGTGTGTGTGTGTGTGTGTGTGTGTGTGTGTGTTCTTCACGATTCCATTATCTGAATTTCAATGAATACCACTAGGTGAATGAATCCAATATTTGAGGACAGCAGTTTACACTGCCGAAACATCGTATTTTTTTTTTTAGAAAAATAAAGAAATAAATATCCTAATCGAAAAAAGTCACTTAATTAAGGAAAATATGAATAACAAAACTTGTCTCACAAAATACAAGCAAGAACAGTTATTCGAATATTTTTCTGTCAACTAGTTACCAATTATCATAACAAAGAAATAATCATTTAATATTATCAAAAATAGTATCATCCACGCTGATAAACCAATTCTGTTATATCTAATATATTTTGAAGAAAGGCATCGTTGTATCCTTGAAGTTTCAGAAATACAAGTCATTGAGAGTAGACAATGCTTTATCTTGCGAAACTATATTTTTTATGACTGAATTATAATAGAAATAACCTTGCTTCACAGACCAGTTTGCCTCCTGCTGTCAACTCCCTTGGCGCCAAGGGCAGGTAATCGAATTTTTACGCGTAAAATATTCATGATCTAGTTCGTATTCTACGCCTTGATTTGCTTTTTTGTTGACTGTCTGGGCTTCATGATGCTGGTTTCAACGCTTTCTGAATTCCAATTTTCATCTTCCTGTTTTTTTTTATTTTCTTAATTTTCGTTTCCTGCTTGTAACAGAGCTAAAAAGGACGAAGGATAGATAGATCATTGAAAAGAAACAGGTTGTATCAAGAGATTGAACCACAAGCTAAAACCTTCCATAGCAGAGGTAATAATGAAGGTTATATGTTATATAGTTGTACTTTCGCGGTTAATTTTCTAATTCAATTTAAGTTTAATGGACACCATAACGATTATTTTAAAACCCTCTCCTAGAAAGTATTTGTTATTTACTAAGCTGGTTGTTTGGTTGGGTTTTATGTGACATCATCCCTTGTAGGTTATTTAATGCCAAATCCATTTTTATACAAACAATCAGTTCTGTTTCAAACAATTCAGTTTAGGATGTGTACACACTTTCAATGTCAATTTTTTTTTATTTCAAGTTATTTAGTTTAGTCAAACAGTTCTAATTCAAACAATTCAGTTTAGTATAAATATAGATTTTGCTTACACAGAGTTGAATATCAAAAGTCCTATTTCAAGAAATTCAGTTTAGCAAAAGTAAGCTATTTAGTTCTGTTGAACTCCTTGATAGGGACTCTATCAAGTGCTACCACTCCGGGTCGAAGTGGACCTGTGGGCATGGCAATGAAGGAGCACTCCACGTTCCCCAAAGATCCAGTATCACTGGAACATCACCATCATATTGTTTAGTGTCGTATCCAGGACACACGTTGGGAGGTCTTAACCCTCTGCAAAAATGCAATCGGTATATTCTACAGTCATAGCTGTCTGGGCAAAGTTATTTACTGAGCTAACATTATATATGGCACAAGGCCTGAAGTATGAGACCCTTAGTTAGAATCGAACTCGTTACCAATGGTCTGTTTATGCTAACTTTCTAACCATCTAACTATATGGGGATTTTTCTGCCGTAGAAGAGATTCTTCGGCAAGTAAAATTATATACTGATACATGGATTTTAGACCGAATCATCATCATCATCATCATCATCATGTCATGACTCTACCACGTATTTCCCTGACTTTCCCTCACTACACGTCTCTATCGTCCTTCACGCCTGGGAGGTCTTCTAGCCTACATCCTGTGTCCACACAGGGCTGCTGTAGAAATTTCTACCTGGTCGTCCAACACTTGCTTTTCCCTGTGCAGGGGTACAGAGGAAAACGTCGATTTTGAGTTCATCCTTCCTTCGTCATCAGTAACCAGCATGTCTTATTAGTCGGACTTGGATGGTTTTAGAAATGTGAGACAGGTGACCAAATAGCTGCTGCTTAGTGGGATGTTTCTTTCAGGATTTATTCAATACAGCTCATAGAGTAAAACAAGTTTAAGTTCAAGTTACAAGCCCAAATTCAGGTCACATCCAGTTTATAATGAATTAATTAGATAAAAGAAACTGTTCTATTAGTATAATTTAATAGTTATCTCACTTGAGAAATTCTTATAATCAAGGTGAGAGTTACCGCTGACTCCAGACGAGTATTATTTTTACTATTAACGTATATGTGTTCGTTTCACCTTGGTACGATTGAAATTGTGATGACAGGAATTTAGTAAAGTTGTGAGACAAACTTTAACACTCTAATATCGGTCATGAGACCAGATGATCATTTTAGAATTTTAGATATGTGCATTCTTTACGATTTTAATACTATAAATGGATCTGTGTTGCTATAAAATCAATAATAATGAATGTTACTGATTTTATATATATATATATATATATATATTGTTATTGATAATGAAGCTGATAAAATTCTAGGATTAATAAGTAGATAACATGAATATATGGATTCTGGAGGAAACATCCCACAAAGCAGCAGTTGTACGGCCATTTTCCACTAATTTCAAAACCACCCCAATTAGACGAACCAGATATGCGGGACACTGTTGGAGAAGTAAGGACGAGCTCATAGGCGATGTACTCCTGTTGGCCTCTTCACACGGAGTAACAAATTTTGGGTGACTAGCTAGAACCTATCTACAAAAGCTCAGTACTGATACAGGATATAGCCTGGAAGACATGGCAGGAGCGATAAACGATAAAGACGAGTGGCGAGAGAGGGTCAGGGAAATCCGTGCTAGCGGCACAACATGAAGATGATGATGCTGATGTTTTTATTTATTGCTTTGGTAAGTTATATTTGCCTCTGCCTCCAAGCAGACAGGACTTGACACAAGGTCAAATCACCTTAAGGTCGGATTATAGTGGGGGTTAGGAAAGAGGATGGTCGGACCGAGCCGAGGCTCGAGCCCTGACGTTCTATGCTGGTCATCGGCTCACTTGGTGCATTGTTAGCTGGATATGGACCCAAACGTGTGTCCAGGCATAGATGCCAGATTATAGCTAAAAACTGGACCACGGAGTCCAGTGCTATACAAAGGTGTATAGCCCGTCCACCCATTGCTTTGGTAAGCTCGAACAAAGTATTTGGTCATGTTTTTTGTGTATAATACTCATTGAGGATTGAAAGTTCATTAAAAGAGTAAAAAGAATCTCTTAATTGATATCTGAATTGAGAAACACAACATATAAAAGAGAGACTGATCCTATCAAGTTGCTTTTTCTGTATTATCTTTGAGCCCGTGAGTGATATGATTGAAGTTTATAGATATACACATATTCTTAACTTTGGAGATACTAAACTTTTACCCAAAAATCAAGCATGACACTATGAATACTGCCAAAGCTTGACAGAAGATATGAAATTAAATATTAAGATTGATTATAGACTTAATTAATGAAAAAATTATGGATAGGTTTCTTTGTTTAATGGCATATCAAACTTTGTGGGTTATTTAATGCCAAAACCCTCCTTCCTGAAATACATCAGTGATGCTATTTAACCCATAACAGGGAGAATAAGGGGTTTCATACCTTTCCCAAGGTTATTTTCCCCGAAAGTGAACGTAATAGCGTGAGTGGAGTTCGAACTCGCTTACTATGATTTTGCAACCGAACGCTTTAACCATTACACCACGAGGACACTCCCCTAGTTAATTAGAAGTAATCAAATTAATTTTGATAAGTTAGTATAAGCAACAGAATCAGCGTAAAAATTATAAAATAGTGGAACCTTAAAAGGTTACCTAACTAGCAGGGAATCTAAGGGTTCAAAAAGGTCAAAGCCAAATTGTCATCTATACAAATTCAGGGTCGCTTATTTTGAATTATAAAACATAAAACTTTTGAAAAGGTCATTGTTTTAATTTTGATTTTGGGTGCACGGAAATGATTCGTTTGAAAGGTCAGGTTTAAGCTAGGAGTAGATTGCTTGAACCTTAACGGCTTTTCAGCTAAACGTGTGACACAAGGCCATAATACAATAATAGAGTACTAATGATTGGCTTACCAATCAAATGTGAGTCCTGGGGGCTTTTCTTTCTGTCTGCGAAGATTATGATACGGAGAATGTGGTCCAGGGCTTTTATTGGTTGACCAATGGGAGCCGTGTAGTCGCGGGTTTGGACCGCGATAAAAGAAGTCAACGAAAGGGGAAGAAAAGATCGAAGGTTGGTTCCATGGTTAGAAGATCAGTGTCCTTACCGCCAGTTTCACCACCCAAAGTCGTGAATTTGAACATTCAACCAGAATTTCCTTCGAAACTACCAAGACATAATACCGACTTGAGGCTAATTAGCCATAAACATTATCGCTAGTCAACTTGTTACGTTTAGCTAAAACCTCCCTACTTCGGGAGATTCCAACCTTGAAATAGAAACCCTTTATTATATGTGAGAATTATTTTTATTTTTTTAATTTTTTTAGAGGTGTTGAGTCTCTTCGGTTCCAGGTGAGCATTATCAGAAAATAGCGGTTTCAAATCCTACCCAAGCCGGCCAGAGGTTTACTTGGTCAAAAACGTGGTGCGATAGACAACTATGGAAGGTAGTAATTACTGGGGATACGGTTACAAGACTCAGCATTCCTATCCGAGGTCACGGTAAATCACCTGAAGAAGGCCAGAGGTGAAATTTGGCCGAAACGTAGTGAAAGAAGAAACAACACAAAAAACTACCAAGATGAGGACAAAAAGTCCGCAATAAATAAAAATTAATTCTCAGATTAAGAAGACTCATCTCAAAATGATTCCAATTAAAAACAATTACCTTTATTATATGTAAATGATTTTAGTCATATCATCGTAAATTAAGGTTTTTCTTTATTTACACATCTTCATAAAGGTTTCTGAGTTATGTAACAGCACTAGTGAATTTTATCTTCTACAAACTAGTCAGAACTGAAAGGAGTCCGAACAAGGTCTTCTCCGACTCTTCGTCGACTTTCTTGCGGTTTTATCAACAAACGTAGGCGCGGAAAGTCCCAACAAACAGGCTTACCAGAGAGAGTCCAAACTATTTGTGGTCTGCAGAGCGACACACACTCATAGGACAACACAAAAACGAGTTAGTCGTGGACATGAAGTGAGACTTTCGAAAGGATACTACAAGGACAAACAATGGACACATCCTTTTAGCAATTCGGTGATTGATTCTTGAAACAAATTTTCATCAACGGGGATAAATAGCCCCCTCAATTAACTCTTTTAGATTGAATTTTGATATGATATTCGAATAATCATAAATACTGAACAGAAATACAATTACTAATTGAGACTCAAGATATTTAGAAAATACAAGAGACGTCAATAATGATTGCCTGAAAGTTCTTTAGATTTAATAGATCCAGTTAAAGAAGATATATTTTATTACATTATATTGTGTATGAACATATATAAACCTTTGCTTTACCCATAATATGTCAAGGTATTAGCAGACCATTTTAATGTGTTATATTATTCCGCAGTGCCCTCTTTCTTCCAGGTTATTTAATTGGTTGGTTAATTGTTTTGTTCTACAACGTGTCGACCCGTTTCTGCTCATTTAACGCCGAATTAAATTTCAAACAATTCAGTTTAAAATAAGTGACTTTTTATCTATAAACTGTTAAATGTCAAAACAATTCTATTTCAAACAATTCAGTTTAACATAAGTACACAGTTTAGTTCAATTAAAAACAGCTCAATTTCAAACAGCTCGGTTTAGCATTAGTACACTGTTTCAATGTCAAAAATTATTCTGTTTCAAACAATTTAGTTTTCCATAAATACACAGTTTACTTCTATTTGATCCATAGGTAGGACCCTATCAGATGCTATAATCCAGGCCAGAGTGAACCTGGGAGTGATGGCAATGAAGGGGTACTCTGCATTCCCCAAAACTCCAGCATTACTGGAAACTCACCATCAGATTATTTAGTGTCATATCCATGACACTCGTTTGGAGGGGGTATTACCTCTCAGCAGAGTAACAGTTGGTGTATTCTACAGCCTTAGTCGACGGGGCAGCTCACTCCGTATTATGCCACAACTAAGCTGTTCAGAGGAAATAACGATATGAAACGTATTTTCCTAGTGCACAGAGAGTAGTTGGTTGATTGGTTGTTTGGTAGGTTTTATGGCATATCGAACCTTGTAGACTTTTCAATGTCAAATCCTCTTTATACATAAATTAGATATAAATGGTTTGTAAACACATAGTTTGTAGATTAGATTTTTAGATGAGCCAGGGCTCATTTGTTTTCATACAGTCAAATGGTGTTGAGTATTGCTACATAATGCGAACAATTTAATATCAGTGATTTCTTTGAGCACAGTTGTATGGTTATACATTTGATTTCTAAGTGAATAATTTTTAGATAATCATATTTTAAATGAGTTAGAGATAATTTGTTTGTATAAAATCAAGTATTGCTATTGTTGGCACATAGTTGAATGGTTTCAAGTATTGCTATCTAATACTCATAATTCTATTTAATACTAATCATTTTTTACTTACAGTCAAGTGGTTTCAAGTATTGCTATTTAAGACAAATAATTCTATTCAACACTACTTCTCATTCAGTAAAAGTGTTCCAAGATTTGTCATGTAACACATATTTACCAAACCTTCCTCCCGGCCAGGATATGACACAAGGTCAATTTTTAAGCGGAGTTTAACAGGATTGAATTCAGAGTTTTCTTTCTCCTAGATTAGTTGCCTCACCAAGGCTGAAGAACCTAGTCTGCCCTAATATTTACCCATAGATGGAGGGAGAATAATTGGATTCACACCTTTCCCAAGGGTATTAGTGCTATGTGAAATGCAATCTGTTTTATCCAGGATTTCAACTCGTGTCGCCGTGTCCATTTCCTACAACGATAACCATCACACCAGTATTGTCATGTTATATAAATATTTTAATTTTTGTATATTTCTAAATAGTTTTAAGTTTTCTCATTTTAAAAGAATAATTCTATGTTATTAATTCAAATATTAATCCTTTTGCCCACATTTAGAGGTTTTCAAGTATTTCTATTCAATATTACTAATACGTTTGCACAGTTATATGGTCCCACTTAATGCTATGTAGCACGAAAAATTCAATTAAACATATATCATTTGTTTCCACACAATTATTTGGTTACTCTTCTATTTCATCCAGAGATGAGACACTATCAAGTACTAGCACCCCGGTCAGAGTGGACCTAGAAGCAACAGCAATGAAGAAGTGCTCTACATTCCCCAAAACACCAGGACAGAAGTCTCACATTCTGATTAATCAGTGTCATATCAATAACATTCATTGGAGAGTCTAACATTTTTGGAGAGATGAGTTGGTATATTCTACAGTCCTGGGCTGGGAAAGGGATATAATGGTTTGCAAGCTAGACTAGAAAACAATTACTTGAGAATATATAATCTATACATCCGGCCTTGTGTCACTACCAAACAATACTTAGTAAATAATTGGATTAATATATCTATGGTGACGATCGAGTCAAAAAACTTGCTGATGTAAAAATTAGTCCTATTAATTCAGTAGTTTTGCAGCCCATAATATCTATATCAATCGTTCAATAGCTCAATCATCTAGGCATAATTGCAAAAGTACTCGTCTGCGGATTCAAAATTAGCGAGTTCGAAGTCCAGTGGTTCTATTACGGTCACTTTCAGATAAATACCATTGGCGTAAAGCATGAACTCTTTTATAACCTCAGCAATGAGTTAAATAGTATCACTGCTGTTCGCTCATGATTGCTCTGACATTAGATAACGAACAAACGTTGACATGCCATTAAATAACGTACAAATGTTGATATGCAATTAAATAACGTGCAAATGTTAATATGTTATTAAATAACATAAAAATGTTGATTTGCCATTAAATAGGGTGCAAATGTTAATATGCCATTAAATAACTTACAAATGTTGATATGCTATTAAATAACGTACAAATGTTGATATGCCATTGAATAACGTACAAATGTTGATATGACATTAAATAGCGTGCAAATGTTGATATGCAATTAAAAAGTAGAAACTAAACAATGACGCAATTTTTGCTCGTCTCATATCTATATTTCAGCTATAACTTCTATCATCCTAGATAAGGTTAAAGTTAAATAAGATAAAAACCGTTTGTGACAAAATCTATTTATATAAATAGTTTATTCTAAATGAAATATCATATTTTAAAAAGTAATGAAAAAACAACACAGTAATAAATTATTGAAAAACATTTTAACAGTTGTGAAAAATAGTTGAAACATATCATAAAGAAAAAAGTTGATGCTTCGTGAAACCCTGGATATTTTGTAAATTGCGTTTGATATGAAAATATCTAATACAGGTATCCAATGCAACGTCCAATCATTTACTATATTTGGCGGGGGTTATTGTGATCATTTATTCAGGATAGATAAATAAAGAAAAAAAGGATGTTACATATGATAAAAAAACCTGGTTCATGGATTGATTAATCTTAAAGGCATGTCAAGCCATCCCGGATTTTCATACCAAGACTTTGGCGTCCAGTTGCCTGGGGCAGTAGAATACAAATTGTTAGAAATGTTTGATCATTTAACAGTGTAAACAAATGACTGATGTTTAATCGAATTGTTATTGATACATAGCAATACCTGGAACTATTTAACTTTGATTTATGTAGAACTAAATGGTAAGAAATAGAATTATTTGATCATTTAACCGTATGTATCAACCAAATGTCATTACAATCATATATTTAAAATAGGATCTGGCATTTAATGACCAGGTTCCAGTAATGCTGGAGCTATAGAAAATGTAGGGGTAGCACCTGATAGGTTCCATCTATGAGTTAAATAAAACTAAACTATGTCCTCGTGATAAGCTGACTTGATTGAAATCAAATTGTTTTTTACATTTAAAATGTATACTTATGCTAAACTGAACTGTTGGAAATGGAACTACTTTTGAGATAGAAACTGTACTTATGCTAAACTGAATTATTTGAAATAGAACTGTTTATTGTATAAGACTGGATTTGGCATTAAATAACCTACAAAGATTGATATGCCATAAAGCCCAAACAAACAAAAAACTGTACTTCCTTCCGACCGCTGTTTTCTTAAATCCAGATGTTCATCAAATACGTAGTCTGAACAATTCTAAACAGCACCATTTTAAAATTTGCTCTTAACTGAGATAAACTCATTTTTTTGCTTTGTAGTGATGAATATGATTTACTCACTTTTGTCAAAAATATTTTACAAATAGTTGATACCATTATTTATTTTTACAAAAGTATTTCAACTTATTAAATTACAGTTTATCTGGAAGAGTCTCAGATTTTCTTCATAGAAACTCTTGGATCAATATAGCGTACTTTGTCAAAACAACGCTGAGGAGAGAATGAGACAGAGAAAGAGAGTGAGTTCCTTAGATAAAGGAATAGTAATTGAAACTCTGCCATTGCAATTTATGAGTCAGTGTATTATAGTTAAAACGCTTGAAAGAGAATTGAATAAGTTAATGCTTTTGATCATTAGTCAAGACAAGGTATATTATTACAATAAAACTTGAAAGAGAATGCAACGAAAATCGTTTGAAGAGTTTTTTCTTGTCACAAATACTGCATCACTATGAATAATTGATAAAGCAGCGTTAAATTATTTACATAAAAAATGAGGAGAGCATAAAACGACATTTTGTTTTGTTTTGTTTTTGATTTTTTTTAAACAAATCCGCCATTGATTGACCGACAATCAATCAAACTGTGATGTTTATTGTGTCGCTTTTCATATCAAAACTGATCAATGATTTACAAAGAAGTGAAACAGAAATTAGAATTTGAGTATTCCATCTTCATCAAATTTACAGATATCCAGCGAGCATACACACGCACATATGACATATTAATATATTGCTTCAATATACTATATATATATATATATATATATATATATATATATATATATATAAAGATGAACAAAAGGAAAAATAGGAATATTTCTTTTATGTAGTTTCTTTTTTAATCAGTCTCAATTAGTTTCAAACTGATGTCATCGCCAGGAGAAAAAGATTTTGTGTAAAAAAGGAAGCTTTTAAGAAAGTTTTAAAGGTTTTTCTTTATACTTGTTTTAAAGGAGTCGATATACTACATGAAAAGTGATTCCAAAATGTACTGTTTGAATCGCATATGCATTAATGTTGTAACCTAACAAAAGGTTTACTGTTTAAGAAATAACAAAAATGGAGGTTGGAAATGAAATGGAAATTTTTAAAATATTAACAAAATACAATACTTAACAGCGGTGTGAAGAAGGTAACCCACTGCTAGTGGTGACTACTTATTCAGCCGATTTCATCCCCCTCACGATAGTGTCCACCATATTTATCTGGAATGGGGCATACCCATTGATGTTCATAGGCAGGTTAAATAAATATTATCTAAATGTCATATTCCTACGTATCTAATAACTTTTGTTCAACATTTTGATTATGTAAACCTAGTCAAAAGAACACATTGCTCCTTGAGAGATACGCTCGACCCAGCCATAAAAAAATGACACAACGAACCCAAGATACCAGAAACAGAGCTCTTAACCGTGAGACCCAACAAAAAATGTCAAATTAATACATTAGGAATGACACTTACTGTACCCACAAACTTGCATAAAGAAAAAAAAACTTACCCAAACCTGCTTCACAATAGAACTGGACCCTCCAAGAGATAAATATGATGAAGGCTTTATATCAGTCCGATACGAAAAAAATGGAACAGTTCTCTCACGACCTCATGAAGAATACCGTAAAATTCTGCAAAAAATATCTCCAAGACAAAATCGGAAAACAAATTCTACGATGACACAATAAAAAAAAGCACAGATGAATATAATGACATTACTAACGTAATAACCCAAGACAAAAACGAAAAAAAAACAACAAAGAACTCCATCAAGTCAAAATAGCAAAACACAGAAAACTATGGGGGAAGCAAATCCAACAGAAAACACCCAAACAAAAAAGAATTCAAAAGAAAAATCCGTTCAAATAAACCTAAAAAACGTATAAAAACGGGAGCAACCTACCAAACCCAACCCCACACATATTCAGACATCCTTAAACTAGCGAAAATTAAGACAGCAGGATCTAAAATACAAATCAATCCAAAAGGCAACACTAAAACTGACCCAGTAGATAAAAAGACGTTACTTAGTCTACCATAACATGTATCCTCAAATACTAATAATAAATATAGCTACTAAGAAAAGAAAGTAGCCTCCAAACCAATTTGGAAGGGCAGATGTAAAGCATTTATCAATAACAACAGAACTTTTCGAAATTTTACGAAACAATTTCGTTAGATTTGTGGTTTAAAGAATGTCTTACATGAATGTGTCTTTTGTATGAACAGGTTTAAATTCAGGCAAAATATATTTCAACTACAGAAAAAAACATTTTAATTTTGTCCTCGTCCATTCCTCTTTAATAATTAAACATTGGAAAATATTGGTAAATTATTTTTCCGAGGAATTTGTCATAGAGCCTATTTTGGACTATCAGATCAACCGACCGTGTTAGATTCACTTAAAACACAAAAAAAAATTAAATCCCAACAATACAGATGCAACAATCCACACATTTGAAATGGCAGTAAAAGAAGATATCAAAACCCATAAAAAAACGACACTTATCCCATGACATCATATCAAAGGAACAGCGTGAAGCTCGAATGAAACTCTGAAACAGAGAATATCTGACCATTACGCAAGCAGACAAAAGTGGAGTACCAGTCATCTGGGGAATTGATGAATATCTAAAAGAAGCAACAACCAACTAAATAACAAAGAATTCTGCCAGTAACTTCCAACCGACCTCTTCGAAGATCACCAAGACACAATTTTAAATTCATCAAATAATTTGGTCCGAAAAATCTTATTGACAAAAAAACGTTGAAGATAATAAGGCCCAGCAACGCCAAACCCGCCTGCTTCAATCAGTGACCAAAATAACTTAAAGTGACAATCCTGGAAGACCAGTAATTTCCTCAAGTAATTGCCACACAACCAAACTACCCGAATACGCATCTCACTATAGACAAGCGCTTGTAATGGAAATAAAGTCCTGCATATGTAATACGAGGGATTTTCTAAATAAAATCAACGACATCAAATCGATACAACATGCGATTCTTGTCCCAATGCTTATCAGATCCCTATACTCCAATATCAAAAACAAGGAAGGTCTTTTTAACTTTGGAGGAACAGCTCAACAAGAGAATTGCCAAAAAAAATATCCCCCAAAAATACTAACAACACCAATGCAACACACACTAACGTTACAGAACTTCAAATTTAACTATGAATGCAAACAAAAGGATGTACCATGGGCACTGTTGCAGCCCCTTCAAATGTAACTATTTACCTGGATGAATAGAAAAAACATATATGAGGTGCCTTCAATAAGTGTACAAACATTTTTTGTTACAAGCATTTAGAATTGTTGTAGACACTTGAAAATTCAGTATCTTATTGCTATATAGCTTATGAGATGACTGACCAATTTCTATGATTTCAGGTTTACATCAATACCTACAGCATCAATTGGAATACACCCTACTAAAGCCTGATTGTCACAGCTGGGGAATTTCAAAAATGCAATCTGGACGTGAGGATACTTTAGAAGGACGATATGCAAAAAAATCCTGTTTTAAATTTGGAAAAATGCCGCAGAAACGTATAAAATGCTTCAAACTGCTTTTCGACCATCTTGCATGAATTGAGCATCAGTTTTCGAGTAGCATAAGAGATTCACGGGAGGTAGGGAGTCTGTGAAAGATGATGAGAGATGTGGGAGGAGTAAGGAAGTCAGAATACTAGAGTTGATTGGCCATATAAAGAATTTCATGGATAAGGACCGCCATGTGTCTATAGGGATAATAAGTGCACAGTTTGATGTCAGTGTGGGAACTGTACACACAATTATTCGCGAGGAACTGAAGATGCGGAACTGAAGATGCAAGGGTGCTCAGAGATGATCAGAAAGAAAGACGTTGTCATGACAGCAAGGAGGTGGTCGAGCTGATCAATTCAGATCCCACAGTTCTTGATGCTTTGATGACCTGCGATGAAAGCTAGATCTACTGCTAGACCCAGAGACGAAGAGACAGAGTTCCCAGTAGAAGCATGCTGGCTCTCCCAGACCCAAGAAGTCCAAATAGCGCAAATCCACCCACAAACTTTTAATGATCCCTTTTTTTGACAGCACTGGCATGATCTACATGCACCGGGTTCCCACTGGACAGACAGTTAACCAGGAATACTATGTTGAGGTTTTAAGGGAGTTCCGGAAGAGATTCATTCGGAAGAGGCCAGCATTCTTCAAATCGTGTCAGTGGCATTTTCAACAAGACAATGCGCCAGTCCACAACTCCATCATTGTCACAGACTATTTGACCAAGATGGGCATCAAGACAGTTCCTCACTGTCCTTATAGTCCAGACATTGCTCTCTGTGACTTTTGCTTATTCCCTCAGCTCAAGTAAAGACTTAAAGGCTATCGTTATGAGATAATTGAGGAGATGAAAGAGGCTGTGACGAAGGTCATTGACACGCTCACACGAGAGGACTTCCATCGGGCCTTCCAGAAGTTGTTGGAACGGTACAACAAGTGCATTTCAACCGAAGGAGATTACTTCGAAGGGGACTCGAGTTTCATGTGTACACTATTAATAAAAGTGCCCATACGAAAAAGTGTGGAAACTTATTTAATGAACCTTGTACATCGTCCCGGAAATTAAAACTGTCTGCCTTTTTTGTGCAAGATTGATACATCGATAGCATAATTATCATATACACTAGCGGAGAGGTACGAGTGAATAATTTCCTAAATAACCAAATATGATGCATGATGTGATCAAATTCGACTACGAAACGTCAACACTTAAAATTACATTTTTTAACACAGACAACTACAAACAACATTATATACAAAACCCTCTAATTAACAAAATTACATAACTTCTCTTCCCAAATATCTCAAAAAGAGCATTCATTACTGAAATGCAATCAGACGAAGAGTACTGTGCACAGATGCAATGGTGTAATGGTTAAAACGCTGGACTGCGAAATCGTATTCGCGAGTTCGAAATCCCGTCGGGCTATTACGTTCACTTTCGGATAAATACTCTTGGGAATGGTATGAACCTTCTTATCCTCCCGTCAATGGGTTAGGTAGTACCACTTTTTAAAGGGTGGATTTGGCATTAAATACCCCGAGAAGGTTGATGTGCCATTACATAACAAACAAACAGCAAAAAATATTGAAAAGATAAGACAATAAACTTAAACAGTTCTCTGCGTGGAAGTAACTCCAAAGTTTGATTGACAACCAAAGCCATCACAACCCTATGGCAAGACACCCTAAAGCCAAGACCAAGAACCATTGAGACATTTTGAAAGTAAACCCCAACTTAACATATATTTTCAAGATTTTGCCATACTAACCTAGTGTCGACCAAATAACGTCCGAGGAATCATAGGTAGCAACAACACACGAAACCATATAGGAATTCGAAGAATACTCCTAAGAAAACCCTCTAAGTTTTGCCTACATGTAATCTAAGAAAAAACCTAAGCTGAAACATCTCAAATCAACAAACTCATTCACCTGTTTCTCAACCAAAAATACTCACAAAGTTTACCACAAATCAAATTGCAGAAGCTAAAACTAAAATGCAAAAACAATGTTGGAAAATCGGAAAGGTCGTTTTTTTTATGATAAATTGCTATGGACGCAGAATCAAATGTATGAATCAGAGCAATCAAGAATTATTCTAACCTCTTTTCGGTAAAAAACGGTCAAGAATTCAACAGAGATGCAAAATTCACCGAGAAAGAATTTGAAAAATACTAACGTGAAATCAAGAATGGAAAAAAAGAAAGATGAATGGATTAAAAATTTGAAAGTATATGTTTCATTTGGATTTCATATGAAACCTGATAATAAGTCGCCGCTGATTTGAAAGAACGTCCCTTGAAAATAACAATGAGAAAAAATCTGCATAAATAAGTACACGAGCCAGTCCAGTCAAGTCATTGATAATTTAACACTCACTCCTCCCAAAACATAATGAAAACATATTGATGCAGAAGCTCTCACAGCAGAGTAACATATATACAAATGAGACCAACTAAATCCACATTAATCAGACAACATTCTTCAGATTAACGGATATGCTACGCCAACCGAACATTTTATATATATATATATATATATATGTGTGTGTGTGTGTGTGTGTGCATGCATGTGTGCGTGTGTGTGTATGGCGAAAAGTAACTTAGGCGCTGACGCTGGGGCTTAGAACGCGTCCACGATTGCATCCGGTCAATATTCTCAAATTCTGGAGCTCTTGTGAGTATGAAGTACACTTTCATTTTCCTTATTCTAAGTCCACTATGAGGTGAAGTGGTAGTACCTATTACAGTCTGATGTATGGATTTAACAGATCTGCTGGAAAATCGTAACTATTTGATTGTAATTAAAACCACATAACTGTTGGCAAATAGATTATTATTTAACTCCTTTGGGAGGTTTTTCACACCAGCGTGAGCTAAAGCTTTTCCCTTGAAGTCTGAGTAACAACAAATCACCTCATGCCGTGGTGTAGTCGTTATCGTCGAAGGGAAATGAACACGGCGACTCGAGTTCAAATCCTGGACGAGACTGATTGCGTTTAACATAGCACTAATACCCTTGGGAAAGGTATGAATCCAATTATTCTCCCTCCAGCTATGGGTAAATAGTAGGACAGACTAGGTTCTTCAGCCTTGGGCAGGCAACTAGTCTAGGAGAAGGAAAACTCTGAATTGAAACCTGTTAAACTCCGCTTAAAAATTGACCTTGTGTCATATCCTGCCCGAGCGGGGGGGTTGGGTAAATAGTACCTCATGCCTTCTCACTAATCTGGGTGATCTCAACTATTCTGTAATTAAGATGACCTCCTCTCGTCCTCTTTTTTTTTCCAAGTCCTCTTGTCTCTGTATCAATCCTTTGGTGAGTGTACTGAGCGTACGAATTAAAATTGGTATCATCTTCACTTTCATCTTCCTCAGATTTTTCAGTTCAATATCAATGCCTAGGTATTTATCCCTCTTTTAGCTTTCTTTTAATTTTACTCAGTGGTCGGCCGGAACTGCAAAGTCCCCCATTCGGCAGGTTCGCTTTTTTTTTTTCGTTGACTATCACAAGGTCTGGTCATCTGACTAAGATTAGTCGAAGTGTTTGTATCTCAAAATCACTGAGAAATCTGTACGTTTCATTTTCGAGAACGGATACTGGGTAATGGATGCAACATTTCCTTGTATGATCAAATCTTAACATCTCGCACAATTATTATTGTTGTTATTTACTCCTTAAAAGTTTTTCTTATCACTGTTAGCTGGTAATCTTTCAGTGGAGTTTGAGTGACAGCAAGTCTCCTTGAGTTTCCAAGACTCTTCTCAGTATTCTAGCTGATCTCAATAATCTAGTAGTTTGGATGGTTTCCACTCGTCTCTTATTTCTAAGTCCATTAATGATCCTTTTGGTGACTGTACCAAAAGCACCAATCATGGTTGGTATAATTGTCACTTTCATGTTCCATAGTTTTTTTTTCAATTCCATAGGAAGGTCGAGGTACTAATCCTTCTTTTCATTTTCTTTCAATTTTAATCTGTGGGCATCCGGGACAGCAAGGTCCGCAATTTTGCTTGTTTTTTGTTTGTTATTGTTGTTGTTATTAGAAGGTCTGGTCTTCTGGCTGAGATTAGGAGATCCCTTCGTATGTCAAAGTCCCAGAGGTGTTTATGTGTCTCATTCTCTAGGACATACTCTGGGCTTTGTTCGTATGGTCAAACTTAAATATCTTGCATATTTTCCAGTAAATCACTTTGCCTACCCAGTCGTGTCTAGTTTTATATTGCTTGCGTGAATTTGCTGCATTCACTTATTATGTGATTGATTGTTTTGTCTCTATTACCACATAAGATACATTTGCTATTTTGTTTGTTTTATCTGTTCTCACTTTGATATGATTGGTTCTTATGCGTTTTTTTGTGCTGCTATTAGGAGAGATTCAGTTTCTCTCTCAAGGTTTCGTTTTCTTAGCCACGTCTAGGTTTTCTCGCGTGAGATATGGCTTATTAATCGTTTAAAACGTCCATAGAGCTGTTTTTCTTACCATTTTTGTTTTCTAGTTATTATCATTCTGTTGATCTTGTACCTGAAAAATTAAAGCCAACCGGAGAGCACCTGCTGATCATGACACTGTCGCCTGGGTCCCTCATTGTGTCATATTTTGATTCAACATTTTTATCATGAATAGTATATTGTGGCTATACCAGACCCCTGGATTGTTTAAAATCTGACACAGACATGTCCTTGTTTTCTTAAAGAGAACACTTAAGCAGGTCACAAAAAAAGGGGAAAGAGAGAGAAAGAGAGAGAAAGAAAGTTGTTTTTTCCCTTCTGCTTTCTTTTTCTCATTTTTCTTCTTGACCTCCCGCCCGTATTTTCCTTAAGTTTTTATTTGCTATAAGTCCACATTTATACTACTTGAAAATCAGAGGAATTGGAAGTCCCGAGTTGTATTTCTGTGTCATTGTATGTGATTACGCTAGTTAAAGCAGTCGACTTGCGGAGACCAGTTTTTGTAGGATTAAGCCCTGTAAGGATTATTTCTCTCTGGTTACTCTTAGACCGACAAATAATTATAATTATCATGTTAATAGTAAAGACAAAAAACATGTTTATCAATATCAACATTTGAGCGATAATTTTGTCACGTTCAGAGGTCGTCGGTTTTGGATTAATGCACGATAATAGAACTCTGTTGGCTAGTGGTACTTTTGACTTAGCTTCTAAACACATTTGTGCGAGCATTTATGCCCCTTCCCATTTGTTTTTGTGCGCTTTTTTTCCTTCTACTCTTAATTACTTTATCAGAAAAGAAAGATTTTATTTGAACAGATAACCCTTCCACAGACAATAATAATAATAAGTGGTGTAATGGTTATCGTCGTGGGAAATGGACACGAGTTCAAACCCTGGAGGAGACTGATTGTATTTCACATAGCACTAATACCCTTGGGAAAGGTATGAATCCAATTATTCTCCCTCCAGCTATGGGTAAATAGTAGGGCAGACTGATTTCTTCAGCCTTGGTGAGGCAACTAGTCTAAGAGAAGGAAAACTCTGAATTCAAACCTGTTAAACTCCGCTTAAAAATTGACCTCGTGTCATATCCTGCCCGAGCTGAGGCGTTGGAGAAAAGGAGGTGCCCGTGGTGTAATGGTTATCGTCGTAGGAAATGGACACGGCGACACGAATTCAAATCCTGGACGAGACTGATTGCATTTCACATAGCACTATACCCTTGGGAAAGGTATGAATCAAATCATTCCCCCTCCAGCTATGGGTAAATAGTAGGGCAGACTAGGTTCTTCAGCCTTGGTGAGTCAACTAGTCTAGGAGAAGGAAAACTCTGAATTGAAACCTGTTAAACTCCGCTTAAAAATTGACCTTGTGTCATATCCTGCCCGAGACGAGGGGTTGGGTAAATATGATAATAATAATAATAATAAGTATTATTATACTTATAATTATCATGTTAATAGCAAAGACAGAATTATTATTATTTACTCCTTTAGTGTTTTTCACATCAGCGTTAGTTGATGGTCTTTCACTGGAGTTTAAGTGACAGCAAGTCTTCTCAATAATGCTGTCGTTTGTATGGAAGACTCATCCACCAACTTTCAAGTCATCCAGGGCAGCTCGGGTAGTGTAATGGTTAGCAAGCTTGACTAGCAAACCTGCAAGAGTGAGTTCGATTCTCATAGGGTGCCCCATTCAATCGGTCTTGTGCCACATCGAAGCAAAGAGCTTTGTAAATTACAACTTTCAAGTCATCCAGCCTCTTTAATAATCCTTTAGTTACTGAGCCAAAAACACCAATCACAATTGGTATATATGTCTCCTTTATGTTCCATTGATTTTTTTATTCTCTAGCAAGGTCGAGGTACTTATGCTTCTTTTCACATTCTTTCAGTTTTATTCTGGGGTCAGCCGGGACAGCATTATTATCATTATTATTATTTACTCATTAGCGTTTTTCACATCAGCGTTAGCTGATGGGTTTTTTACAGGAGTTTGAGTGACAGCAAGTCTCCTCAAGTCTGCAGGACTCTTCTCAATATTCTGGCCGTTCTCAATAATGTAGTTTAGATGGCCTCCACTCGTCCGCCAACTTCCAAGTTCTCCAGTCCCTTTAGATCCTTAAGTTACTGTTTCAAACGCACCAATTACGATTGGTATAATTGTCACCTGCATGTTCCACAGTTTTTTCAATTCTGTGGCAAGGTTGAGGTACTTATCATTCTTTTCACATTCTTTCAGTTTTATTCTGTGGTCAGCCGGGACAGCAAAGTCCACAATTTTGCTGGTTCTCTTCTTTTTGTTGATTATTATTAGGTCTGGTCTTCTTGCAGTGATTAGGTAATCCGTGTGTTTGTCAAAGTCCCATTGGAGTTTATGTGTTCAAAAGTTTTTAACATCGGCATTAGCTGATGGTTTATCACTTGCTGTCACTGAGCCACAACAAGTCACTTCAAGTCTCCTGAACTCTTCTCAGTATTCTGGCCGATCTGATCAATGCTGTAGTTTGGATGATCTTCTCTCATCCTTTTATTTTCAAGTCCTCCTGTCCTCGTACCCATCATTTGGTGACTAATTATTATTATTTGATTTTCAGTTTGATTTTTGGTTTCTTACAATCTTTTAGTTTGTATAGCAATGTTCAAGGGAATAGTAATTTCCTTTGCTTCTGTTATTGGTTCACGTTGGTGTTTATACCATTTTTCACAATTATATCTTCCATTGTATTTACCAACATACTTGTAAATATAATGAGCTATTTTATTACGCATTTCTTTATATTAATGTTAGGTGGGAAACAAAGCACTACGTGTATCTTTTTTGTTTGTACGACCTACATCATGGGTTTAATCCGTTTTATATAATGTTTGCCTGATAGTTTCAAGTTAGTAAGCTCTGGTCCTGTGTTTCTCTGACTAATTATTCAGTCTGCCTTCAGTCACGCACTTTTCAGCTATTAGTCTTTCCTAAATCTCTATTAGCATTTTTAATTCTTTGAGCGTATCCTCCATCAAATTCTTTTACCACGCATTTTTAACTGATTTAGTGCGTCTGTTTTTTTACTTCTTTCTGAATGTGTTTTTTTTTTTATCGCCTCAATTGCTTTATCTTCCATGCTTATTTCTTTTGGTGTAAGATCGATTTGATCAACAAATTTATTTATCTATTAACTGATTTTTTTCTTTTGCTCTGCGTGGAAGTTTACGAATTGTAGAATCCAATTTGTTATTGCGTCAATGTATTTTTTAATCCTACAGTGGTTGTTTTGTAGGTTAAATCTAGTCGGGGGTGTCCTCGTGGCATAATGGTTAAAGCGATGGACAGCAAAATTGTAGTAAGTGAGTACAAACTCCAGTCGTGCTATTACGTTCACTTTTGGACAAATACCCTGGAGAAAGGTATAAACCCCTTTATCCTCCCAGCTATGGGTTAAATAGTACTACTAATGTTCTTCAAGGATAATGGCTTTGGCATTAAATAACCTACAAAGATTGATATGCCATTAAACAAAGAAACCAATCAAATCTAGTTGGATTCATCCTCTTCCATGTCCTATCTTACTGTAGAAACTTTCAGATTTACCCAGAGGTGATGCATTCTGTGGTGAGTTATTAATTTCCAAATTTTAGTATCCATATTTTTTTTTTACATCAGCTAATTTTACAGTTTATTTTAAAACTCTTTGTTACTACAGCTCCTAAGCGATATGCTCATGTGTACCCCCTTCACATGGACGAGCAAAGGCAGGACGAATAGCTAGAAACTATATACAACAGTTGTGTGTTGATACAGGATATAGCCTTGAAGACCTCCCGGGAGTGATGGTCGATAGAGATGGGTGGTGAGGGAGGGTCTGGGATATCCGTGCCGGCAGTGTGATATGATGACGACGATGATGATGATGATGATGTTTCTACAGGTATTATCTGAGTTTTAATTTCTTTAACTTTTTTTTGTACTTAATTCTCTTCTTAATACGGCTCCTAATTCTCCAATAGAATTATTTCCTTTTTTTTTTCTTTATTAATAAATTATTTATGCCTTTCGCTTTATCAGTTACTAAATATCTATAGCTTTTATTGTGTTCTAACTCTGTAATATCCATGTTTATATACAGAGTGATCTTTTTTTAGACTTTACTAACGAGCCTTTCTTAAATGTGGTTTTCGCACATTTTTCTAGACGGATTGCATCGCTATGTCGTCACTAAATCTTTTTATACTACTTAGAAGACCTATATCAATATCATTTAGTGTTTACAACTTTAAATAATCCATATTGAACAGTTATTTTATTATTTAGTTGTAGTTTTATATACATAGTCTGTATTTTTCAAATCTGTGAAAAGCGGTAGAAGAGCTAGACAAAAAGTTCAGGAGAAAGTAAGTCTCCTTGATAGATTCAATTGTTATATTTCTGATTTGTTTTCAAGGATACATTTTTCAGGGATTAATCTGAGGTTACTAAGATTCCTTCCCATATTTTATGTTGGTAACGTTTTTATAATATGGGTTATCTGTAAAATTTGTTGGACATTTCGAATCCTTTATTGGGTACGCTGTCAAAAGCTTTTTTCTAGTAATATTTTTTCGGATAATGGTTAAAAGAAGAAAATTTATCATAAAATGAAACGACCATATTACAAATAATTTAAAGTTGATTTTTAAAATAATTATTCAAACTATATATATATATATATATATATATATATATATATATATATATATATATATATATATATATATACACACAGGTAACTTCGTAACCTTTCTGAAAGTTATGAAAACTCTTATTAAACCAGAATAGATTCGATACAAGACCGTTTTTAAAGCTCCCTCTTCGCGTACAGATGGTAAACTAAAAATTAGTCGTCTTATGCGTATAGATTTCTCGAAGCAATGGACATGACCCTCCCCATTTTAGATGACATGGATTGACTTGTATAGGAAATTCTGAATTTAAGGTCTTGCTTAATTTCGTCAGAATGGTTAACCGATGATGTAGTAAAATGATGGTTTGGTTTCTTTGTTTAATGGCATATCAGTCTTTGAAGGTTATTTAATGCCAAAGCTATTCTCATAGAAGAACAGTAGTGGTACTATTTGAGCAATACAGAGAGAGGAGTAGAGCCCTCCCCAACACCTCGATGTAGTAGCTATTGAAAAGGGAACTTTCGTGTCAACCTCGACTACAGTCGCTAACTTTACTTTGTATATAAATATGATTATTTTGGGAGCTAAATGGTTTATTGCTACGATTTTTATGCCAGTCAGTATTATTAGTATTGTAGGGCATGACTTGTTTTATTAAAAATAACACTCTTAGGATGAGAAATAAAAAAATTGATGGTGATCAAATTCTTTTTTGACTGGTAGTATATATATATATATATATATATATATATATATATATATATATATATATATATATATATATATATATACGAGCAGATAACGCACTGAATTGTGAGGCGAATTCTTCTTTTGAAGGTGTGTCTTCCGATCGCCGAATCATCACAGTGAAGATACGTCTGTGCCTATGCAGGAATGCGGCACAAACAACCACAACCGTACACTAACACTATGACTGATCCATGCTTTAGAATAGGGATATTAGCGATGAATCTTTGATAACATTCCGAAACAAATTCGATGAACTTCAGCAGATATCAGAAACCCTTCGTCCGAATGATTAATTGGAGAGCTTTATCAATGGCCACATAGAATCGGCAGCTGAATGCATACTAACCAAACTAAGAGCGAAACTGAACCCCTATGCAACTGGAGAAACCCAACTAATGTCAACGTGCAGAAACATAAGAAGGCACAAAGTGAACTAAATAAAGCATGCCTAAAATAACAAATAGCATACATCCAAGACTATATCAATAAGATAAGAGACTCAGTTGAAGATAAACAAGCTGGGACAGCATGGCAGATAGTAAATTAAGTGAATAGTGAAGAGCACCCTGAGGGCCAAATTAAAAGCTATCTGCCAATAAGAACGAATAGGCCAATGGAAACAACATTTCAAGAATCTCCTGGAAAAACCCCATAAAGTTACGGATGAACCAATCACGAAAATTATTAACAATCCACCAGACATGAAACAATGAGAGTTAATGCAAGAAGAACTCGACGTAGAGCTAAGAAACATTAAAAACAGGAAAGCTGCTGGTCTTGATAAAATACAACGCCGTATATAACCAGTACATAACAGACAGACAGAAAAAGGGTTGCCTCCTCCCTTTCTTCAAGAAGAGTGAACTCGGAATAGCCAAGAACTACCTAGGTATATCTTTTACCTACATAGCGGCCAAGATTTACAATGTTCTGCTACTCAACCACATTGAACCTGAAACTGAGAAAATTTTTAGGAAGAATCGAAATGGCTTTCGAAAATATCGATCCACGACATCACAAATTTTGACAATTACTCGAATATTAGGGGTTCTTGCAAAAATCTTCGAAGCGACACTATTATTATTTTTTTGACTTCATACTCAGAGGGAAGATGCAGCAAATACCTCTACCCTCCGCTCTCCACAAAGAAACCGTCGCAGCCATAATGATGCTATATAAAAACACAAAAATAAAAGTTCGCTCAGAAGATGGAAACAAACCTTTTTGACATTGTCGCAGTTGTACTGCAAGGGAACACATTAGCTTCATAGCTGCTTCGTGCTTTGGACATCGATGGATTTAATGAAAGAAAATGACATTACTTTGGAAAAGTCAAGTAGCAGAATATACCCTGAACGGCTGATTACGGACGTGGACTAAGCTGATGACATAACGCCTCTGGAAAATACATCCGCACAGGCCTAATCCCTGCTGCCTAGCATGAAAAGGGCAGCAGGCGACAGAAGTCACCATGTGAACTCAGACAAACAAAGTTCATGAGCGAAATCTCCACACTAAATGGTAGATCTCTAAAACTTGTGGACAAGTTCTCCTACCTCGAAAGCAACGTATAATTTACTGAAAATGACATCAACACATAGACTATCGTCCATATGGAAGTTAGAGCTTTTAGATAAAATAAAGCGCAGTTTTTTACAAGCACCAGTTGTACTAACACTGCTGTATGGATGCACCACATAGACGCTGACTAAGCTAAAAGAGAAAAAGCTTGACTGCAAATGCACAAGAATCCTGCGAGCTGTATAGATCAAGTCCTGGAGGTCACATCCCACAATGCAGCAGTTGCATGAACACCTACCACTCATCTCGAAAACCATCCAAACTAGACGAAAGCGACTGCTCGAGAAGTAAGGACGAACTTATAAGCAATGTACTCTGGTGAACCCCTTCAAACGAACGACCAAGGGTAGGCCTATCAGCAAGAACCTATCTTCAACAGTTCAGTGCTGATACAGGATATTGCATGTAGGACCCGCCGAGGGCGATGGTTGAATGGCGAGAGAGGGCCAGGGAAATCCATGCTAGCGGACGGCTCTGATGATTTATATATATATATATATATATATATATATATATATATATATATCCGAAGTAAGGTCTGCGAATGTTCTTGAATAAAACAGCGCAAATATATATATATATATATATATATATATATATAAACAGCGGATATATATATATCTGTCTGTCTTTGCTTGTATTGACTTGTTTTCATTATGACAAAACTTTTCTCCCTTTTGAGAGGGATCTGTAATATCCACTTGTATAAATCCCATGCACATAGTTTTTTTATCTCCTGTATAATAAAACTAAAACGTGTATCAACCTAATGGAATCAACTGTCAAAGTTTGGCGTTCTCCAGAGAAATTTCTTGTAAGACTGGAAAAGATCATTTATTTTGGTTGAAGAATCGTCCCCATGTCGATCTCTGATATGGGAGCATTGACGATCAAAAATACTTTTCTGTATTCTTGGTAATATAAGGTGTAAAAATTTACTCTCAGTTTGCTCTTTAAAATGATTTATTGAAGCAAAATAAACATCATAGATTCTGACCAAATCATCCAAGAACAAGTATTTTCAGAGAATTAAACACTGTTCAATGACTTTATGATATATGAGTGACAATATATTAGTTTGATAGAAACGATACAGTATTTTTCCATCCTGCAAAAAAAGTTCTGCGTTTAAAGTCATATATATATATATATATGTGTGTGTGTGTGTGTGTGTGTGTGTGTGTGTGTGTGTTTTTGTGGAGGAAAATAAGAAAGTTTAAGAAATATTACATATAAACCTACAAAATATCATATGATTTGTCTTTATCTGCCTCTGTCTCTGTCTCTGTTACTGTCTCTTTCTCTCTCTCTCTCTCTCTCTCTCTCTGTCTCTCTCCATTTATATATATATATATATATCATTGAGAAACAATCTTATTTACATATGTCTACATATATTATAAACTTTACTTTTAGCCCTCAGTTTGGATAATTCTGTTTTAGTATATCCGAAGAATCTATGGATATAATATAATATACAATAGAATAAAATAATATATATATGTATATATATATATATATATATATATTTGTATGTGTGTGTCTCTCTCTCTCTCTCTCTCTCCCTCCCTCTCTCTATGTATGTATGTATGTATGTATGTATGTATAAGAAAGTTACAGAATGCATACGTACATTTATACATACATATGAGGTGCCTTCAATAAGTTTCCAGCCGTTTTGTGTACAGGCATTTAAAATTGTTGTAGACTCTTGAAAATTCAGTATGTTATTGTTATACATCCTATGAGATGACTAACCAATATTTATGATTTCAAATTCAAATGAAGAGCTACAGCAGGTATTGGAATACACCCTACTGAAGCCTGATTTTCACAGCTGGTGAATTTCAAAAATGCAATCTGGACGTGAGGACACTTTCTAAGAACGATATGCAATAACATTCTGTTTTAATCTTGGAAAAAATGCCACAGAAACGTATGGAATGCTTCAGACTGCTTTTCGACCATCTTGCATGAATTGAGCATCAGTTTTTGAGTGGCATAAGAGATTCAAGGAAGGCAGGGAGTCTGTTAGGGATGATGAGAGTTGTGGGAGGAGTAAGGAAGACAGAACACCACAGTTGATTGGCCAAATAAAGAATTTCATGGATAAGGACCACCGTCTGTCTATACAGACAATAAGTGCACAGTTTGATGTCAGAGTGGGAACTGTACACACAGTTATTCGCGAGGAACTGAAGATATGGAAGATTTGCGCGAAGTTTGTCCTAAGGGTGCTCAGAGAAGATAAAAAAGAAAGACATTGTCATGACAGCAGGGAGATGGTCGAGCTGATCAATTCAGATCCCGCAGTTCTTGATGCTCTGGTGACCTGCGATGAAAGCTGAATCAACTGCTATGACCCAGATACCAAGAGACAGTTCCCAGTAGAAGCATGCTGGCTCTACCAGACCCAAGAAGGCCAGACATAGTAAATCCGTCCACAAACTTTTGATGATCCTTTTTTTTTTTTTGACAGCACTGGCATGATCTAGGTACACTGGGTTCCCACTGGACAGACAGTCAACAAAGAATACTATGTTGAGGTTTTAAGGGAGTTCAGGAAGAGATTCCGTCGGAGGAGGCCAGCACTCTTCAAATTGGGTCAATAGCATTTCCACCAGGACAACAACTTCATCCTTGTCACAGACTCTTTGACCAAGATTGGCATCAAGACAGTTCCTCAGCCTTCCTACAGTCCTGACCTTGCTCCCTGTGACTTTTGCTTATTCCCTCAGCTCAAGTAAAATCTTAGAGTCTGTCGTTATGAGACAATTGAGGAGATGAAAGAGGCTGTGTCGAAGGTCATTGACACGCTCACACAAGAGGACTTTCATGGGGCGTTCCAGAGGTTGTTAGAACGGTGCGACTACTGCATTGCAACCGGAGGAGATTACTTTGAAGGAGACTAGAGTTTTATGTGTGTACTCTCAATAAAAGTGCCCATACGAAAAAACTTATTTAATGAGCCTTGTATTATAAACTTTACTTTTACCGCTCAGTTTGGAAAATTCCGTTTCAGTATATCTGAAGAACTATTGATATAATATAATATAAAATTATATATATATATATATATATATATATATATATATATATATTAGAAACTTACAGCATACACGCATACATACTTACAACATAAAACTGGAACGACTTTGCAGCATTTTACATTGTGAAAAATTGTAATATATTAGATTTTTGATTAGCTCTTGTTTAGGAATTCTATTGAGTATTTTTAAAAGATGCCCTCATACATTTTGAGCAATCACTTGCAAAATTGTTAATACTATCACAAATACTACTTCTACTGCTGCTACATCTACCACTTATAACATCAACACATCAACAACAACTACAATAAGAACAACAACAACAATATATATATATATATATATATATATACATATATATATATATATATATATATATATTACGACAGATAAAAGGAGAGTATTATAGACACACACGTAAATATTAAGTATATTTATAAATATATAATGAATAATAAATGAGTATACATACATACATACAAACATAGAACAAACGGTATCGTAAACTGACTGACATATGAATTTTAATCTTTTTTTGCGTAAATATAATTAGAGATAATCTTTTGAAAATAACAAAATATCTGTTACATTTAAATGTCTCTGGATTTTTAAAGATTCATCATTTTCTGCTTTGAAAAATTATCAACCTCTTCATTAAATTAAATCTTCTGGCAAAGTAGAAATCAATAAAAAGAAAAAAAAAATCACTTTTTTTTTTATATTTCTGTTATAATGTTGTTGTTTTTTTGCTATTTTTTGATTTTTGTTTTTGGTCGACATCTTTAAAGAGTTGAATATTCTTTAAGTTTTCAGAAAAATATTTGCTATAGCATAAAAAAATTCACCATGTTGAATACACAACATAATTACATTCTTTCTCGAGAATCGAAAAAAATATGAAATGTTTCAATGTCGAATAATTATTTCAATCTTAAAACGTTTAAAAATATAAACGTATTCATGTAAACTAAACATGGAAATCTCTGTAACTCTATTAGTCAGTAAATTTTATATTCAGGTAGACGATCCGTTGACCGACTGAGTATCCTTTCTAACATCGATCTTGAGCCATCCGTTCGGTGGTCATCTGCTTCTACGTTGTTTCTCGCCGTAACATATTTTTTTCGCTGGAAGGTATAACAAAGTCTTATTTTATGTCCACATTCCTTTATTCCTCATATACACATTACCACATTCAATAGTGACTTTCAATGAGGACTTAGATTTCAAATGCACTAAGCCAGTTAAATAAAATTGACCTCAGCAAGGTAATAGTGTTTCTGCTTTTCGAACAATCTTTTAATTTTCAGAATACTTTTTATGCTAAATAACAGATTTCCTGAATTTTATTTGATATTGATAACGATGTTTCTATTTAAGAATGAGCGAAAGATGTCAATTATAATTCCCTATTTACCTCTGCTATATTGAGAAGTCAGATGATTGAAACAGGACTGTCAGCGCAAAGACAGTTCCTCTAAAATTATCACTCAGTTGACAGTTGAACTGAAAATTGTTTTAATTCGCTAACTTTTCACATTATCAGCGTTTTGCCTATATTTCGTTATAATACTTCTCTTTTTTATGTTCGTTTTGAATAAATATATTAATGATGATAATTTGGGGTAAGACACAAAACATACACGCCCACACACATACATATATATATATGCATAGAAGTCTATATATATACACACACACACACACACACACACACACACACACACATATATATATATATATATATATATACGTATGAAATACGTTTATCTATATATGTATATATATAGATATATATATATAAATACAGTGACACGTATAAGTATTGGATACATGAAATTTTCTGTTATAACTCTAGTTTATGTTCGCAATTTTGCCTTATATTTGGTCAGCAATATCTCGTAAAGTTGTTTTAGTTGTATGTGGAAGGAAAATTAAAAACCCATTGTTGAATCCTTGTGTATTGGATACATGACACTTTTTCTAATTACCACTCAAAAATTTGTATTTTAAAAGACTTTATCGTACAGGCTTTCATTCAAGATCACCAAGAAAAGTGCCTTTACTGAAAACCAAACATGTCAAAGACCGATTAAAGTTTGTCGAAACTTATGAAAAGAAAAATATGCAATTTTGGGAAAAGGGAATCTGGTCAGATGAAACGAAAGTTGAACTATTCGGAAGGAACACAGCGACAAGTGTGTGGCGAAAAAATGACACTGCCTTCAAGAAGCACAATACCATCCCCACAATTAAGTTGGAACAGCGTATTTATGCTAAACTGAATTGTTTGAAATAAAAACTGTTTATATATATATAAATGGATTTGGTATTAAATAACCTAAAATGGTTGATGTGCCATAAAGCTAAACCAATTGAGTATTCGTGGAATACTTTGAAGGTTAAAGTTCATAAGCGGAATCCACAAAAAATCAAGCAATTAGAGGAATTATGCAAGGAAGAATGGGGTAAAGTAACACTGGATCAGCGTAGAAAATCTCGTGGTCATCTATAGAAAGCGACTGGAAGCAGTGAAACAAAACAGAGGCTACGCAACAAAATATTAAATTGATGTCTCCAATACATTTGCATACGGTAATTTTGAACTTTGATAAAAAAAATGAATTCAACCACGAGTTTTTAATTTTCATTCCACATACAACTAAAACAATTTTACGAGATATTACTACCAAATATCAGGCAAAATGGCGAACATAAACTGGTGTTATAACAGAAAATAATATGTATCCAATACTTATGGGTGTCACTGTATATATGTATGTGTGCGTGTGTGAGTGTGAATAAGTAAATCGTTTTACAAACATTTTTGGTCTTCCATCAAGAAGTGCTCGAATATTGGCCGGTAGAGCACGTTAAAATTGAACGAGACTGATGTCTCACCTCGTCATATCGGCTCATGAATAAAAGTTTCATGTATTAAAGAATGCAATCGTTAGATAAAAAGCGCAAGTAAAATGGACCAAGAAATGAATGCAGAAAGGCGCCTCTGGTGGTGTAATGGTTAGCAAGCTCGACTAGCAAACCTACACGAGTGAGTTCGAGTCTCATTGGGTGCCCCTTTCATATGGCCTTGTGCCACATCTAAGTAAAATACTTAGTAAATTCCAAGAAATGAATGCAGAATGTTCATCGTACAATAAAATGACTTTATGTTACAGGGTGAAGTAAAAAAGAAGAAAAAACTTCCAATTAACAGAGTAATATATCAGAAAATATTAAAAAATTATCCCTACAATATGGAGTATTTGGGGAGTCATTTAAATATATATATATATCACTCAATAAGTCCTGGGCCTAACTAATAAGAAAACAAACATTTGGCAAAATTCGATTTTATTCATCAACATAATTTCCTTCTTGGGTGGTACATTGATTCCAACGCTTCTCTAACAATTCAATGCCTTTTTTAGAACGATTAGTCTTTGGCCTCAAAATACGCCTCAGTTTCCGATATCACTTCTCCATTCGAGCCAAATCACTTTCCCTGAAACATTCTTTTGAGGTCTGCAAACAGACAGATCAACAGAATACGGTGGTTGCGGAAGCAATTCAAAGTGCAATTCATGTAGTTTTGCTATCGTTGCGATCAACTTGTGACACAGTGCATTGTCTTGGTGAAAGAACATTTTTTATTCTTAATTTGTCGCAGTTTTTTGATGATTTCTTCCTTCAAACATGCCAATAATGCTATATAATGTTCACTACTGGTGGTTCTTCATTTCTTAAGGTAATCAATTAACAAAATACTGTGTGCATCAAAAAATACGGAGGCCAAAACTTACCTGCTGATGTTTGAGACACACACTTTAAACACAGCTTTCTCATCGACAAATGTTCATGTAAAATGGTTACTACAATGCCTTCTGACATCTTTAGCTCCTCTGCTATTTCACGCAACTTCAATTTACGATCGGTCAAAACGAGTTTGTGCAGTCTTTTGGTATTTTCCGGGATATCTGCCGAATTTGGGTAACCTGAGTGTTCAGCATCATTTATGTCTCTACGACCGCATTTAAAGTCAGCGTACAACCTCTAAACCATTGTTTCCGACGGAGCAGTGACTGAATAACACTTACCAATCATTGCTTTGTTTGAACAGTATTTTTCCCATCAGTAAACAATGCCTTGTTAAGACATAAAATTTAGATTTTTCCATTATTTCAGTAGTTTTCAACGGTAGCTTCACTTACCTAACTGCAATTTGTGAACTAATAATCCGATTTTGACACGTGCTATTTGAAGGTCACTACTTTATAGAAATCATAGGGATTCTTTGTTAGTGGCGGCATTTATATGTCAGGACTGAGACTTATTGAGTGATGTATCATATACATATATATATATATATATATAACCACACATCCTGACAAAATCAGCCAACCCCATCTATAATTAAAAAAATACTCCAAATAAATATAAATCACTCCAAATAAAAATGAATAAAATTCACAACGACAAATGATCTAATACCACCACCTACCAAAAAAATAACCGGCGAAATTGCTGAAAGCGCCTGGGCTATTATAGGATACTTTCTTGACCAAGTTGACCCAGACATAAGAAGACTAGTGAGAAGACTTGACCGTCTTCACTTGAGGCTTTTAAAAAAACAATCCACGGTATTAAACCCAACCTGTTTATATATATATATATATATATATATATATAATGTGTGTATATGTTTGTGTGTGACTATCCAAATATATTTGGTAAACATCAAATATTTGTCAATGAAGGTAATCGACTAACTTATATATACATATATAAAAAAAGGATCCTAATTTAAATGGCACAGTCGGCTGTGGCTGCAGAATACACCGATTGAATTTCTGCAGAAGAGGTAAGCCTCTTCTAACGAGTGTCCCTGATATTACACTAAACAATCTGATGGTTAGGCTCCAGGAATACTGGAGTTTTAGGAATACCCACTTATTGCCACCTCTTCCAGGTTTACTCTGGTCTTTAGTGGTAGCACCTGATAGGTTACACTATGTGGGTCAAATAGAACAAGACTATGTACTTATGCTAAACTAAATTGTTTGAAACAGAACTGTTTTGAGATTTAAAATGTGCACCTATGTTTAATTGAATTGTCTGAGTATAACTGTTTTCATATTTAAACTGCGTATTTATGCCAAACTGAATTGTTTTAAATAGAACTTTTTTATATATATATAAATGGATTTGGTATTAAATAACCTACAATGGTTGATGTGCCATAAAACCAAACCAAAATAAACATACAAACTTCTATCAATGACTTAATTCAGCATTAAATGATACAAAAAGGGTTGATATGACATAAAATTTAAAAAAATAACAAAACTAACTAAACAAACTAATTTAGAACTATTTTTATTTGTTTATTCTTTTTTATGCTAAATTTCAGAAATCATAAGATAAATAAAATTAAGGGTATGGAGACATTATTTTCTCATATTTTTCCGATAATACTCAGTAGAGAGCATGCGTTGTACAGCGGCGCATCTCCGATCTCGCTCGTTGAACATTGTGTCACTTTCAGACATGATAGAAGGCTCCGATCGCTCTTAGGATTTGTACACAACTGGCCAACTAGTAGATGGTCTACAACAAAAAAGAAAAGCGGTTTTAATTAAACGGAAATGGAATGATGTCGTCTTTTCTAGGGCGACAATTTTATCGTTCCACCCTGTAGAATTTCTCCAGCTGTAACTTCAGTTGAAGTGAATCTCGCCGCTGTCATTTTTCGTTTTAACACCCTACCAGCCACTTTTTATTTAGATGATTGCAGAAGGAAAGTTTTTTTTCTAGGTGTTATATATATATATATAGATGTGTGTGCATATACCTATTTTTATCATATGTATACGTATGTATGTATGTATGTATGTATGAATAAATATTCTATAAAAAAGTATTAAACAGTAAACTCCAGGTATCAAGTTTATATATATATATATATATTATATATATATATATATATATATATATATATATAATATTATTCGATCCAGTAAAACCGGAGTTGGGAGTAATTCCATCAGGACAAAAAAATAGCATTCCACCGTGAACATTTTAATTTTCCTGGTTAGGAGCTCAGTGTAACTGACATTGCGTGGCAGTAATTCCATAATTTTTCGTGTTTTTGATTTATATCAAAAACACATAACAGGATGGAAATAGATTTATAATCCTAATGTGACCGGTTTTATTTTTTCTTAAAGAAATATATATATTTTAATGCAAATTCACCGGTTGGTGGGTTTTTCGTTTAATAAAGATAAATGTTCTCCTATTGTCGTTAGTCGATGCTTGGTACCCTGAGGAGCCGTTTTTGGCGAAACTGTAGTTGGATAGTCTCGACTCGCGATTTAATTTTTGTAATTGGCTCTTTTTAGTATTGAGCATTTTTGTAATTGTAGCATTGCAGCATTTTGCGGTGGGTTTTTTGTTCTTTTGAGCAACTGATTGCATATCCCTTGATTTTTTTCAACTGGTGTGACGAAGTTGGACTTTTTTTTTCTCCCGATAATCTTTTTCTTTTTTTCCACAGGCAGTGATTCGGGATTTGTTATCTCTGAATTCTGGCAGGGTTTTTTTTCTTTTTCTTTGTCACTGTGAATTCTGGTAGATCGTAAATTAGTATATATATATATATATATATATATATATATATATATATATATATCGATAAATCTTGGGAAAATTGCCTGTTGGTATTTCCCTTGCTTTCACGCTGCGATTTGGGTGTTATATTTTCTTTAGTCGAGTTTTTGTCTTCCAGTGAAGTGTCATCGCCTCCAAAACTGCAGCGCAATCGTCAAACTTTGTGAAACTTGTTGGTGTGTGGAGTATGGCTAAGACTAATTTTGATCTTACCCAGTCGTACGTGCTAGGACTCTCTACTTTTACTGACCATGAGTAAAAACTAAAGCCGACGGGGTTTAGTTAAATGTCTCTATATACGGTTGAGAAGTCAAAACGAATACTGTTTTATAAAATGATAAACCTTTCAGTGAAAGTGACTTTATCTGTTTCTTAGAATAAACATTTAAGCTTACTATTATGTTTCAAATGCAACGTAAATAAGATATGTCGAAATGTTTCTAAATTAATGACATATCAGCCTTCTTGTTTTATTTGATGCCTATTCCATCCTTCGACAAAAGAGTTGTACAATTTAACCAGTAACTGGGAGGACAAGGGGCTTTATAGTTTTCATAAGGGTATTTATCCAAAAGTGAACGTAATAGCGCGACTGGAGTACGAACTCTCTTACAACAATCCCGCAAGTCAGCGCTTTAACCATTACTCCACGGGGACTAACCCCCAACGGAATGGTTCCTCCAATATTGAATGAACTATTAACATCAAAATCAATTATATACAAAATTGACTTCGTGTTTAGCGTGATGTTTAAATCTTAGAAAATCCACTCGGTGACTTAAGTTCAAATCCTGGATTAACATTTCGCTTTGCTCTGTTGTCATTGGGGAAGTCGTGAATCTATTGTCACCTTCACTTAAAACAGAATGGATTCTTTAACCTTATTTGGCAACCAGTTAAGGAGAAAGTAAATTCTGAATTCAAACCAGCATTACTCTGCTAAAAAATTGACCTTGTGTCTGTGTCACATCCTGCACGTGGAAAGGTTGTTGAGAAAATACACATTCACTTTCTCACACCCACATACACACACACACACACAGACACATAGATAGATAGATAGATAGATAGATAGATAGATATGGATATAGGTATTCGGTGGTGTAATGGTTACGCTGGTAGGAAATGAACACAGCGACACGAGTTCAAATCCAGAACATTACTGCGCTTCACATAGCGCTAATACCCCTTGGACAGGTATGAATCCGGGTATTCTGGGTAATTAGTAGGGCTGAGTAGGTTCTTCAACCTTGTTATGACATCTGATCTAGGAAAAGAACAACTCGAAATGCAAACCTGTTAAACTCCGCTATAAAACTGACCTTGTGTTAAATACTGCTTGTGGGGAAGGGTATATATATATATATATATATAACCCACTGGAATTCAGAGAGGGTCATAGGGGGTTAACACCCAGTAGAGAAAAAAAGATACTTATATACATGTTTGAAAATAAGACAAAATACGTGGCGAATGTTTAATACAGTAATGGCTTTTGGACGGGCTGTATAGAAAGAACTGTGTTGTTTATTTTATGGCAAAAGTTTTGTTATCAAACTTGTATTATGGAATGTGGATCAGAGGAATGTGTCCACCTAGAGAATTTGGACATTTCACGGTCATTGCTTTGAAAAAAGGAACATTATAAAACAAAGTGTTGACATTCCGAAGTTAACCTTCCTGATCAACGCAACTAGCTAAATATAACCCAGGTATTCGGTGGGAAATTCTCCTGCAAGCTGATATTCTTTCGAAGAGACCCCTACGCTGACATCACCGGTTATGAAAATACGTAAATTCATAGATTTCGTGCTATATATTTGTAATTGTAGTAGGCAGTAGTAAGCAGAGAAGCGACGTGTGAGTCGGTGAAACGTCTTCCTCCGAGGCTTTGAGCTCTATTGACCTTTTACCAGACAGCCCTGAGTAAAATTTTGGAAGGCGTCAAAATACGATGCTGTGAAGAAAAGCAAACATAACCACCGTAAAGTTTACCTTCTACTAAAATACCTGAGTAGAAGATAAAAGATAAGCCAATACCCAACGGTCTCCGATAGGATTGTACTTATGTAAAAACTGTTGAATGATATTTTCTTTAATATGTACTAAATACTATTATTGTTTCAAAGCTGTGTGTTGTTTTGTTTCTTGGTGCAGATTTCTTTATAATTGACTGTGTGGTGGATTTAGTCTATTTGCTAAACCGGTGACTCCGATTTGCGGTTGGTTCGTTGTTAAGATCTTAAAAACACAACGTGGGTGTATAGCAAAATATCATGCGTTATTTCAAGACATTTCCATAGAGAAATATTCAGCAGAATCTGACCCGTTTTGGGCACAGCCACGCTCCGTCCTTATATATATATATGTATATATATGTGTGTGTGTGTGTGTGTGTGTGTGAAGTTCAAGAAATGTAATGATTGTTCTGAGATAAAAGAAAGCAAATATGAAGGAAAACGGTATGTAGATCTTAAAAGAAATTAAAAACAAAAGAAAGTCCGTGTTGAAAATAAGTAAGAAATGCTGCCAGAAAAAAAAAACGTATGAAAATACAGAAAAAAATAGTTTTTAGTACTGTTTAAAGAAGAGTCCTTTTATTAAAAAAAAAAGAAAGAAAATAAAAAAAAAGATGATTAATGCGTGTTTAGTTGAAAGAGATGGCAAAACCACGACTGTTATTTCAAGTGATACTTGTCGCTTATAAAAAAAGGAGACATGCATCAAATACATGTATATTGGAAAGTTTTGTCATCTTTGACCAACCCTTCTCCCAAAGACATGATGCAACACATGGTCATCTTTTATGTGGGGTATAGCTGGTTTTAATACTGAGTTTTCCTTTTCCAAGACTGATTTCCATCATCATCATCATCATATCGTGCTGGCAGCACGGATATCCCTGACCCTCTCTCGCCACTCCTCCCTATCGTTCATCGCCCTAGGTAGGTCTTCAGGACAACATCCTGTATCCTCACATAGCTGCTGAATGTACGTTCGAGCTGGTCGTCCTGCTTTTGCGCGGCCATGTGTGGGGATCCATAAGAGTACATCTCTTATGAGTTCATCTCTGCTTCTCCAGCAGTGTCCTGCATGTCTGGTTCGTCTGACTTGAATATTTTTCGTGATAGGGGGCAGGTGGTCGTACAGTTGGTGTCTTGTGGGGTGTTGCTGCCAGGACTTGTTCAGGATTGCACGCAGCATTCTTGTGTAATTGCCATCTTGTTTCTTCTCCAGCCGTTTTGTTAGCGTCCATGTAGTGCATCCATATAGCAGTATCGATGTGACCGCTGCCTGGAAGAAACTGCGTTTCATTTTATCTGTTAGGTCTGATTTCCATATAATCGATAGCCTATTGATAGCTGTCCATGCTTTCGTTAACCTCGTTTCGATGTCCTTTTCGGTTGATTCGACGCTACTTCCTAGGTACGTGAATTTGTCTACTAGTTTAAGTGGGGTTCCTTCTAGAGTGGAGATGTCCCCCGTTTGGTTATAGCACATATATTCCGTTTTGTGTGCATTAACATAGAGGCCTATGCTTGCTGCTGCTCGTTCCAAACTATGCAGAAGTGTTTCGGCTTGGTCAGGTGTATTTGCCAGTATCGCTATGTCATCGGCGTAGTCGGCGTCGGTAATTGTTGTTGCGGGGTATCTTCTGCTTCTTAGCAAGACAAAACAACCCAGTCTGGGCGACTAATAACACTTAGCTCAGAGAAGAGATGTAATCAGGCCCTTACTAAGGGAATAAGCACCAAATATGAACAACTTCGTACAAGATTTAACGCAACTGGTGTTCGAAATTGGTTACGGCAATATTACAGACCAGAATGTTAGCAACTTGACCACATCATTCCCCCTATATATATATATATATATATATATATATATATACTATCTATATAAGTGTGTGTGTTGTGTGCTGTGTGTGGCATCAGTCAGAATCCCGAGACCATGGATCTTCAATTGAAATAGCAGGTTTCCCCTTAAGAACTCTTTCTTGGATGAATTGCTTCCGAAATCTAGCCTACCTTACAATTTAATGACCAGCTGGGTAAGAAAAGGATAATTAATGTCTTTCCTAAGAATACTAGCATGAAGTAAACGCATACTGCCAGATCCAAAACTCGAAATCAGTTCGTCAATTTTATAACCCTTGTTATTAATCACCAAATTAACTCAAATTTCATAACCGTCTTGTCTGAGGTTGTAGAACAGGCCGACTGTATCTTTGCAGAAAGGTAAAACGCCCTCTACTTCCTACAAGTCTTCTACATACGAAACTAGATCGTCTGAGGTGGGGTTCCAGTCCTGGAAATTTAGGGAATGTGGAGTACATTTTTATTGCCATTACCTCCAGGTCCAGTATAGTACTGAGTGATAGTAAATGTTAGGGTGCAATTTTGGGTTAAAACTGTTCGAATATTATTAGAGTTTAATATAAATATTATATAAAATTATTGATGTTAAATGCTAATACTTGAATTCATTTAACTGTATGGAAACAATAAATAGCAATACTTAAAATCATTTTACTGTGTGCAATCAAATGTCTAATATTAGAATTGTTAGTATTCGATAATGTTATATAGTGGCTCGGACCACGTATAAAAGACGCCGTGTTTCTTAAGTGCGGCAGACAGAAGGAAACAGAAAGAGAAGCAGAGAGATACCTCTGAAAAGACGTCGGTCATTAGTAAGACCAACTTCGGACGTGACACCAATAGCGCGAGACTTATAATACTAGACGGACTGCAACACTTGAGTTAATAAGCAACTTTATTTCACTGTGTATCTTTTCCTAACCACGATACAACAGATAACAATTACTGAAATCATTAAAATTTAGGTTAATAAATGAACACTGGCTCATTTCAAAATTATATCTATCTACAACCCATTCACTTACAATATATATATGTGTGTGTGTGTGTGTGTGTGTGTGTGTGTGTGTGTGTGCGCGCGTGTGTGTGTGAATAGTATTTGCCATTAAATAACCCTCAATCGTGGATATACCATGAAGCACAAACAGCCAACAAATTCATATAGAATATGCGAGTTACATAAATTCATTGTTTTTATACTATAATTCTATGTTGTTACTTTATTTCAGAGGGACATTTTTATTTGCTTGTTTGTCTTTGTTTGTTTTTTTCTTTATCTTTTCTGTTTTGTTTTCTTTTGTTTTTTACGGGTTTTTCGTTTTATTGCTGATTTTGTTTCTGTTTTTGTTGTTTTTTTCTACTTTTGTTTTTTCGGGGTTCTTTTTTCTTCTTTCTAATTCTATTCGAACTTAATCCCGGGCTACGCCAAACGTTGCTGCTCACAAGATATAATTTGAAAGAAAAAAAAGGGAAATCGAGGAAATGCAAGTAGATGGAAAGAGAGAAAGGAGAAAAAAAAGAGAAAGAAAGCTCTTGGCAACATTGACAAAACAAGATAAGATATACGAATCACAGATTGATAGATTAAAAGAAGAAGGAATTGATATATGAGAAAGTGGAAAGAAACAAAGAAACACACGGACACACACAGACACAGACACATTAGCACACTTACTCACACAAGCACACAAACGTTATAGAAATAATAAAGAAGAGAAAAAGAAACACGATAAAAAAGTGCTATCAAAAATTACTTTCAAATCTCGTTCAGAAGAATTCAGAGGTATTTGCTGAGAGAAAATATATTTCAGGGTTTATTTTCTAAAGAAATGTTATTAGATTACCGTAAGGATAAAATTCTCTTTGATCTTTACCGTTATTCAAGATATTAAGACTAAGTAGGAGGCATGTTAAAATCTTTGTCTCGTTCTGCTGTTGTATGCGAGTTTTGCAGACACAGGCAAAGTTGATGGAGACAGATATATTCAAAACGGCTTCTGTCAGATTGATAATCCGTCTCTTGATTAAATGCTATTATCGATTGATATCTCTGTCGATCGATCAATCGATCTCAGTCGTAATACAATTGAACTACGTGGGCGACAAACCTAGAGCGATAATTAGCTTGCCAGAATTTCGTTTGTTATGAGTTCGAATCGAACTATCTTTCTCACATTTAATTTTTTTCTGTCTGAAATGAGAAATTATATAATCATTCGTGGGATTAGATTGGATTAAATGCCCCATTCTTCTTTGTTGGCACAAGGTCAGAAGAAAAGAAGATGCAGTGAGCACCAAATTCCCCGACAATGGCAGGCTAGCTAAGTTTCTATTTATCACACATGAGGTGCTTTTCATTTGATTTAGTTTTTCTTCACGTTTTGGTCCCTGTATCCCCAATCTTGTGTCCATTGTCTACTGTCATAGACGGTTGTAACATACCCATGATACGGACACGTGAAATGTACATAGAATGTTCATAACGCACATATAGATAATATAGGAATCCCGAAACACAAAAAACACTTACGACATCTTTGGTCAGGTACGAAACTTTTTATTACCTTTCATTTACAAGTTTTTTCGACATAAGGAGGGAGATACACAATCTCTTCTGACGCTAAAACTCAACTCTCTGACTTTTCTCAAATACCCCAAATCCTTCGCGCACGCTTCCGGTGCGTGACGTCATTCCCATCCCCTAGCCACGTTTGCTATCTGGGGTTTCTATTGTGACATCTCTGAATGACACATCCGCTCCGCGCGCGTGTGAACACCTGCTCTCATGTTTGCACCAAACTAACCCATGCACTGAACCGAAAGGTTCTCAGCCTAACTAAACCTAAAGGCAAGATATATAAAACGAAATCCCTCCGCCATTATATTACACGGTTTCTTTAATCCAATATATTGTAAATTAGGTGTCTTGTAGATTAGGTGTCACGTGATACGAAGATTTGTACATGGAAATATAATTCAACAATGTGGGTGAAAATCGATTTCCTAAGTTCTGTTTAATGGCATATCAACTTTTGCGAATTATTTTATTGCTGAACCCCTCCTTTATCATATTTACCCAACCCCTCTGCTCGGGCAGAATATGACACAAGGTCAATTTTTTAAGCGGAGTTTAACAGGTTTGAATTCAAAGTTTTCCTTCTCCTAGACTAGTTGCCTCACCAAGGCTGAAGAAACTAGTCTGCCCTACTATTTTACCCATAGCTGGAGGGAGAAAAATTGGATTAAATGCCGAACCCCTCCTTTATACGAACAGCAGTTATACTATTTAATCTATATTAATCTATAATGGGGTTAATACTTTTCCTAAGAGTATTTTTCCAAAAGTGAACGCTGTAGTGCGACAAGAGTTCGAACTGGCTAACTTCGAGACCAGAATCCAGAAACTTAGCAGCGGGGACTCGCACATCGGGTAACCACAGCAGGATAATAAATAGCTAGTTTCTTTCTTTGGTCTTCTTTTTTTTATGTCATATCGATCTTCATGGGTTATTTAATACCAAGGCCATCATTGCAGAAGGACAGCCGTGTTCTAATTTAGCCCAAAAAGAAGGAGAAGGGGCTTCATAATGTTCCCGAAGACGTTAGGGTGAAATTAGCGTGATAGCGAAACTGGAGTTCAATCTCGCTTACTACGATGGTACAGCCAAATGGGTTAGCCACTCAGCCACAGCAATTTTCCTCCTGATAATTCGGTGTTTAGTCTTACAAAAGGATTTCGACTATAATGAGTTTGCTTCACATAAACCTTCCCTACAACTGAGACACAATGCCCATCCCAATGAAATTTTCTGTTTGATATGAGTTTGGTTTGGTTCTATGGCATATCAACCACTGTGGGTTATTTATTAAGTTGTAGAGAAAAACAGTCTAATATAAATGAAAAAAAGGATTGGAGACAGTAAAAGAAGGAAGAAAGAAAGGAAAGAGATAAAAAAGAGGGGAGTAATGAAAGACAAAAGGAAGGAAAAAATGAGGAAAAGAAGAAAAGGGGAAGGAAGGAAGGAAAGGATGAAAGAAAGAATTTGGTTTGGTTTGGTTTTATGGCATATCAATTTTTGATGGTTATTTAATGCCAAATCCTTTTTATTCATATATCAAATATATGATTTCTATACACATTTTGTAGATAACATTTTAAAACAAGCCTGAGCTCATTTTTTTGCACACATTTAAATGCTTTCACTAATTTTTTAAATAATTCCGTTTGGCATAAGTACAGAGTTTTTTTGTTTAGACACATTTCAATGTAAAGACAGTTCTATTTTAAACAAAGTATAGTTAAACTGTCAACAGTTCTATTTCAAATAATGCATTTTCGCATGTCAACAAAATTAAGTGGTTCCAATTATTACTATATGTCATAAACAATTCAATTAGATATCAGCCATTTGTTTACTCACAGTTAAAAGCAATTTCGAACAATTCACTTTAAGTTAATCAGTTAAATGTAAAAACGGTTCAATTTCAAACAATACGGTTAAGCATAAGTATACAGTTTTTGTTTACACACAGTTAAATGTGAAAACAGTTAATTTCCAATAATTGAGTTTTGTTCTATTTGACCAATAGATAGGACTCTATCAGATGCTACCACCCTGGGCCAGAATGGACCAGTGTGCGATGGTAAAGAGGGATACTCTGCATTCCCCAAACTTCCAATATTACTGAAGCCTCACCATCAGGTTGTTTAGTGTCATATCCAGGACACGCGTTGAAGGAGCCGTACCCCTCTGCAGAGATTCAGCCAGTGCATTCTGCATCCCCAACCGACTGGGCTGAGATTGTTTAGTGTCATATCCAGGACACTCGTTGAGGGAATCATACCCCTCTGCAGAGATTCAGCCAGTATATCCTGCAGCCCCAACCGACTGGGCTAATTTGAGATGAAGAATTATCATGACTGTAGTGGGATTTACTTAAATCAAATGACCTCAAATTCTTTTTTGGAATTTACTCTGATTTGGTTTGTTAAGCACAAATCCAGAACGAGGCATCCAACGAGAATGTTATTCATCATATATGGTGTGTGAGCCTAGTTCTACTTAACCACAATGCCGCTCGAGATACTTCTCATCTTTATTTTTAAACGTTTCCACCGGTTTGCAAAAGATAATATTTATCGCTAGATGATAATTGGTTCGTCGTAATAAAATTTAATGATGTGTATGACAACTGTTGAGAGACGATTAATTACCAAATTTCACAAATATCGTATGTGTAATTAGATTGATTAGAACTACAATTGCCGCACTAGTGGCTCAGTATCCCCTCCAGAACCAACGAAATTTTCTCTCTAAAGTACAGACTTATTACAATTGAACTGAAATTTACATGGAATAAATAATTTCATCTTATTTGTGGACATTTAATATGCTTTGTGTTGTTTAGCACAAGGCCTGAGGAATGGAGTATCCAATAAGAACCAAACAATAGTAGGTCAGTCTAGTTTGCAAATCATTACACCACGTGAGACACCTTTCATTTTTTTTAACGTTTTGGCCGTTGTATCTACTGCCTTGTTTCAAGTGGTCTTGTTCATGGTGTGTCTTGTAATGCGATGATATCTTTGTCTAACAGAATTCATCGATATACGTAACAATAGTAAATAAAGAATTACCTGCCTAATAAGTCAACGCATTTTGAAAGCAATGAGTTTGATCGCAACTACTTTCCTATCATTTACGGTACGGTGACTAAAAAGGAAATAAACTAATTTTCTGTTGTAATTTTCTTAAAATCTACAATCTTAACTATTATAATGTTATACGATTGAATTAAATGCCTTCACTTTGCTTGTTTTTTTTTTCTATAGCGGTTTGAAAGTTGTATAAATAGGCTTGCTTCTGGTTTCTCAGATTGAATGTAAATTCTGCGCATTTTGAACCAAAACATCGAAGCAGTCAATGTGGTTAGTCTTATCTTGTTTTGTTCAAGCTTGGATATCTCTTATAAGGTAATATTCCCTAGTTTGTTCGGACAGTTTATAACATATTAATATGGGTTCGATCCCTGGACCCGTAAGTAATACGAAAAGTAAGCTACATGCCAGGGTTCAGTCGAAAGATTTTTTGTGAAATAGTATACTTCATGACTATGTTTGACAATAGGTATTTTTTGAGGAAAAGTAAAATACAAAAAAAAAAAAACTTTCTTGATCACAATTTAGAAATTGTAAATTTTTGACATGTTTTTACAAGTTGATTTATTACTGCTGCATCAAAAAGATGTTGTTAATATACTGGAGCCTTTTTAATCAGTGGTTGATATATAAGAATATTCGTAGTAGATATCAAAACCACAGGTATAGGATAACAACATGTATTATTTCTTTATATACATAACTACGACAAAGTTTTATGTATAAATTTGGCTCAATAGTATATTAATAATAATAACGAATAATAATATCGGATAGTTACAACAATATCTTATATAAGATTCTAAAATCATCATTGTTTGTATATATAGTGAAACCTCTGTTATCAATTCCCCAGTTGGCTGATGCTGTTGAATATCCCGACTGCACCTCTGTAGAGAACCCCCACTAACGAGTGTCATGATTATGACACTAAGCAATCTGGTGTTGAGCTGAAGCTTTGAGAAATGTGGAGTACTCCTTTATTGCCATCACTCCCAGGTCCACACAGGCCCGAAATGGTTGCACCTGATAGGGTCCTATCAATGGATTAAAAAGAACTAAACTGCATAATTATGCTAAACTGAATGGTTTGAATAACCACTCTTTGACTAAACTGAATAGCTTGAAATAGAAATGTTTTTGACAATTAGACTGCGTACTTATGCTAAAATGAATCGTTCTAAATGGAACTGTTTTTGACATTGAAACTGTACTTATGCTAAACTGAATTGTGTAATATAGAACTGTTTTGACATTTAACTGTGTGTAAACAAACTCTATACATGTACTAAACTAAATTGGCTGATTAGAACTGTTTGAATAAACTGAATAGATTGACATAGAAATGTTTTTGACAATCAAACTGTGTACTCATGCTAAACAAAATTGTTTGAAATAGAATTGATTTATATAAAAATCAATTTGGCATTAAGGTTGATACCCGTAAAACCCAAACATCCAACCAAACAACCAATCGGTTATTAAATGATTCTCTAGTCGAACAATTCAGATTTCAACGAAAAAAAGCTGAGTAAAATGCTTCAGTGATCGAACAAATGTTCGAAGTTCGAATACACGAGTCGAGCCGGTAAAACATAACACGTGCGAATGACTCCTGAGGCAAATCAAACATGGCTGAACGGCTGGCTAAGTCTACCCGAGCAGAATCAGTTAGCATCACTCCGAGTTGATCCCTCATTGAACGAATATCTGATATCGTGATTCTTCGCTTCATTTGTGTTGATTATCAACGTTACGGCTACTTTAACCCTTAATCATGGGTTCTAAGAAAGACAGTAGTAATACTACCAGCAAGGGGAAAAAAGAAACTTGTGAGAACAACGATAGATTTGAAGGAGATAAGTACAATTACTAAGTAATTTTATGGAGCAAAATCTCTTCTTTTTTTTCATTGGATTTACATTTTTATGTGTTATCTGTTATTTAAATACATGTCTTTCCATATAATCTATAACTGTTAGCGGATAAATAGGCATTTATATGATAATAATGAATGCATAAATCCACTTCACACTATTTCTTATGGGAAATATGGTTTTATTTTTTGAACAAATCAGTAGTCGACCATGATTTTTGAACAAATTATGTTCGACAACCGAAGATCCACAATCCATACGCACACACACATATGTATATATATATATATATATATATATATATATATATATATATATATATATATATATGTGTGTGTGTGTGTGTGTGTGTGTGTGTGTGTGTGTGTGTGTGTGTGTGTGTGTGTGTGTGTCAGTGAGGGTCGTTAAAAAGTTGGAGGCCTCATACAGAAATATGAGGATAGGAAAAATGTTTTAGTAACACACTACCACTTCTTATTAAAAAAGACAAATCAATACAGATTTTCTCGATTTAAAAGAAGTGTTATTGTGTTGCAACGACAAAAATGTTCAATTATGCTCTTCCTTTTGATTGGGCAACAGCTTTTTGAAAGACTCTCGTATATATATATATATATATATATATATATATATATATATATATATATGTGTGTGTGTGTGTGTGTGTGTGTGTGTGTGTGTGTGTGTGTGTGTGTGTGTGTGTGTGTGTGATTATGAAAATGCATCAACTCACAGTAAAGGTGTATATTTAAGAAATCACAAAATAACAGTCAAATTTAGAGAATGAAATAATTTCCTGTCCAATGCACAATTGAAAAATACACTTCAGCGGTCTCTGTCAGACTAAACATCATTTTTCTTTATTTATCCAAATTTTCGATCAAATGAAAAAGTGATGAGAAAGTATCTAGAGCGTAATAGATGACATCTTTGAAAAAAGCCAGTTCACTCTCTCGTCGCGCCATTGCTTTTGCTTTCTCACAAGGGAAAGTCATGAAGCCCCGATGTTCCCATCTATAGATTAAATATCATCACGGCTTATCTTCTACAAAGATGGCTTTGGTATTACATAACCCACAAAGGTTGATATACCATTAAAAGAAAGAAAGAAAGACTGACTCCATACTTACCAGATAACCAGAATAGGAGAATTCCTATCAAATATAGTGTAGAGTCTTAACCAAAAGACATCTTTGGGGTGGGGGGGCTTACTTTTCTGCATCATAAAGATCTGCTGAAACAGCATCTTTTTTTTATATTTCATGTTATTAAAAATGCAAATGTATACAATGAACGCAATAAATTAACTATTAAATTATTCTACTGCCAAACCCTGTTCATACGCCCACACACACACACACACACACACACACACACACACACACACTCATACACATACACATACACTCACACACACTTATACTCACACACACATACACATACTCACATACTCGGACACATATACACTCACACACACATACACATACACATTACACTCACTCACAAAGGCACTTACGCACACATAAATACTCATACACGTGCGCACAATCACACACACACACACACACACACACACACACACACACACACACACAAACGTTCACACACATATATTCACACATACACACACGTCAACTCGCACACATATACACTCACAAATACACATACATTCAAACACATACACGTACAATCACACGCAGATATATTTACACACACACACACACACATATATATATATATATATATATATATATATATATATATATATGTATGGAAGGGTGTATGTGGTCGTGTAAGCAAATACTTTGTAGATAAGTTGTCTTTTTAAACAAATCATTGCTCATATGTTTGAACAGTTAAATGGTTTCAAATATTCCAATTCAACAATAAAAATTCTCTATCATATTTAACATTTATTTTCACAGAGATTGTTTCAAGTATTGCTATCTCATACTAATGATTCTATTTAATATTAGTTTGTTGTTTAACACATTTAAATGGATTTAAGTATAGTAAATGATTAAATAGTTCTATTTGATTTATAGATGGGATCCTAACAGCTTCTACCGATCCGAGTCAGAATGGACCGAGGATTAATAGCAATGAAGAGACATTCGATATTCGTCATCATTTTATGCAGTTTACGGTTATAAGGACATTCGTCGGGAGTGGTTTTACAGAGGTGCTGTCGGCATATTCTACAGCCCAGCCGACAAGATGAGACATACTGCTAAAATAAACTAGTCAAGTTATATAATTCATCATTATACTATCTGGAACACTAAACGCACAATAGCAACGGTTACAATTTGCCCTTTGACTGCATCTTAGTTGTGGATTTTTAAACAGGATATCGCACCTAAATAAACAATGTGTGAGCAAAAATAAATCTCGTAAATGGAAAGCCGCAAGAAAAACGCTTGAATGACAACAGATTCGCTGTTAGCTACGTCAGAGATTTGGAGATCAGCCAGTGAGTGGTTGCCGTAGTTGCTGGCTCCCAGCTGAGAAAAGGAAGTCAGGTTCTGTATGTCTTTTCCCAACACAGTGTCAATGATAGCAGTCTCCCGTCTCTTAGTCAGTCTCTCTTTCTAACATGAAACTATTTTGACCCTTAGGTGACTATAAGGAAGAGAGCTATATTTCTTTAAACAGAAGCGTTATGGTCTCCTTTTTCATTGCTATATAATACGACTTCAATCAGACAAGTAACTTTCGATAAAAGAACACAGACAATTTGTTTTTCGAATTGGTTATCCCAAACAGTTTATTTTTTCGAAGGTTTATTTTTTATTTATGTTTCATTCATTTTCATATAACAAACTAACTATATAATAAATTGCTGAATTATGTAATAAATTCGACAAATCAAGAGAAGTCTAATGCCGCACCTTGGCTGCGTTCTCCTCAGTAAACAAACGAACCTTTAAAAAATGAAGACATATTAGAATATCTAATTCAATAAGTCTTCAGAAAAGTAACCCAAGAAAGAATACTGTTACATTTTTTATTTTTATTGGTTAATTAGATCTTTAGTATCTTAATCTGTGTAACTTTTTTCTTGCTAAGATGCTGAATTCTCTTTGGTTTTAAGATGAAAACGTACCACCAACCCCTAAAAAAGACCTGTATTTTTGTCAACAGTAAGAAAATAACTTTAAGAGTATTGAACTCCGCCGTCCTCGCTGGTCACAGAGTATAATTAATGAGATTCAAAGAATAGCAGTCATTCAGTATTCCATTTGGTTTGGTTTGGTTTGGTTTAATGGCACATCAACCTTTGTAGGTAATTTAATGCCAAATCCATTTTTATACATAAAAAAACTCTATTTCAAACAGTTCAGTTTAGCGTAAGTACACAGGTTCAATGTCAAAAACAGTTCTATTTCAAGCAATTCACTTTAGCATAATTACAGTTTAGTTTAATTTGACCCATGGATCGGACCCGTTCAGGTACGACCACTCCGGACAGGAGTGAACCAGGGACCGATGGCAATGAAGGAGTACTCCGAATTCTCCAAAGCTTCCGTAGTACTGGAACCTCATCATAAGACTGTTTAGTGTCATATCCAGGACACTCGTTGGGGGTGAGTGTATTCTACAACCAGAGCCGAATAGGCAAACAGTCTTCCGTGTCTTCCATGTAAGCCACTAATTATTACCAGTACGGAAAATCTCGTAATGCCAATAGTTGTCAGTGCGCTGGGAACGTCTGGAGAAGGGATTGAAGAAATGGAAAATCAGCGGGAGAATCTAAGCCATCAATCGCTGAGATGGACTGGAGTACTTAGATGAGTCCCGGAGAGCAGAGAATACTTGCTTTCACTCAGACTCTTTTGAAAGACCACTTACTAACGATGGTGGGAAAAATCACAAAGAAAGAGGTTCAAAGAGATCACCCAATCTCAGCCATACTAGAAGACCTAGTAATAGTCAACAAAAAAGAGAAGTCACCGAATCGTGGACTTTGCCGTCCACAGAGTAAAATTAATAGAAAGCGAAAAGAGAGATAAATACATAGACCTTGCAAGAGAACTAAAAATATAATAGGTTTTATGGCATATCAACCTTTGTTGGTTATTTAATGCTAAATCCTTTTTTATATGAATTATCAGTTCTATTTCAAACAATTATGTTTTGCAAGAGTACACAGTTTAATTGTCAAAAGCATTTCTATTTCAAATTATTCTATATGGTCAAACACTTCTAATTCAATCAATTTAGTTTGGCCTAAGTACAGTTTCAATATCAAAAATAGTTCTAGATCAAACGATTCCGTTTAGCATAAGTACGCAGTTAAAATATGAAAACAGTTCTATATCAAACGATTCAGTTTAGCAGAATAATGCAGATTAGTTCAATTTAAGCCATAGCTAGGCCCCTATCAGGTGCTACCACTCTGGTTCAGAGTAGACCTGGTAGCGATGGCAATTAAGGAGTACTCCGCATTTCCCAAAGCCCCAGCATCAGTGGAACCTCACCATCAGATTGTTTAGTGTCATATCCATCATACTCATTGGGGAAGTCTTAACCCCCTGCAGAGAAGCAGTCAGTGTATTCTATTGTCTAACCTGATGAATCTTTCTTAAGTAGGGCAAGTAAGATTCTATGTATAGATTATAGAACACAGAAGTTGATAACAATAAGTAAGGCCTTAGATTAATCGATGGTTTGCGCAGACTCTATGCTAAATTGAAAGAAGAAGGAAGAATATTCGCTAGCATGGAAAATTGAGCTCAAAGAATATACAAAAAGAGAAACATAGCCAGTAACAGCAAAAATAACAGTAGTAACTTTAAAAAACAACAGAGAAACAACAATATGAAGAAAATGAAGTATATGAGAACATCAAGGCCTAAACTCAAAAAAAGTGTACGTTATATGACAAAGAAGATGAACTTGAAGAAAGTAAACGGATGCCTTTTACTACCAATTACAAAAGCGAAAATTGAGTATATGAAGAATAGTAAGTGTAAGATATATGATCTCGGTGATAGAAAGCTTAATTCATAATAAACAAATATAGCAAACTGTCACGTTAGAAATACAAGAGCACGACTTAATGTGAAGGGAAGTATGCAAGAAAGTAGACTATGACAATTCAGATAAAACCACAAACCAGACTGTTCTAGAAAATGAGATGCTACAAATTCTCAGGGACTTTGAGATACCAGCGAATACCAAATATAAACTATAAAACCAGACTTAGTATTAATTAACAAAAAAAAATCATCAAATAGATTTTATCGTTACTGCAAGCCACTGGTGGAAAAATGAGAGAAAACGAAAACGTAAATATGTACATTGACTTTTGGCAGCCCACTGAAACAGTTTGTGGAACATATAATTGATGGTGATATCAACTGTAGCAGAAAAAGAACATGGATTAAAGAAAACGGGGAAAATGGGAGTCAGACGAAGAATCGAAGCCATCCAGATCAGCTAAAATATTTACAAGAATCTCGGAGATCGGAAGACACTTTCTGAGAGTCCAGCTTCGGTAAAAAAAAAAAAAAATACTAATAACTACTGCAGTTAAAAACACCCAATCTGTAAGATCCATCTTCATGAATTTGTCCTAATCCTTTTTGTCTTAATCCTTTTTGTCCTAATCCTTTTTGTTCCTTTTTGTTAACTGATATGATGGACTTGATCATTCTTATGATAAATAGTTCAGAACTACCAATATCTGTTGCAATTTTCATTATTTAGTTCTAAAAACTTCTTGAAAAAACTATTTAAACTTTGTTGTAGACAAAGATATCAAAGAGTCTTTTGCAAAATCCTCTGAGTCGTTGGTGAATTGAGCAAAAGAAAACAAGTTTTTACTTTGATTTTTTTTTCAAGAAAATAATATATAAACTGCACCGAACAGTGAAGAATTGTGAATATTGCAAAGAGTCTCATTCATTTTATTGACTATAGAACATTGATCGATTTCAATCGTTAGCTGCATTTTTCGATACGGCTGTTTGGATTTTTGCAATCGTTTTATGTCATTTGTTAATCATTCATTCGATCTTGGTGGAAATCAATCATTTTTATTCCTTTCAGTTACCTAGTACATTACATTTGATGATTGAACATCAACGAATGACGTCAGAGAAGATCGAATCAGAAGATATTTACATATTCATACGTCTTTATATCAGTGTTGATAATTCAATGCGAATTTATACGGCTGAATTGTTCTTTTCTTTCATGTATACAAATCCTGGTTGTTGGTAGACAAAAGAATATTCTATTGTGATATTTTAATGATTACTTTCGTATGTGTTATCCATATGCAACACCAGAGTAAGTTCCTGGTTTGTGCAGATACTATTATATCTTTGTGTAATATCTTATTCTTTGTGTAATTTATGATTGTGCATTTAGTGGATTAAGTGAAATGCCTTTTCGTTTACATCTTGAGTTCTGATAATCACGTCCAAATATGTTGGCTCTGTTGGGGCTGTAGAATACACTGACAGTATCTCTGCAGTGGGGCAAGACTCTCCCAACGAATGACACTAAACATGACTCCATTAATGCAGGAGCTTTGGGGGAATGTGGAGTACCCCTTTATTGCCATCGCTTCCAGGTCCACTTTTGGTGGACTGGTATCACCCGATAGGGTCCTATCTATGGGTCAAATAGAACTAAACTATTTTGACATTTAACTGTGTATAAACCCAAAAAAATCTATACTTATATTAAACTAAATTGTTTTGAAATAGAACTGCTTTTGGCATCTAAAATGTATCCTTATGTTAAACTGGATTGATTTGAATAGAACCGTTTTACATTTTTCTGGGCATAAACAAAAACTATATTTATAGAAAATTGAATTTTTTTTAAAAAGAACTGTTTGTATTCATAAAAATGGATTTGGCACGAGATAACCTACAAAGGTTGAGTTGCCATAAAACCAAACCAAACATTCAGAGTTTTATCAAAATCACTTAATTCGGCGTTAAGTTATCTGAAAAGGGTTGATATGCCGTAAAACAAACCAACCAACCAACCAACCAACTATATTTCACATGGCTGTACATGGCTTAAATGTTTACAAATTATTTATCAAATTATCTGGGTCCTCTGAACCTTTTTTCTATATAACACGAACATCATTGTAACCAAATAAAAAAAACAACTACTGAAACCGCAAATACCTTGGAATATAAGAAATAAAAATGATCAAGTAAATAAATATTAACCAAAAAGCAGTAAATAATCCCTTCAGAGAAACAAGAGAATTTCTAGAAACCAAATTTTACGGTAGAAATCTAATCTAAAGACTAAATACCTTGACAGGTTCCCTTGTAAAATACACAGAAGCCTTCTTAGAAAGAACAAAGGAAGAACTCAAGCACAGTGCATTAGACCTTACACACAAGGAATTACCTAGAATGTCTCAATGGTACCAGAAGATAAGGAGAAAAAGGACTTGCCAACATTTTGGATTGTGTGGATACAGCAATTCAATAACAGTAATGTCAACTGAAATAACATAAAGACAAACAGAAAAACAACAATAAATGTATCTTGAAAACAGACATGTAAAGAAAAATTAGAGTATGGACGGATATTCAAGGCAGAAAATAATGAAATTGCATTACTAGACACAGTTACGGAAGGAAATCCGAAAAAAGAAACTGAATTTCATTTAGTAGCAGCTCAAGGTAATGCCATTCGAAGAAAATATATTAAAGCAAAAATTGATTATGCACAGTAGAGCATGTTTAAGTCATGAGGTGTTAGAGAAAAAGCGTGAATTATATAAGAAGCGAATGAAAAAGTGGACATGACAGGGTAGGAAAACTGATCCACTGGGAAATGCTCAAGATATCAAAGTTTGACCATGTTGAAAAAGGGGTTGTGTTTATGGTGTAATGGTTAAAGCGATAGACTGCAGATTCATAGTAAGCGAGTTCGAACTCCAATCACGCTATTTACTTTCGGACAAATAACCTTGGGAAAGCTACGAACCCCCTTATCCTCCCAGCTATGGGTTGAATAGTACCACTACCGTTCTTCTAATCGGATGGCTTCGAGCATTAAATAACCGACAAAGGTTGATATGCCATTAAACAAAGAAACCACGCTGATAAATGGTATATGCAACAACCAGAATGTTCAAGAAAACCAGACACATTGAATAAGCCGGAATATTGCCGTACAAACACACCATCAAATACCGGCCCTAAGATTAGAACTAATACCAATTAACAAGAAAAAAAAGTATAAATTGCCGCAAATTATCAAGGTTGTTTGGGTTTCATGGTATATCAACCTTTGAAGGTTATTCATATTCATATACATCTTCATACAAATAATCAGGTCTATTTCAAACAATTCATTTTAGCATGAGTACACAGTTTAATTGTCAAAAAACATTTCGATTCGTAGCAATTCAGTTTAGTCAAATAGTTCTAAGTCAAACAATTCAGTTTAGTATGAGTGTACTTTTGGTTTACACGCAGTTAAATGTCAAAACAGTTCTATTTCAAACAATTCAGTTTTGCGCATGTACATTTTCACTGTCAAAGACAGTTATATTACAAATAATTCAGTTTACCATACAAAAACAGTTCCATTTCAAACAATTCAATTTAGCATAAGTACGCAGTTTAGTTTTATTTGACCCATAGGTAGAACCATATCAGGTGTTACTACTCTGCGCCAGAGTGGACCTCGGATCCATGACAATAAAGGTTTACTCCGTATTCCCAAAGCTCCACAATTACTGGAACCTCATCTTCAGATTGTTTAGTGTCATACCTAGGACACTCGTTGGGGGTGGTCTTATTCCTCCGCAGAGAAGCAGTAGGCGTATTCTACAGTCATTGCCGACTGGGGGGTGTAAAGCTCCTTTGTATTTCTATGTCAAGCTATTCAGTTTATTCAAATAGTTCTAATTCAGCCAATTCTGTTCAATATAAGTATAGACTTTGTTCTTGTTTTGTTAAATGTCAAAACAGATATGCATTAAACAATTCAATTTAACGTTTCATGGTTAAAAACATTTCCATTTCAAACTATTCAGTTTAGCAAGAGTACGGAGTTTAAATGTTAGTACAAAGTTTAAATGTCAAAAACATTTCTATTTCAATTTATTCAGTTTAGTTAAACAGTTCTTATTCAAACGATTCAGTTTAGCAAAAGTATGCGGTTTAGTTCTATTTTACCCATAGATAGGGCCCTATCAGGTGCTATCATTCCAGGTCAGAGTGGACCATGAAGCAATGGCAAAGTTTAGTTAAGATCGCCTAAAATTACCCAAAATAGTCCTGGGGACTCGAGGAGACTTGCTGGCTATCAGACTCTTGATAAACAGCATCAATGAAAACTGACAGAGAAAAACTCATACTATTACTTCCAATATTTTTACAATAATAATGATGGTGAATTTGCTTTTCACATTTTTTTTAATAATCCGTCCCATTATGGATTCTTAGATTGTTCTTTATTCTCTTATCCGTAAAATGACAATATTTCATTTCCGCATTTCTGATAAAACAGGAAAGACCTGGGAAAGCACAATCTGATGCGAAGTTTTAAAACCAAGACAATTGGCCAAAAGTGTAAACAATGAAAATATATAACATCATAACTTTGGACGATATAGAACATCTTAAGGAAATCTGCGTTGAAAAAGAAAAGAAAATGAGATGAAAACAACAATCCAACTAATAAATGAAATAATTAAAATAGTTCATCAGAGAAATTCCGAGAATATTTCATAATTTGCAAGCTTATTTGATCTTGCATCATTGATTTTCTAATTGCTAAATGCATTTACTATTGACGAATGTTTGTTGAACAAACAACAAACAACAAACTTAGGACACTCTTTCAGATTCGCGTTTATTTCCTCTACTTTGATCTCGTCTGACGTCATGACTTTGCTGATCAATTAACAGATGCACGCGCTAACTCGAATGTGCAAAAGGATATGATTGATTTTGAAAACTTTCATTTTTACCGCTTTCGTTTTCCCGAAAATCATCTTGCTGACTTATTTATTAGGCTCGGCCAAGATTTCGTAAAGGAGCCATTTTTCTTATTAATTTATATAGGCTTTTTGTTTGAATATTTAATTGAAGATCCGGGTGACTCGTCCGGCCTGTTGGCGGGGCTTACAGTACATTATGCACAGAGATAAGACATCCTTCCAAAAATGGGATTGTCCTGGTTGATCTGATTGGTTTGGTTTTATGGCATATCGACAAGTGTAGGTTATTTAATGCCAAGTTCTGCTTATACATATATATTAAATATGAATTGTAAACACATTTTCTTGATAAAATCTTTAAACAAGTCTCAGTTATTTTTTTTTTTGCACACAGTTAAATAGTTTCAAACATTTTCATCGAATACGAATACATCCTTTCACTAACAATCATTTGGTTTGGTTTAGTTTGGTTTAGTTTAGTTTGGTTTGGTTTTATGGCAGATCAACTATTGTTGTTTATCTAATACCAAACCCTATTTATTCATATACATCAAATATATATGATTTGTAAACACATTATATTGATAAGTTTGAAACGAGCCTAAGCTAATTTTTTGGCATACAGATGAATGGTTCCAAGTATTGCAATACATTTCGAACAATTCCATTAAGCAGCAATATCTTTTTACACTCAGTTAAATCATCAAACATTTCTATTTCTAACTATTCAATTAAACATAAGTCATTTGCTTTCATCCAGTTTAAATGTCAAACAGTTATATTTCACCCATGGATTGTGCCCTATTTGGTGCAACCTCTCCGTACCAGAGTGGACCTTGGAGCAATGGGAATGAAGGAGTACTCTGCATTACTAAAAGCTCCAGTCATGATTGGATCCTCACACTCAGATTGTTTAATGTCATATCATGGGCACTCGTTGGCGGGGGCTTACCCCTCTGCAAAGAGGCAGTCGGTCTATTCAACAGCCTCAAATGACTGGGTATCCTCGGTTTGACATTATATTACATCTAATGATAAAGCTTCAATTCTGTTTGTTTGGGTTTTATGGTATATCAACTATTATAGGTTATTCAATGTTTATACATTTCTATTTCAAATAATTCTATTTCAAACAATTCTTTTAGCATAAGTTCAAAATTTAATTGTCAAAAACATTTCGATTCATAGCTATTCAGTTTAGTCAAACAATTCTAATTGAAACATTTCAGTTTAGTATGAGTATAGTTTTGGTTTCCACACAATTAAAGGTCAAAACATTTCTATTTCAAACAATTCAGTTTTTCCTAAGTACAGTTTCACTGTCAAAGACTGTTGTATTGCAAACAATTCAGTTTACCATGCAAAACAGTTCCATATCAAACAATTCAGTTTACCATTAGTACGCAGTTTAAATGTCAAAATACTTCTATTTTAAGCAATTCCATTTAGCATAAGCAGGCAGTTTAGGTTTATTTGACCCATAGGTAGGACCATATCAAGTGTTACTACTCCGTGCTAGACTGGACTTCGGAGCCATGGCAATAAAGGGGTACTCCGTATTCCCCAAAGCTCCATAATTACTGGAACCTCATCTTCACATTGTTTAGTGACATACCTAGGACACCCGTTAGGGGTGGTCTTACCCCTCTGAAGAGAAGCAGTAGACGTATTCTACAGTCCTTGCCGACTGGGCAAGCTTCAATTTTAATCTGGGGTGTGGAGAGCACCCTTGTATTGCTATTACTCCCATGCCAGCTACTGAAGTGTTGTACCAGGTATACTGTAATCAATGTGTTAAAAGGATTTAAAAATAAAACTATTTGTAATATTGAGTGCCAAAAATACTCTTAAGAAACAACTACATGAAAAGTTGAATGAACCTAATTCTTCTATCTATTAACAGGTGAGCATATCGTTATAATTAATCAATGAGATGATTCGAAATGTTGTCATTTGATCCGAGGTAGAACTCTAAAACCGTCGATCGTTTTTTTTAATATTTCTTTTACAAACACACTTTATGTTTTAGATTTCCACATTTGTTACATTGTAGGTTATAAGAAATCAACATTTTTATCATATTTACCACCCCCTCCGCTCGGGCAGGATATGACACAAGGTCAATTTTTAAGCGGAGTTTAACATGTTTGAATTCAGAGTTTTCCTTCTCCTAGACTAGTTGCCTCACCAAGGCTAAAGAACCTAGTCTGTCCTACTATTTGCCCATAGCTTGAGGGAGAATAATTGGATTTATACCTTTCCCAAGGGTATTAGTGCTATGTGAAATGCAATCAGTCTCAAGGGTTTGAACTCGTGTTGCCGTATCCATTTCCCACGACGATAAACATTACACCACGGGCACCTCCATTAAATCAACCTTTTTATTCATAGGCAATATTCCTCCTTGTCTGTTGTTTTAGAGTAAGGATTAATCATGTTACAAATGAGTTTCAATGTAACACCTCAGACCCCACTCCCAGTGAATACAGCCTTAGTGTTAAGCCTCAATTGCGTAACTGCTTCGATCCCAACAAAACTTTTGAATGAGATTAAATAACTGATGCTGTTCCCCTACCCCTCACCTAATCAGGGTTCAACTCTCTTACAAAAATTGAGCTTGCCCCCTAGGTTCCCACACCAGAAAAAAATAAACCATGACCGTCAAACATCATTACCACATAAGGGTTCGGGGGTCACATATCCTTTGTAAGCTTCTACTTAGAATAAGCCTCTACATCAGCTCATTCTTGACTCTCCCAAAATTCATCCTGATCATTTACTCTATCTGACCATAATATCATAGTCATTCCTAGTCTGGAACCATGACGTAAGCACCAAGAATATGCAAATTGATCTCTAAAAAACAAAAAACAACAACAGCAAAAAAAGAAAACAAGGCATTCTTAGAATTAAACTAAATCGCACCCCATGATGAGTCTCCAGTTTTGGAGCCATAGAGATTTTGGTGTCATCCTTTCATTGCCATTTCTGCGAGAATACAAGTTAGTGACATGTCTATGGATCGAATAGACCTGTTTTGAATTTAATTGTAAGAATACTAGAAACCGTAAAACTTGGTGCTCAGAGCTTATTTTAGGAAAATTTATTGTCAGTGTTATTGTTTAAAAAAGATTGTCAACGAGCCGCTGCAGGCATTGGACTCCATGGCCTGGTGGGGGGTGTTAACGTGAAGTTTGGAAACCCCTTACCAGCGGCGGTCAGTCTAGCCCCAAATTAAACTCCCACATAATATGCCAAAACTGAATTTATGTGCTTTAATCAGAAATGCGACATCTCCACACTAGATGGAACCTCTCTGAAACTGGTTGACAAATTCACCTACCTAGGAAGCAGCGTCTCATCAACCGAAAAAGATTAACACGGTTAACGAAGGCCACCTATCGATAGGCTCTCGATCATATGGAAATCAAACCTGACCGATAAAATGAAACGCATTTTTTCCAGGCTTCTTCTTCTATATGGATGCACTACTTGGACGCTGACTAAACGGTTACAGAAAAAGCTAGACGGCAACTATACAAGAATGTTAAGAGCAATATTTAATAGGTCCTGGCAGCAACACCCCACAAGGCACCGACTATACGGTCACCTACCACCTATCACGAAAACTATACAAGCTAGACGAACCAGACATGCCGGACACTGCTGGAGAAGCAAGGACGAGATCGTAAATGATGTATTCCTGTGGACCCCCGCATATGGCCAATGAAAAACAGGACGGCCAGCTCGAACATACATACAGCAGCTATGTGATGATACGGGATGTAACCCTGAAGACCTGCCAGAGGGGATGAATGATAGGGAGACGTGGAGAGAGAGAGGGTCAGGGATATCTGTGCTAGCCGCACGACATGATGATGATGATGTCATTGTTAATTACTTAAAACCACATACTTGTGTACAAATTAATAATCAGAAATATTTAAAATCCTATATCCCTGAACGAATGAATAATAATGTCATTTCAAACGATGATAGTCTTTCACGGGAATCTGAGTGACAGCAAGTCTCATCATTTCATCAGGGTTCTCATAAGTATTTTAGCCGATCTTAATTTCGCTGGGACGGCAAAGACCACTGTTCGCCAATGGTCCGGGAAACCGGGGTTCAATCCCAGGTCGAGTCATACCAAAGACTCAAAAAATGGTACTTGATGCTGCCTTGCTTAGAACTCAGCATGATAAGGGTTTGATCAAGGGTAAAGTGGAGAAATCCAGGGAAAGGAGTAGCTCCCTCCCCGACACCTCGGTGTAATAGCTATTGAAAAGGGAGCCTTCAGGTCACATTCGACTATGGTCACCAACTCTTCGTCTTCAAGCCGGGATTAGATGATCCATTTATATCCTAAGAATATTATTATTATTATTATTATTTACTCCGTTATGATTTTTTTTTTAACCCCCCGTTGGCCGATGGTTTTTTCACGGGAGTTTGAGTGACAGCAAGTCTTCTCAAGTCTCTAAGACTCTTCTTTGTTTTCTGGCCGATCTCAATAATGATGCAGTTTGGATGGTCTCCAGTCGTCCTCCTATTTCTAAGTCCTCCAGTATTTATACTAATCCTTTGGTGACTGTCACAAGAGAAACAATTACAATTGGTATCACAGGCACTTTCATGTTCCACAGTTTTTTCAATTCCCTTTACTTTTTGCTTTATTTCGATTATACTCCGTCGTCAGCCGGGACTGTAAAGTCCACAATTTGGCAAATGCTCGGTTTTGTTTTTTGCTTTTTTTTGTTTTGATTTTTGTTGATTAGGTCTTGTCGTCTGGCGGGGATTTGATGATCCGTTTTTATCTCAAAATCCCATAGGAATTTGTGCGTCATATTCTCCTGGACAGATGCTTGGTTGTGCATATACCATTTGTTCGTATAGTCAAATTTCAATTTCTTGCACAATTCCCTGTGGATCAGCGTTTCCACCAGTCGTGTCTAGTCTCATACTATTTTTGTGCTAATTTGCTGCATTTGCTAATTTTGTGATTGATCGCTTCGTTTCTATAACAACCTACATCTACTGCTTTGTTGCGTCTTATCTATTTTTGCTTTGAGATGATTGGTCCGTATGGCGTTGTTTTTTAGCTGCTATTAGGAAAGATTCAGTTTCTCTCTTAAAGTTTCTCTTTCTTAACAACGTCTAAATTTTTGTGAGATTTTACTAGTTCATCGTTTGAAACGTACATACAGTTGTTTTCTTCCCATTTTATCCGACTATTTCCGTTCCCTTGATCCGCATGTTGTCAATATTTTTTCTAGTGGCTATAATCAGTCTTTCTCTGCGAATTGTATATAAATTATTTCTATTTGAAAAATTATCTTAAACCATAAGAATGTGTGCATATTTCATTATTAGGTTGGAATACGTTTGACCGCATAATTGTATACAAATTATTTGTCTCAATAATAATTACATCAAGTTATAATTGTTTCAAAATAATTATTGACATAAGTTACTTGAAATCATATTGCAAAACAAAACAAACAAAAATGACTGAGTATAATATTAAAAAATCAGGCATGTGTTGACTTGTATTAACAACGTTTACCTTAGACATGGCACAAAGCTAGAAGTAGTGACACCCAAATGAATTAAATTTACTAAACAATGATTGTAGACTAAACTAGATCGTTAATCATTACCCCACAGCGAGGTATCGGTAATGACTATGAAACAATAAAACTATTGAAATCATATAAAATCATGCATGAATAAGTGCATATTAATTTTTGTCTTAGGCGCCGGCAAGATGATTTTGAAGAAGTTATTGTTACGAAATCTTAAATGATTTAAACTTTTTAATCAACAAACAATGTTAAGTTTGGTTTGAAAATACAGTATCCAGTATACAGTGAAATATTTTTTGTTTATGTGTGTGCTGCTACATATTTATACTTCTGGTTTCAGAAATTCAATTGTGTAGAGTTCAGAAGTAAATGACAACAAATGATGTCCGTTTAGACTGTATAATGATCAAGTAGAAATAATGTAAGCTTTAGTTCTTTATTTAGAAGAATATTATTCTTATGACAATAATGACAGAGGTCCTTGTTTTATGAACGATAGCGAAGGAATTCTTTTGGTAGAGCTTGTTAGTGCAGCAGTGACTTTGATACTTACTGGCTGTCGAACATATATGACTGAACCAAAATGAACCTAGTTTAATGAATAACATTAAAACATAAAAGGTGTAGCAAAGTCTAAGATGAATACTATATTTGTGATTGCCTTGTAAAATAATTAGGGTTATTAATTGATTATATTAATTAGTTTTTTATTTGAGAAAATTGTAAGTTAGCAAAGGACTTTGAATGCAAGTGCAATTCTTGACAAAGTTCAATCACGTGCACAGGTGGCGACCAGATTAAACACCTCACGTCAAAATAACGTCGGAGAAGACAGGATATGGATTATAACCAAATCAAGTCTCGTTGACTGGCGTGGTGAAATAAGGGTTTGTGACATATGTGATAATTCTAGAAAGTATTGTCGGGTGGTCTACTACTGAGAGAAGAGAAATAAGGAATTTCTACTATCTAAACCTAGAGATCAATATCTTCCATTGTTCAAGGGGTAGGAAGAGCTAGTGGCCTGGTGGGGGGTATTAACGTGAAGTTTGGAAACCCCTTACCAGCGGTTGTCAGTCTAGCCCCAAATTAAACTCCCACATAATATGCCAGTTACTATATGCCCGAGAAAGGACTCTGAACAAGGACTTATTCTAGGAGGGATCAAGTGACAGACCGCCTCGTCTTCACACTTGCGAAAAATAAACTCCCCATTTGGTGATAACAATATTTAAATGCACCAGTTCCCATACGCTTTTAAATGGTTGCTCATCCGGGGATCATTTTATTTTAATTTGCCGTCACTGTATGATACAATAAGTAATTAAATCAGAGAATATATAAAGAAGAGATAATTCAAAAATTAAGGCAGTTGAGTTTTCAAACCCAAAGAGAGAAGTTGGGTAAGACATTCGTGCGAATCGATGAGTGACGGTGTGGTAGGATGACTGCAAAGGAGATACTTTGATAAATGCTTACAAAGTCTTCTTCTCTCTTGTGTTTGCGTCAGACTGCTATGAAATTGTACCAGTTTGAATAAAGCAGTTTCTAATCCAAACAACGTGAATCACCAATTATTTTTGAATTTCGAATCTTTACCATGGTTCATCGTATTACAGTTATAAGAGAGGAGAAACATAAAACGTTGCTCGCCTCAAGAGTTAGAGCTTCTGTTATTTTATTCCCTCAATTCAGTTTCGGAGGTGGTAAATGAATGATTTTTGTTCTTGAAGGAACCAATATTTCTTGTTTATTTTAATGGTTCAAGAACGCTTCGTTCACATTAACTCTGGTCTCCAGGTGTCCCCAGCCAAGAGAGAGAAAATCGAGAAATCAGAAGCTAGTTTCGCTTACTAAGTAGCCGAGCTCTAGTCAGTTGAGGTCACCAAACATGGGCACCGTGGAAAGCCCGGCACTCATGTTACGTGGTTAAGACAGACACTCCTTGGGCCTCAGAAGTCTGTCCTTCCAAGCCTTTGCCTGTTCCGGTAGGCCTCGGTTTATTGCCTGATGCTCGAGGCGCCTCTTTTTAGGGAAATGCTGACTAGGCCCAAGGCATTTTAAAATTGCCTGGGCTACAGCCCTGCATCTGGTACCTTCACTATAAAAAGACTTGTACCAAAAGTTGGTGTATGTGGACACTAGATGAATACCCTGAACCCCCTCTTCTGCATTATGTGGACAGTATTCTCGTGCTAGCCACTGCCACTACTTAGATGACCTATCAAGTCTGCTGACCTCGTCAAGTCTTGGTTAATTCTTCTCTTTTAGTCCGGACTGCTAAATTAAACACATCATTTTGCGCCTAACTTACTGTACGAGATGTTGAATTTTGTCAACTCCTCTCTCTTCCAGTTTGCTGCTTTTGTTTAAATAGAATGTATTGTCAACCCCACTAACATTGACTCACAATGTTACACAGGTGTTTTCGATAATAAAATATGCTCTATATTGCTATATTACACAGGAAAATACTTACTTTCTAATTGTCAATATTTATAAGAGATGCAAGAGACGGTTTGCCATCACTGACTGAGCCAAGAAAGATTAGATTGCCGTTGTTTCTATCAATAATTCTTGACTCTTTCTTGCTTCATGACAGAGAACAGTACTAGAAGATTGTTAAGAGCAGTCTTAGAGACAATTCATGATTAACTCAAAGCCATTATTTCAAATGCGCTGCAAGAAGTTTTCGTCAGGAATCAAAATCCGTCTCTAATTTAATATCCATTGTTTCTTATTGTAGTGTGGTCACCAACAACTGCTATATCGGTCATGCCTAATTGTCGGATAGGGAAGGAAAACACAAATACAACTTGTTTTAGCATTAGGACCACATTGCTTCATTCTCTCCCTTCAGGTTTTTTAGCCATGGAAACAAGAATAAATGGACCACAGACATAACGTATGCACTAGTTTCTTTGTTCTTGTAGGAAACGATTCTTCTCATATCTTTGATAGGTTATTCGTTCTCCGTTTATGCGAACAACTGTCTCATCGTACCCCATCTATGAAAAGAGAAAAAGAAGCAGAAAACCAGGGTCTTAAATTGGCGTTCATAAAACATACTCAGCGCCACTTCCACTTCGAGTTGATGACATGGTCCTGACGGCTCTGTCAAGATTTATATGGCTAATCACTGGTCCCCTTGGCAATACTTGATCCAGGGAGCTAGATAAAGCATATTTTGTTACTCTTATCCTCCTAAAAGAGATGTTGAACTTTGCCAACTTGTCTTTTATCTGCTTCGTGTGTTTTTTTCCCTTTTTATTCAGTCTTCTATTCGTGGTTCGATGTCATTTGTTTACAACGATATTGTTGCATCACATTGCTGTTTGGGTAAATAAAGTTTTCAAACCTTTATTGAAACATCATTTTCGCTATAGAATTCAAAAATAAAGAAATGCAATTTTTCATGAATTTTCTGCAAGTATAAAAATCAATAAAATGAAATGATTATTAGTAAATGTATGTCGAATAAAAAAAAATCTCATGAAAATACCAATAATTACTAATTCAAAATTAAACGATAATTATATTTAAATGACTCTAATATGGATTATATTAGGTAGATCAAAAATGCATTAAAATCATTAAAATCTGAATCCTTATAAATACTAGAATCGGGAAAAAGTAATTAGAGAAAATGTCTTTTTCTATGATTGACAGTAAACCAAATAGTCTCAATGACAAAGAAAGTTTTTTTTTTTCTAATTTGATTGGATGAAGAACTCTGTTGTTTATTTTTTTATTTTAATTTTTTTTTTTTTTTGATTAAATTTTGTCAATCATTATTATCCGTAATTTTTACCTGTATTTTCTTTCATCGTATATTTTCTTCGTCGTCTATTAGTTGCTTTTTAATTCCAGGAAATATTTAAGCCCAGCATTTCCTGAAAATAATTAATATTGATTTTTCATTGTTTGTTTATACTTTTTCTTTTCTTATTTTTGTCTCCAAAAAACCTAGAGTTATTTGTGTAATGCAAATGTAGATTAGATCGGTTTAATTTTGACTCCACTTTTCTTTTAATTTGATATTCACATAAAAGTGGCAGTAGACCTATTTGTTCCGTGGGAAATCTGTTAAAACTTTACATTACAAAAACAGATTTACTTGTACACGTAAGCACCCACACTAAAAATTCAATGCCGTTGAGTCTTTTTGTGTATATGCGTATCATTCGCTATTTCGGCTGATTCTTGATCCTGGGTCACCTATCTGTTTCTAGCTTCTGTACCAATGTCCCATTATTTACAATTAGCCAGGAACTAGTAGTCTTTAGATATCGGAAACCCCTTCCATCTATACCTGAATTCATAGCCACATCTTCACTCATACCTAACTCTTCAGTAATATATTCTATTCATTTACCACTTATAATCACCTTATCATTGGAATTCTTTGTTTAGCGTCATGACGAATGTGCCTAGAAATATAACGACAGCAGTCCCAGTTGTGCGGTAAAAAATGGGTAACCTGCGTAGAATACAAAATTACATCCGAGAATGAAAACTCCAGTTCTGGATCTCTATGTAACACTGTGTCGACTGGAAGAAATATGTTGAGTAACATAATAATTTCATGTTTCATGTCAATCCTTACTTGGTCGTGCCAAGAACTTTTCTATTCACATGGTTTTATTCTATAATAATATCAAATTTACTTGTATTTCAAACTGTTGAGAAATCATAGATTTTTCTTGATTTTTTATTAAAAGAAACCACTGCCTTAACCACTGCCTGGTTTGGTTTGGTTTGGTTTCTTTGTTTAATTGCATATCAACCTTTGTAGGTTATTTAGTGCCAAAGCCATTCTGCTAGAAGAACAATAGTGGTACTATTTAACCCATAGCTGGGAGCATAAGGGGGTTCAATACCTTTCCCAAGGGTATTTGCCCGAAAGTGAACGTAATAGTGCGACTGGAGTACGAACTCGCTTACTAAGATTCCGCAGTCCGTCGCTTTAACCATTACACCACGAGGACACACCCGCCTTAACCAGACCGACACCACTTGGAGAATATGAAGAAACGATATTAAATCATGTCCCAAAATTGTCTATCACTTTAAAATCAATAACAGGCGTTAACTCCATTCAGTTATCACGCAACAGCCATATTGTATCCATTGGGATATCAGAATGAAGGACTTGGAGCACAATATTATCTCTGTCATCGTATAGACGTAGCCACAAAACACCACAACCCCGACATTCCAAGCAGACATTCGTATCATGACTTTTGATAGAATAAGATTACATTTCGCCTTTTGCTAAACTAACCTAAGCTCATCATAGATATATAATCAAAGGAATGTACACTGAGGTATAAACATTTCTTTAAAAAGACATAAAATAACAAAAGATAACACGAAGTTGCATCAATAATGGTTTTTAACAAGGATTTATTTAACACCAGAAATATTTTTCAAGAAGGTTACAGTGTAATTAATCCAATATCTCCTCATTAAATACATTGACCATGCTTTATCACATAATATATTATCACATTATCACATTTTTGTGTATACGTTATCGTTTTTTCGTTCTATTATATGACATATCAACTCTTGATGACTATTTAATGCTAAATCTTATTTTCATCTATGAGAACTACAGGGTAGAGTGTTCGCCAATGGCATGGGAGACCTGGGGTTCAATTCCTGGTCAAGTCATACCAAAGACTTAAAAAATGGTACTTGAAACCTCCTTGCTTAACAATCAGTAATATAAGTTACGAATCAAGGGTAAAGTGGAGCAATCCTGGGAAAGGAGTAGCGCACTCCACTACATCTCAGTGTAGTAGCTATTGAAAAGGAAGCCTTCGGGTCACCAGATTTATTTTCACTTCATATATGATTTAGAAGTGAATAGTTTGTAGATGACATTATTTTTAAACGAAAATAAGTTCATTTGTTTAAACAGTTAGATGGCTTTGAGTTCTGCTATTTACCGCAAATAATTCAATTTGATATTAATCATTTGTTTGCACAAACGACATAAGACTGACGGAATAGAACTACCAAATGAAGACAAGATTAGAACGCTCGAAGAAAACGACACCTACAAATACTTGGGAATCTTGGAGGCTGACACCATCAAACAAGTGCAAATGAAAGATAAAATTCAAAAAGAATATCTCGGGAGAAAAAGAAAACTACTCGAGACAAAACTCTCTAGCCGAAACCTTATCAAAGGAATAAATACCTGGGCTTTACCACTCGTTAGATATTCCTGGCCCTTTCTCAAGTGGACCAGAGATGAACTTAGGCAAATGGACCACAGAACAAGAAAGCTAATGACAATGCATCCCAGAGACGACGCTGACTATATGTTTCAAGAAAAGAGGAAGAGGACTTGCCAGCTTTGAAGACAGCGTTGACGCATCGATACAACGACTCGAAGATTATATACAAAAACACGAAGGAGGACTCATTACAGTAATCAGAAACGATACTGATAACACGATGGACAACAGAATGAAAATAACCAGGAAACAAAAATGGGAAGAAAAACGACTCTATGGGCGTTTTAAACGACTAATGAACAACATCTCACACGATAAAACCTGGACATCGCTAAGAAAAGGAAACTTTAAGAGAGAAACAGAATCTCTCCAAATCGCAGCATAAAAACAACGCCGTCAGAACTAATCATATCAAAGCGAGAATAGATAAGACGCAACAAAATAGCAAATGTAAGCTACGCGGTGACAGAGATGAAACCATCAATCACATAATAAGCGAATGCAGCAAATTAGCGCAGAATGAATATAAGACTAGACACGACCTGGTCGGCAAGGTGATCCACTTGGAGACGTGAAAGAAATTTAAATTTGACCTTACGAACAAAAGGTATATGCACAACCCAACACCTGTTCTAGAAAATAACACATATAAAAGCTATTGCTTTACTTGAACAGTATTTTTCCCATGAGAAAGCAATGCTTTTTTAACACATGAAGTTCAGATTTTTCCATCATTTCAAAAATTCGCAAATAACAGTAATTTTTAATGTAACACTATGTAGGTAGTCCGCCAAGCAGACGATCCCTTTGTCTGTTTTGGCGCAAAACCAGACAAAAGGTTTGGACTCGAGATCTCGACGTGACCGGAAGTAGGAAGGGAACGCCAGTCAGAGAGTGAGACAAAGGGACTGAGAAGAAGGCAGTTGGCGAAGGGTGACGCGAGTGGCCAGTCGACACCGGACAGCAGAAGTAAGCAGTCGGCATGAGATAGGGTCCAGAGCAGTGAAGGAAGAGCGGTCAAGATGGGTTGGTATTCCTAGAAGCTGTGTAGAAATTTCGCTAGAAATCCACGATAGCGTTAGTCTACATATGCACATAGGGAATGCAATGTTACATAACTTCTCTCCTTTCGCTTGAATTAACCCAAGCATATTGTTCGTTTGTTCTTTTTCTCCCACTCCCTTGATTTTATTTCTTGTAGCTATGACGAAATGTGCGATGCCCCTATCGGAACCACTAGCTGATCACCGGCCGTAAAGTGAAATGTGTCGTGGGGCCGAGCGTGTATCGTCACAGTAAAATAATAATCTAATTGGTCTCAAATTTTGACACGAACCATTTGCAGTTTAGTCCTTTATAAGAATTATATGGATTTTTTTATTAGTGTCAACATCTATATGTCAGATTCAGGACTTGTTGATTGATGTGTTATGCAGCTATTGTGGTGATTTCTCTTGAAATGGTGGTATTGTCAGTTTTATATGGGTTTGCAGCACACACACACACACACACACACACATATATATATATATATATATATATATATATATATAATAATTTGGCTATTTTCGTTATTAACGAAGATCTTTATTTGGCAGATCTTCAAAATTGTGTTCTGCAGTGAATTTTATCTGAGCATGTAGGTTTTGAAATAAGTTAAATCGTTATGTCGGTTAAATAGCATCTCCAAAATATAAGACATCTCAGTATTTTTTCATGATCTAATAAAATCTTATTTCTATATTGTTGCTTACTTTTCTTTATGATTTCATGTGGAATTTTTATCTAAGTATGCTAAGATTAAGGGACGCATGTTGGTGCTATTTTGTTTCCTGGAACTGTTTCTTGTGTTTAGATGTAATTTGTGCAGTCGAATTAAAAATAATCATTATTTAGAATTAGTTCTACACAATCAGTGACTAATGTTTCTTAAATCTTGTGTGCAATGTTCCTGAACATTTTCTATCCAAAATGTGATGTCCTTTCTTTTCTTAATTGAGAAATATTACTATATAGGCTGACGACGTCATATTTCGCCCTGGGTGTATTTAGATAAGATTTTTTCTTTTTGAGTTATGGAGCTTAAAAGGTGATTGGTATCACTAGAGTAGGTTTTTATCTTATATAGGAATAGTTGTAAAAGAATATCAATTACTTTGCTGAGTGTGATTGTGTGCCTGCTACTATAGGTCTAAATAGGCTTCAATATTTACCAACTCCTCCGCTCGAGCTGTATATGACACAAGGTCAATTTTTAAGCGGAGTTTAACAGGTTTGAATTCAGAGTTTTCCTTCTCCTAGACTAGTTGCCTCACCAAGGCTGAAGAACCTAGTCTTCCCTACTATTTACCCATAGCTGGAGGGAGAATAATCGGATTCATACCTTTCCCAAGAGTATTAGTGCTATGTGAAATGCAATCAGCCTCATCGAGGATTTGAACTCGTGTCACCGTTTCCATTTCCTGCGATGATAACCATTACGCCACGGGTGCTTAGAATTTTAATGTATTGCATGTTTTGAGTTTCGACAACGATTTTAATTTCTTCGGACAACTGATTATTTTGTAATGTTCTAGTTTTTTCATTAAGTTATGAAGACCTTTTCTTATTTTGTTCAGTTAATGTATCATTGTGTATGGAGCAGGATTTTGTAATTTTGAATGTATCATTGTCTATGTTTGTATTAATTGATTTATAGTTGATTTCATCCTTTCGTATTTCCTCGGTTTTTAATCTGCACTAACTTTTATATTAAATGACTACGGCATTTTCATCATCGGTTTCTTTTATAATTACGAATTTGTTTTCCCATATATTTCTAAGTCATGTCCTTGTTTGGGTGAGTGCGTGTTATGCGTATTTGTTTTTTCATGTAAGTTAATGTTCCAGTGCTTTTTGTAGAATATGTTTACCTCACTGTTATTACTTTTGTTCGGGAAGAATTTGGATTTATTGTTTTTAACAAGAAGTCGTCTAATATGTTTTTTTTTCTTTTTTGTTATGGAATCTTTCAATCAATGTAAATTTCGCTTTAAATTCCTTCAGATCTCTTTTTAATTCCTCAAGATTGCTTTTTTGGAGTATGGCAAAATTTTAGACCAAGCTTGAATAAATCAATCTGATTTTGCCTAATTTATATGTCTAATTTAGATTGATTATTTTGGGTTTTACCTATCACTTTTTGTATATTATCTAAACTGGTATTCTTATTCGGCCTATGTTGCTGGCGAATATTTTCTTATGCAAATGTAGTTTTCTTTTGGTGATGGTTTCTCATCAAGAGCTCTTGATCTGATGATGATATCGGCGAGAAACTGAGAGTTACAAAGCGCCATTCATTCCATTTGTACGCTATCTTAATTTATACAATAATTCCTTTCAATGTTTTTCATTAAGGAAATAGTTTTCGGAAGAAGCATTAAAACATTGCATAATTACATCCCTCTGATGATGGTTTACAAAAAAAAAACCGAAACGTTGAATATGGGATATTATCATACATAAACGAATAAATCTTTTGAATATTTTATTATTTCACAGACCACAACACTAGAACTTATTTTCTTCCTCTAAAGTAAAACCTGTGAAACTAAAAGTGATGGGAAAGCCAAGTATGTAGACTTTGCTGATTTTAGGTTTTACTTTGTAACACTATAGCCCCCACCCCACCAAAAAAAAAAAAATCTGGTTGTAGCCCTACCCACTAGGTTTCATTTGGACCCTAGGTAGAATCACCGAGATAAAAAGTGACGGACACAAAATATACTTAAAACTCAACAGGTTTTAAAAAACGAGTATAAAAAATAAATGCTTAATTAAAAATGATAAATAGTGTTCCATCGTCTTTAATAACATTTACTTGAACAATAACTTGCTGCCTACATATGCACACATCAATATATATATATATATATATATATATATATATATATATATATATATATATACATTTCTTTAAGAAAAACCAAACACAGGTTACTTTAGGATTATAAATTTATTTCCATCCTGTTATGTGTTTCTGATATAAACCAAAAACACGAAGAAAAATTTAACAGGACCGAATAATACCTACATATATATATATATATATATATATATATATATATATATATATATATATTGGTAAATACATTCATATATATATAGATAGATAGATAGATAGATATATGAATGTATTTACCAATCCCTCTGAATGAGTAGGATCCGACACAAAGTTAATTTTTAATTGGAGTGTAAATAATAGATAGAGGTGTCCCGCCGGCGTTGTAGCTAAGTAATAGACTGTGATGTAGTAGTAAATAGGTGTAGTTGATTGAGATGGAAAGTCAAAATTAAATTAAAAATAGGTATTTTAAAAATCATAAATAAATATAAAAAATACAAATATAAAGAAATGCAGAGACAGCAAGAGGTCCCTGATCGGTGTGGCGACGCATGCGAGAAAAAAAGGAACCCTCTCGGCAAAAGAAAGGAACCCGTTCTTTTTCACTCGTGACCGGCAAAGTGACAACACTTAAATGCGTCCGTCTTTAGACGGCGCGCTGGGTACCCTTTCCACGAGTAACAGCCATTTCTTTTACCAACGACCAACGACATAATACACCAAATAATGGCCGCATCAAAATCACAACTAAAACATCATATGATAGACTTAACAACAACAACTGAAAACATCGGATTTAGACATATCTCCCAAAAGCGTCTAATACATTGTTAACGTCTTAAATACCAAATTTGGACACATATACCCAAGAACAACTCACGTATTTTAACACCATGACCGGGAGACACAACCATTTCATTTGTATTCAGGAAAATTCCCTCACCCACTGAATTGTTGTTGAACCCAGCAATAGGTAAAAACATGAGAGATATGTTGGCCTCCTATCTTCCTTACCTGTCTTCTTTCTATATAATTCCTTTGCAGCCTTTATATCCGGGCGTTTAAACCAGAAAAGTGATATGGGTAAGAATAGAGTAACCCAAAATGGAGTCAGATAGCAAATAACAGCAAAATATCCTTGAAACTCCATTCAGGTTCGAACACAAGTCGCGCTATTACGTTCACTTATATAAATGGAAAAAAGTATGAACCCCTTCATACCCCCCATCCCGTAGCTATGAAATAAATAGTGCCACTACTGTTCTTCAACAAGGATGGCTTTGGTATTAAATTAACCAAGAAGATTTTGTGCCATTGAAATAAACAAAATAAATAACAGACACATGAACGTTTGTAGAAAAATCTTTTTCTATTATAAATTTGCAAATCTTGGCCGGATATATATAACATGACTGCTTACTTTTCAAGACGGAAGATATATATATATATATATATATATATATATATATATATATATAATGATGATGATGATATATTATCACTTCCTGAAGGGAGTTTAAAACGATAGAAATGTCTGTAGAAGAGAAATGAATGACTTAAAAATAAATCCCATTGTGGACCTATCAATTTTAAAGTATTTAATCTATTTATTATTGAACCAATAAGAAAAATTATATATATATATATATATATATATATATATATATATATTCTGAAACTTACAAGAGGCTGAAACCCCAGACAATACTTGTCGAAAAAGGTAATAGTCAGGATTATTGATTGATTCCTGTGGCGCCCCTTTTAAGGTGAAATACCACCGGAATTGAAAACTTTTGTCATTGTCCATCCGGAAGAATCAATTCCGTGACAGTTACTTCCTGGACAGTCACAACATTTAAACCAACAATGTCTTTCGTCTACGCAACGTCATCGAGGTGAATAAATCCTAACAATTTATTTGCCGGTGTCGCAGTTTGGGTGCCAACAAAAGCATTTTTAATTCTTTACTCAATAAACACATGAAATTACCTACACCTTATCATGTTCGAAATTTCATGTATCATGGGTTGTTTTGCTTTGTTTTGTTTTGTTTGGGTTTAATGGCATATAAACCTTTGTAGGTTTTTTAATATTAAATCCATCTTATATAAAGAAACAGTTCTATTTTAACAATTCTTTTTAAGCATAAGTACGTAGGTTAAATGTCAAATTAGTTCTATTTCAAACAATTCAGTTTAGCATTACTACGCAGTCTTGTTCTCTTTGACCCACAGATAGGACTTTATCAGGTGTTACAAATCTACACTAAACTTTGGAGTGATGCTGATGAAGGGGTACTCTGCATTCCACAAACCTCCAGCATTACTGAAGCCTCAATAACAGATTGTTTAGTGTCATATCAAGGCACTCGTTAGAGGTGTCTTACTCCTCTGCAGAAAAGCAGTCGGTGTATTCTACAGCCCCGGCCGACTGGACAAGGTTTGGTTTGCTTTGGTTGGCTTTGGTTCAGAATTTAATGGTATATTAAACTTCGTAGGTTATTTAATGAAAAGCCATCCCTGTAAAAAGACAGCATAGGTACTATTTAACCGATAGTTGGGAGGATAATGGAGTTCTCCCTTACTACGATCTTGCAGTTCAGTACATTAATATCGATGGTTATTTCCAGCATGCGAAAGTAATAAATGCTCAAACATTTATATTTACACACATTACACGAGAAAAATTATGGCCCGGTTCGCTGGGGCTGTAGAATACACCGACTGTTTCTCTGCAGAGGGATAAGACCCCCACCCCAACAGTGTCCTGCATATGACACTAAACAATCAGATGGTGAGGTGCCAGTAAAGCTGGAGCTTTGAGGATGGTAGAGTACCCTTTTATCGCCATCGCTCCCGGGTCCACTCTGGCCTCGAGTTATAACACCTGATAGGCTCCTATCTATGAGCTAAATAGATCCAAACTGCGTACTTATGCTAAACTGAATTGTTTCAAATGGAACTATTTTTTATACTAAGATGTTTAAAATAGAACTGTTTTGACATTTAACTGTGTGTAAAAAAACCCATGCTTATACTAAACAGAATTGTTTCAATTAGAAAATGTTTACTAAACTGAATAGGTGAAACAGAAATGTTTTTGACGATTAAACTGTAGACTTATGCTAAACTGAAATGCTTGAAGTAGAAATGTTTGTGTTAAAATGAATTTGGCATTAAATAACCGACATTAGTTGATATGCCATAACATCTAAACAAACAAACAAGAAAGATTAATATTGTACCTGATTTGATCCCAGAAGTTTTCCATTAAAACTTGGAAGATGAGTTTTGTTTTATTATCCTTTTGTAAATGTGGATATGCATTAAATAAGCATAGCTTTATACAGTACAAAACCAAATTGGTGTAATTTGAGAATAAATAATAATATGGGTACCAAGTATATCGTTAAAAAAGCAAGAAATAAGAAATGCCATGGAGAAGAGAATCCTAAAAGAATATTTGATTAGACCAATTTTGAAAGAAAGAAAGAAAGAAAGAAAGAAAGAAAGAAAGAAAGAAAGAAAGAAAGAAAAGTCAATTGATTGTGAATAGAGAAGCCTAAAAGAAAACTTTACAAGAAAAAGGTTGAAATGAATATGTTAAGAAAGAAAGAAAGAAAGAAAGAAAGAAAGAACTAATAAGTAGTAGCGAAACTTATACGAAGACTTAGAGACACAGTCTGAAAAAAGAAACGAAGATAGGGAAAAAAAAGGACAAACATAAAAAGGCTATTCTAATAAAATCTCTTCGACATAACGTGATGGTAGAGCCAATTCTCCAAGAATCCAAATCCAGGGACCATTCCAGAATGTCACGTTCTGATTTTTGGCCCGGCAATTCCTTCTTTTGTCTTTGACATGCCTGGCCTGAATTATTTTCTGGCAAGCAATTGGTGTGCGATGCGTCGGAAACAGTCAAAACAACAACAACACAAACAAGCAAGCGTGTCTGTGAAAAGCAGATTAGACTTTTTCTTCGCTGTCTTTCTAAGGGAAAAACTGCTAATTCCAAACTAATCTTTAAGACGTGTCTATCAGATTCAAATAGATTTTTAAAGGGTTTTAAATTGATAATTTTAAATACACTGTTGGGTACTTCTCGCCCACGTTCTTCCCAAAGAAACCGTCGCAGCTATAATGATGCTATATAAAACACGAAAGTAAAAGTCCGCTCACCTGATGGAGACACAGACTACTTCGACATTGTAATATGTGTGCTACAAAGAGACATATTAGCCCCATACCGGTTTATTATATTTCAAGACTACGTGCATTAGAACGTCTATAGATTTAATGAAAGAAAATGGTTTCAAACTAGCAAAAGAAAGAAGCAAAAGATACCCCGCACAAACTATTACGGACGCGGACTGCACCGACAACATAACGCTTCTGGCAAATACACCCACCTAAGTCGAATCCCTGTTACATAGTCTGGAACGAGCAGCTGCGGCCAAGGCCCCCATGTCAACACAGTCAAGACGGAATACATCTGCTTTAACCAAAGAGACAACATCTCCACACGAAAGGGTGGGTTTTGAAACTACTGAACAAGTTCACCTTCCTTGGAAGCAATGTCTCATTAACCGAGAAAGACATTAACAGTAAAATAGTAAGGCGTGAACAGTTATCGATAGACTATCGGTCATATGGAAGTCAGACCTGACCGATGAAACAAGACGCCGTTTTTTTTCCAAGCAGCGGTCATGTCGATACTGCTATATAGATGCACCACATGGATGCTAACAAACCGTATAGAGAAAAAATTCGACGGCAATTACACAAGAATGATGCAAGCTGTATTTACAGGTCCTGGAGGGACACATCAAAAAACAGCAGCTGTACGGCCACCTATCACCAATTACGTAAACTATCAAAGTTAGACGAACCAGACATGCAGGACACTGCTAGAGAAGTAGGGACAAACTTATACGCGACGTACTTCAGTGCATCCATCACATGGACGAGCAAAGGTAGGGTGACCAGCTAGAACCTATATACGACGGCTCAGTTCCGATACAGGATATAATGGATCAGAGAGACGGGTGGCGAGAGAGGGTCAGTGAGATCCGTGCGAGCAGCGCGATATGATGATGATAATGACCGAATTCGAATCTGAATGAAAACAGTACTTTTTAATCCTCATTCTCACGGAATACCTGATAAATTTATATAATGATCACTATTATCTTATCCTGCTATTGCTCCATGAGCTGTAGAGATAGATAAATAGATAGATAGATATGCATGGGATGTAGATAGATATATATATAGATAGATAGATAATGAATTCTGAAATAGACGATAAACAGGATAAACTAGATAGATAGATAGATAGATAGATTAATGGAGATAGATTGATACATAGATAGATAGCAACACATTTCAGGGTTAATTCCCGAAGCGTAGTGACCAATGGGCTTGACTGCGATATCATTGTAAGCGGTTCGAATTCCCATCGCCCTATTGAGTACACTTTCGAACTAATATCCTGGGAAATAGCCTTACCTCCCCAAAGCTATCAGTTAAATAGCACCTCTACTGTCCTTGTAGAAGGACAGCTTTAGGATGAAACAAAAAAAAAAAAACTTAAGATAGATAGATAAATAGATAGATAAATAGATATACGATGAAAGATTCACTGGTAGATTTTATTAGAACAAGAGAGAATTTAAACAGATAGTGGCCTAGTTAAATTGGGTTGTAAAATTCACTGACTGGATCTCTGCAGAGGGGTAAAAGACTCCGCCAACGAGAGACCTTGATATTACACTATACATGTGTTTAATGATGGTGAGGATTGAGTAATGCTGGAACTTAGGGAATGTGGAGTACTCCTTCATTGCCATCGCTCAACAGCTCCACTATTACCTGGAGTAGTTACACTTGATAGTGTCCTTGCTATGGGTAAAATAGAATTGTTTCACATTTAAACTGTGTACTGATACTAAACTGAATTGGTATGAAATAGAACTGTTTTTACAATAAATTGTGTGTAAACAAAAGTCTGTGTTCTTATGCGAAACTGCATTGTTTGACAAAGAACTGTTTGATCATTTAACTGTATATAGACATATGACTGATGCTTAATTGAATTGTTAGGGCACCTCTGGTGGTGTAACGGTTAGCAAGCTAGACTAGCAAACCTACACATGTGTGTTCGAGTCTCATTGGGCGCCCCATTCATTCGGCCTTGTGCCACATCGAAGCAAAGAGCTTCGTAAATTACTTAATTGAATTGTTAGTTATACATAGCAATACTTGAAAGAATTAAACAGTGTTCACACAAATGATTAATAGTTAAGAGAATTGTTCGTATTTAATGAAAATAAGTAAAACATTTTAACTGAGTGCACAAAAGAACTCTGGCTCGTTTAAAGATGTTATCACTAAATGTGTTTAGAAATCAGGTATTTAATATATATGTATAAAAATGATTTGGCATTAAATAACATAAAAAAACCCAACCAAACCAAACAGATAGATAGATAAAGAAGAAATTCGCTCCATTAAAAGTATATATCACTAAAATCATATTATTTGGATAAATACATATATATACAGTATCGTCTCTGAGTCCAACTCAGAGACATTTTTTATAAACATCAAATTCTTCGAATTCTCTTCTAAACCAAAAATGCTAGGATGCTAGGATCTTTGAGTCAAACATATAATAGAAATATACATTATCAAGTATTATTTATTATCAAACTTTGCGAAGAAGAAGAAGAAGAAGAAGAAGAAGAAGAAGAAGAAGAAGAAGAAGAAGAAGAAGAAGGTTGCATCTGTTTTGAGGTAGTTTTGAATGATTTTATCTCCAAATAAGTAGTGATACAAAATGTTTTTTCTCTTTTGTCCCAGGCATCGTTTTCCCTGTCGGAAGGGGCAGTAGACTACCTGCAATTGCTTCTCTGTACGGGGGCAAGATCCTTGAACGTGTGTCCTGTATATAATACTAAACAATCTGATGTTGAAGCTTCAGTTGTGCTGGTGATTTAGGGAATGTACAGAAGCCCTTTATTGCCATCGCTCCCAGGCGCAACTGATAGTGTCCTATCTATGGGTCAAATAGAAATTAACAGTTTAATTTCGCTTAACTGAACTGTTTGGAGTTAACTCTATTCACGCTTGACTGTGTGTAAAGAAAAAACTGTACTTATATTAAACTGAATTGTTTGAAATAGAATGATAATCGTGTTCTTTTATATTTCAGATTTGAAAATAGGATATTATAATCACTATTAATCCTCGATCACTATCATTTGCTTTGGTTTGGTTCGTTTTTCTGGCATATTAACATTGTAGGTAATTTAATGCCAAACCCATTTTTATATATTGTTTAGATGTATAAAAATGGATTTAGCATTAGATTACTTACAATTGTTAATATCCCAGAAAACCAAACCATAATAAACCAATGGATTGTGATCGAGGATTAATAGTTGTTATAATATACTATTTTAAAATCTGAAATAAAAAAAGAACACACCTTTATCATTAGTAGAGTTTTAGCCGTCGCATGGGTCCCATGGATATTGAGGACACCCTGTAAAAAATATAAATAAAAATGAACTATGATCACAATTCACTAAAATATGGGATTAAAATAACCCAAGATGGTTTGACATACCGTTAGAAATCAATCAATCATTGCCAATTGATACGACAGATTTTTTTTCCTAAAGAAGTAGTGAAACTATCAATATGCACTTCTTCACTTCTTCATCGTTGGACTTAGCGACAATCTCTGATAAAATAGACAAAAAATTGAGTTCAATCAAATAAAATAGCTGTAGATTTGACTAGTTAAAAACCGGTAATGTAAAATTTACATCCTCGTGACCCTAAGTCCGATAGTCTATAAACCGGTCTTTACAGCGGAATAAGCCTTAGCATTAAGCCAATGACAATAAGATCAACGGTAAGCGCAAGGCTGTTTTTCGTTCGTCTCTCGCACGCCTTTTCGCTCCTCGCATTCCCTGTCCATACATAAATAGAATGGGATTACCCAGGACGGTAATTTCTGCCCTTCCTCTCGCCAGCCACACTGGTCATTGCAACCAACGCCAGATAAAATCACATTACCGGACCTCCCTCACTTCCCCAAATTGTGGCGATCAGTTTCTTTTGTGAAATCACCGACAAGTACGGATTCATCGTGAAAATCCGATTATGACCCGAACACCGTCACACCCATCCTCCACCGCCACCACCACCCCTGCAAATCCTTCCAGTGTTACAATCTTTACTCTCTCCTCCCTTCGACCCTATAAGTTTTATACCATTCACAAACTCTTCACTTCCTTGCTTTTCTTTAGGACAATCGCATATTTACCGAAGATTTCTTATCGTGTCGCTGTGGAGTGAGGCCGGGAAGAAATAAAGAATCAAATTTTCGTTCGCCATAGCAACAGTTCGTGCCGTATAAATGCCGCTTGGAAAGGAGCTGTCTTGCGCGGGAAAAGCGATTTTGAAAGCCAAAGACTTAAATGAAAAGAAAAGACACAAGACGATTGTACGCTGATGGAAAAGGTTGACGTGACACTGTTAAAAAGGCGGCAATTCGTTAAACAATGTACATCCTATTGCATCTTACGTTCTATGACTGGTATTGAACATCATTTTTAACAACAATTAACAAATTAAATTTGAAGGTAAATTGTCATTTACGAAGGACAGCTATGTTTGGCATAAGGTCAGAAATATATGGACCCCGGATAGAATTCAACCAACAATGATATTTCCTTAACGATTCCATAATGCAACTAGCTAAAATTTTAAAATGAAGTATGAAAACTGAGCTTTGCTATTGGCTGAGATAGTAGCATATTTTTACATGTTCCCAGGTTCAGTCTTGGGTAATATATATATATATATATATATATATATATATATATATATAAGGGCCGTCGAAAAAGGTCATAGCCTCACATAGAAAAAAAAGAGTATAGCGGAATTTTTTATGGCAACAGCTACCATTTCTAATAAAATTTGAAAAACTGATCCAGATTTTTTCCCTTTAAAAGAAGAGATAATGTGTTGCCACAACTTCTTTCTAGGCACAGTTAAGAAGTTTTTAAACAACCTTCCTTAATATATATATATATATATATATATATATATATATATATATATATATATGTGTGTGTGTGTGTGTGTGTGTGTGTGTGTGTGTGTAAAAAGATACGTAGTTTAGTTGCCGGGATGGGAGTTGGCGTAAGATCAATGCCAATTGGGTCATTTGGGCGAGGTGGTCTGATATTGCAAGACCCTAAAAACCCCTTGAACCCAAAGGAAATATCATTGATGACCCATCCCGATGCATCAATAAGGATGTATGATATAAGCACACACACACACACACACACATATATATATATATATTAAGGAAGGTTGTTTAAAAACTTCTTAAATGATTGATTGTATAGACACACACACACACACACACACACACACACACACATATATAAGAAGTTTTTAAACAACCTTCCTTAATATATATATATATATATATATATATATATTAAGGAAGGTTGTTTAAAAACTTCTTAAATGATAGATTTGTAATGAGTCTAATAGTATGATAGAAATATGTGGAAAGTTGGATAAATCTACCGCTTAAATCAGATTTAGATTATATTTCGTTCGGGCTTTATTTCTTCTCCAAGAACTTCTTCAAGACTGGAAAATTGTGAGTTTTATTTATTCCGAATAAATATAAAATTCACAATTTTCTAACAACAAACAATTTAACACTACTCCCGAAGATGACCCGCAAAATAGTCGAAAGCGCTTGGGCTTATGTAGGATATTTTTCTCCCCCAGCTTCGACAGGGAAATAGGAAGAATATCTAGTAGACTTGAACATCTGCACTTGAAGATCATAAAAAACAGGCAGTCCGTGATATTTAACAGAACTTGTCTAGATAACAATTCGCTTCATAAATGCACAATATATATATATATATATATATTGGCAAAATATTGTGTTTATTTTCAAGGTTGAGCTAACAAAGAATTGAAGAATGGTACAAAAAATAATCTTACATTTTTGGATTTGCTGTGGTGCAATCGGTATTATTGTCATAGATGTGCACGGAGACGCGAGTTCAAATTCTGGACAAGGGTATTTACATTACGTAAAGTGGTGATACTCGTGAAAAAATTATTTATCAAACTAGTCTCTCTCCAGCCATGCGTAAATATTTGGGTAAACTGGCTCTTTTACCTTGGTATTTCCACCTATCCTGGAGAAGAAAAACTCACGATTAAACCTGTTAATCTCTGCTGAAGAAATTGTCTTTTATCTCCTATCACCCTTGCGGAGAGATTGGGTAAATATATATATATATTCATATTAATTTCGCAGCGTTTTGCACAAAATTGTGCCTACCATATTAAACAAACAGTAGAAAAGTTTCAAGTTTTATCTTATGGGATACACATTTTTTCTAATCTTGAAATAAGCAATAACAACTTACTTAAGAACATTCGAGAAATTTAGGATGAAAACTGCATTAGCATTTTAGTTACATTTTTATATTTTTCAACCAATCAGTTAAACATAGAATAAGAACATTCTAGAAAAATAGGATCGGATGTCAATTAACAGAAAATATTCAGGCTCGAAAATAAAATAGTAAAATACAAATCTGATTGGTCAATAAATGTCTACGCGCCAAAATTTTAGGACGATTCTTTGATCTACTATTAGGGTATAAGTAACACAGTCAGTGAGTAATTCACTAAGTCAGTAAAGCAGTAGCCTATACTCTGTCTGGTAAATTCCTTTCTTCCACAGTCAAAGTTCATAACCTAGTTACAGATGGCCGCGAATCACGTTCAAAAGAAAAAAACCGGCAAACTCTCTTTCATCAACGCGACACGCTGTCGCCACAATCATAAAACATGATATGAACTTAATGTAAGTAAGAACTATTTATTTACTGACTTTGTTAACATCTAAACATACACACACGTGTAAACAAATTTATTTTCTTCTAAGTGGTCAAACTCTTCCACAAAGGTCATTTACAAATTATGTTTTTTTAAATTTGTTTTCACATTCTATTTTATGTATATTAAATTGTTTGTTGTTTAATGTTCGTTGTGTTCTAATCCATTTCTTTTACTCGATCATAAAATTTGTGTTGTATTTGTGGTGGAATTAATATTGAGAGCAATACCCGTAAAGTACGCACGTATACTCATTCACATTCATTCATATCATTCACATCATTCATATCATTCACATTCATTCACATTCATTCATATCATTCACTTATTCATATTCATTCACATTCATTCATATCATTTACATCATTCATATCATTCACATTCATTCACATTCATTCATATCATTCACATCATTCATATCATTCACATTCATTCACATTCATTCATATCATTTACATCATTCATATCATTCACTCATTCACATTCATTCCTATCCACTTATATAACTAATTACATACCACCACCAGAATCTCTCATTTCTGTAGCATTTAGGAACAGTACCCTATTGAATCTAATGTTCA